>JAEMWC010000262.1:240000-395000 GCA_016490735.1 Pachyseris speciosa
ATTCAGTTTAAAATCTTGTGATTATCGACTTTTATCGACAAATTAAACTTGTCGATTGACAATTATCGACAAGTATCGAGTACTATCGACTTATCGACTACGTTTTCGATGATCGATTCCGATCGACATGTTACGCCCTGCACAAAATCATTCAGATCACCGGCCATGCCAACGAAAGCTCGCTCGATGACTACGACGAGATTGAAGAAGACGAAAGAAGAGCACTTTCTCATATCATAAGCGGGTATCCTGGGACGCATACCAAAACAAGGCATGCAGTCCTTGTACCATCGACCAATGCACCTCCGCCACTGTCCACCGAACAAACAAGCGCTCAGTTGATCACTCATCAGGCGTCTCATCCTCCACCTCAGATGCCCGTCACTGGCACATTCAACGAGTCAGCAGCTCAGCATTTCAACAACTGCACAGTCAATATACAAAACTACTTCGGACCGCAATCAACTAACCAAGCTAGTTCTTCCCGAGTAGAATGTCAGATCGCTGAACTCGCAAGAAGCCCAAGTATTCCGCGCAGAAAACGTAGACGAGCGTACATCATCGACTCTGATGAAGACTGAACTTTCTCAGTACCTTATACTGCATGTACAGTAGTTTCCTCGTTCATTTCGGATGAAGTTTAAGCTTAAATTTGAACATTTTTTGTGAAACCTCGCCAACGAGGTCTTCTTTGCATTGTTGAAAAAAATTATCGTATGATTTTCTAAATCCTTATTTGGGTATGTTGAGCAGTAGCTGTCATGCCGTGTCAGTTGTCACAATCTTCGCGCTTTGTAAAATAGCAACCATTTCCGGTTTCAGCTTCTGTAGGACATTTTGTACAGTATTTTTACCCTTTACAAAGTTGACGTTAATATTAATAAGAAGAGTATATGCCTTTACATGAGTTTTTTGGTAGGACTTCGTAATCGGGTGTCGTGTCAGTTGTCAATCATCGCGCTTTCTAAAATGGCAACCATTTCCGGTTTCAGCTTCTTTGCGTTCGAACCGTTTTAGAAAGTTTTAGAAAGTTGACCTTAAGCTTATTATGTATCAATAAGAAGCGTATGTGCCCTTATATTAAATATTTGATTATTAAATGTTTTGATTCTCGCATTTTGTTATTGACACAATTAATTGGTAATAGGACTTCGTGTCGTACAATTCAGGGGTAATCGTGCTCGTGATTTCAAATCACTCGCCCGATTACTCCCTGAATTGTACTCCACTCAGTCCTATTACCATTACGAAATATGCATACAGCGTGCTTTGGGTACCTGTGATTACAAGGGGAATTGTAAAGAATACTCACCCACGACTGATTGATAAAATACAGTGCCTCAAATGGCAGAGCAGCTAAAAAATCAAGAATGAACCAGCCCTTGAGATAATGCACTGCAATCTTCTTCTGGTCGTAAATAACCCGCCCGCTTGGATCCACAAAGGAGGTTCGAAAGTGCACTACAATATCCATTATAAAAAACAACTCGATCACCATGTCGAATATGATCAGGTCCCTTTTCCTGTCATTCCTCCTGAAGGCCACGTTATAAGGAACCATTATCGCGATGTACGTGGTCAGGATCAAAATCCACCAATCCCAGAATCCTTTAACATTGCTGTAGTGTAGAAACAGGAACTTGGACTTCTTGTCCGATTCTCGCTTGTATTGAGGAAGCCGCTCAGTATTAAATGAGAAGGACTACAAAGAAAGGAATATTTCACAAAGTCATCAGCAACTGTTAGTAATAAAAATAAGTTTTGGACATATATTGAGATTTTTATACGACGAGCTATATCCCAACGTTTTGTAATTTGAAAGAAATGTAAAATAGGATATATTTGCATGATTTGTGTGCCATGATCAAAATTTGATTTATACCCTCAATACACTATTAAAACTTCAACTGATGGCAGCAACTCGCCTAATGCGTTTCCCTCTATAAAGTAATTACGGAGAAAGCGAGGTTGGATTTTCACCTCTGCAATCTGCCCTGCAACCTCCCTAATAAAAAGACTGTGTGAGAGGGAGAGAGGGTGGGAGGGGCGGGGGTGCTTATTCCATCATCTAGTCTAAATAGGGGTTAGTATGAGTGTAAATGAGTGTTAAACCTGAAATGGGTATTGATTGACTTATATAGCGTAGGATTTGCGACTGAAAAAGGCTATTGAGCTAAGAATTGGGTGTCAAAACGGTATGAATAGAATGACACGGTTTGGTCTAAAAATGACTTACGGTGTCTTGAGATAGGCTAACCATCCACGCAAAAAAAGGGTTAAGGTTTAAGTGTCACTGGTTTCCATATGATCACTATGATCGTTGCGATCGCCGGAAAAAGTGTTTAGCGATCGCAGCGATCATATGGAAACGCCTTGATCTGCTACCTCAGCGATCGGTAGCAATCGACTGCGATCGTTGCAATCGCTGAGATAGAGAAATGTCTATCTCGGCGATCGTGGCGATCGCAGCGATCGATGTTTTCCAAATGATAACCACTCTCCAGCGATCGTGGCTATATCGTAGCGATAGAAAGATATCCCAGAGAACTTTGCAATCAATAATTTTATATGCCATTTTATATCCATCACAGCGATCGCAGCGATCAAATGGAAACCAGGCATTAGAGGTTAATATTCTGATCGCGTGACATTGGAGAGGTCGTAAAACAAAAACCAAAGCAATCTCTCTAGCTGACTTATTACGACAGAAGGGGTCACAGAGGAAAGCAACGCCTTGAAAAATTAGCATGTAGCTGGTGCCAAGCCACGATTGGCTTTGATTTTACTTTTGCTTCTCATTGGTCATGAAAGTGACGCGGGTTTTTCCAACCAATCACAGAACAAAGTAAAGCAAAACCGAAGCAAATGAGAATTTCTTTGGACACTCAATTGAAAATAGCCTGCGAGAGCACGCTGCTTTTTTCGGCTCTCGCGCAGGCTAAATTGAAAACAACTCTTCTCAGTTAAAATTGATCTATACTCACTCGTGCTCTCTTCACTGGTCTTCGTGGGTTGGCCTTGTTTGTTGTACTGGGACTTTGTTGGTATTGCCTTGATAGGTGAAGCAAAACGTCACGACTGAACTTCCTGGAACGGGATCTATTTAGCTTTTGGCTGGAACCTACAGCTGCTGAAATAAGGATTAAAACATGTTACTTCCATTAACGTAGCTTGTCGTTTTCGATGTCAGCACTTGTTCAGCTTTCAAGCAATTTTTGCTGGATAGCTTACAAACGATTGTACGGTGGCCGGCAAGGATTGGCAATCTTCAAATTCTATCTCAGCCAAACGTAACTCCATCTCGCTTGTACAAAAAGACCCGAGTCTCTGTCTGGACTTTTAAGTTCTTAGCAGTTTTGTTTTCAGGAGTTCCAAAAAGACTGGAAACTAATGCAACATTTCAGCCTAGTAACAGCGGATATGCTTTATAGAAATCAATATGGCGGCAGTGGCGGCTGGACGATTTCTTTGGAGCGTGAATCATGATGACTTCAGCGTAAAAGGGCGTCGAGGAGGATGAAACAAAAGCTGATCAAGAATTATAGCTCTTTGTTAACGTCATTTTGCACACACACAAATGAAGGGACAGTATATATATTAAATCAAATGAAGAATGATCCTCGCAGTTGTGAACGCAATTTATGCAATTGCGAAAAGAAGCCTGAAAAAAAAATTCAGGACTTCAACGGGGTTTGAACCCGTGACCTCCCGATGACGGGTGCGATGCTCTAACCAACTGAGCTATGAAGCCACTGACGTTGGAAGCAGGTCAATTGTGGGTTCATATGTTCCCGTGAAAGAAATGAGTGTGAATGACATATGAAATGAATCATATATGAACTGCGGAAATGAAATCAAATGAAGAATGATCCTCGCAGTTGTGGACGCAATTTATGCAATTGCGAAAGGAAGCCTGAAAAAAAAAAAGATTAAGGACTTCAACGGGGTTTGAACCCGTGACCTCGCGATTACCGGTGCGATGCTCTAACCAACTGAGCTATGAAGCCACTGACGTTGGGAGCAGGTCATTTGTGGGTTCATATGTTCCCGTGAAAGAAATGAGTGTGAATGATATATGAAATGAATCATATATGAACTGCGGAAATGAAATCAAATGAAGAATGATCCTCGCAGTTGTGAACGCAATTTATGCAATTGCGAAAGGAAGCCTGAAAAAGATTCAGGACTTCAACGGGGTTTGAACCCGTGACCTCGCGATTACCGGTGCGATGCTCTAACCAACTGAGCTATGAAGCCACTGACGTTGGGAGCAGGTCAATTGTGGGTTCATATGTTCCCGTGAAACGGGTTCAAACCCCGTTGAAGTCCTGAAATTTTTTCAGGCTTCTTTTCGCAAATGCATAAATTGCGTTCACAACTGCGAGGATCATTCTTCATTTGATTTCATTTCCGCAGTTCATATATGATTCATTTCATATATCATTCACAGTATATATATTCATTCACATGCAAAGTAAACTCATTTTCACATGAATGGTTTCATGTGCACTAGACCTCGCTTTGAACACAAGGCCAGAGATAATTCGAAAATGGTCTATTTATAGACCATAGACTGCAGCTAACTTGTCAGCTAACATTCTCCATTAGTAAATACCAATTGAAACGTTTATCTAGCCGGGTGAGGACAAAACATGGACTAGGGGTCCATGGACCAATTTTATGGACCTGTTCCATGGATCAGGTCTAACCGAGAAAAAAGCGAAACAGAAAAACACAGACATAAAATGTAAAGCAAAACAATATGAATGAACAAGTCAACAGTGGAGATAAGTCTGAACATTGTGATACATACTTGTTAGCCTAACAACCTAAGATAAACCTTTCCATGGTGATTGACTGGCGTATATTCTTGAATTAAGCGGGTTTTCAGCAAATATTTTCAAGGCAAATGATGCGATCGACGCCATTCTTAAGACAAAGGTTGGTAGCCAGGCGTGCGAAACTGGACTGGACTCATTATCTGAGAAAAGTAGGAATGACAATTGTGATCTGCATTGCACTGAAATGGTAAAATTAACGCAATGGTTTCGCCCAAATTCTGTTTCATCTGCTTGACTTTATAGATATCAGAATGTTCACCACAGAACGGTCGGTCCACCCATCCAGCCATCCATATGCTGCATGCCGACTAAGAAGCTATTTTGTTATACAAAATAGCTAAAAAATGCAACACATTATCCACAATTGTCATTCCTGCCTTTCTCAGATAATGAGTCCAGTCCAGTTTTCAATGCCTGGCTACCAAGCTGAGAATGGTGTCGCGTCAATCGCATTATTTGTAAACCATGGAACGGTTTAATTAATTTTTTTTAGGTTGTTAGGTCAACAAGTATGTATCACAATGTTCAGACTTATCTCTACTGTTTATGGTACACATGTTCGAATTCCCAAATCCTGCATTACTTTAACTTTTTTTTTTTTTTTTGCTTTACTTTTTATGTCCGTGTTTTTCTAGGTTAAAAACAGGGGGTCCACGGACCTGGTCCATGGACCCGGTCCAGAAGAGGGGTCCATGGACCCCTGGTCCATATTTTGTCCTCACCCCATCTAGCCCGACCTATTTATAGTTAAGTCCAGGTTGTGTTCACCTTACATGGCATAGCTCTTGTACCAGCACCAACTCAATAGTAATAGGATTGGAGTATCATATTATGTCTATGTCAACACTTTTATTGTGCCTGTGACACAAATCTATTATGATAGTGTGGACAGAAATTGTCTCAAATGGCCCAAAGCTCAGTCTTCCCAGCAAAATAGATTTTGTATGGGGAATTAAACCCAAAGAAGACTTTTTTTATGGCATGCCTGACAGCTTGGTTGTCTATGTTATGCTGGGAGTGGCATTGAAACCATTCAGGCATGAAATGTCCCACTTGTAAATTTCAACCATTTCAGCAGCTTTTGGCATTTTTGTGGCATGAAATCATTGTACTGGTCTGCATTTGATTACCAATACCCAGGCCATTCGAATATAGTCTTTGTGGCATCACAGGAGCCATTTCAATTGTTATACAGTGTGAACATCACCTCACAGTTTGGAGACAGTAAGCTAGCTCATACATATCAATGAGCTTCTCAGTATGTGCTCATTTCATGTGCATCTGATATATGCAGATTCATGTGTGCATTTCTTGTAGTTGTGTGTCATGTATATTTTGGGATGCTAAACTGCACTTAATGTTTCACCTCAATACCGGCCTTCGGAATTTGCTGTGGCCAAATGTACCATTCCTCGTTATTGGGCTTTTAAGCCTAATAACGAGGAATGGTACATTTGGTCAGGTGTAGAATGAATGTGGCACACATTTCTATGTTTTACTCGCAGTCTTCATTGTTGCCCATTCTGTTATCACAATGATTCTTGTCATATCCTATTTTTAATTATAATTCCAACACAAATAAATCGGCAACGTTCACAGATACTCTTTCCCCATTTTGTTTGTACCCTCTTCACATTAAGCTCCAGCTGTGGATTAGGTTTAACATTAATCGTGGATTAAGCATGTTTAGCCCTAGCAGTGCTTTTTTAACACTTGACCCTGAATGACATTGACAGAACGGAAGAAACATAAGGTATCCCCCCTGGCCATGCTCCTATTGGACCTTTTTGTCTATTGATTTATTGTTAGTTACTTTGTTACATTTATGTTGGATAAGTTATGTAGGTTTATACTCTCCCGCTCTGTATATCACCTGCTTGGCTAATCCCAGAAAACGTATCAAGGTGATAATACAATATTTATTTACATACCCACATCTTGCTCAGGGATGTCGCCACTTATTTTTCGCTTAGTGATGTCTTTGTGCGAAGCAAGAAAGAGTACCACATTTCCCTTCTCATTCTTGATTGGAACAATATCTAATAAACACCAAAATGGAGATCCTGAAAGGAAACGGAAAATAATAATTTTTTTTATTTGTCCATTATATCAGGCTTTTACATAAACTGATACATATGCATATCTGCTACAAAATAATATATAATGGCAGGAGATCTTAGCAAGCTCTACCGAGCTTTTCAAAGAAGATCCCCATACTTAACTAAACGAAATTACATAGAGCAGATGGATACATTCATAAATTATTGTAGATTAGAAGAAGAGCTCACGTCGACGACAGTGAGTCATGAAATGCTTTTCTGACACTTGGTTTGTGTGTTTAAAACAATGGCAAATTATTATCTTTGAAGTTTGATTTTGTGGACGAAGACCTAATTATGCAAATGAAATCAAGTGAACAGCACATTCTCGTTCAACTTTTTATTCTAATGTTCAAGGTGATCCAATCAGCCGAATCTGTTAATGAAATTCTTTATAAGTGTGAGCACTCAAATGAACTCTTTTAGATTTTCTATACCATACAAATGGGTTGCACGTGTGTAATCAGGGCAGGAAGGAAATCTTATCAGCGAGGCCTGTCTGTGTCTGTCATTTTCATTGGCAAAATGACTCAGCTTTAAGGGAAACAATTTGTTTAAATGACGGAAAACGTGCCAAGAGAGCTTGTCAGCAGTTTACACGGACAAATATCAAGAAAAAAATATTCGGGAAAAAGTGTCCAACTTTTACACACGGAATAGTAAACTTCTTCAAAACACACGTGTGTTTAACGAAAGTTTCCTTATGCGAAATAGCCTGTGTATGTGAGGAATATGCAATATAACGGCATTGACTTTACAAAATAAACTTAGCCAACGAACATATTCCTCGGTTTTGAATGCAGTAGCTATATTTAGTCCTCTGACCCATTTAGTCTCCACCCCCTCCCCCTCATACTTGGCGTTACATTTTCACCACTTTTTTTTTTATTTCGTTAAGGCATTGGTTTCTTTGTTTGAAAAGATGCACAACCAGTAATGGAGAAACCTTTTTAATAGACTATGAATATTAATTATTTTTTCTACTGTTTCACGCTGCTCCATTTTCTTCCTCTTCTCGTCTTTGTTTTTTTCAACGTCAACATGTGTCAGCATAAATCAGTTACACCTGTTCCATAATTCTGAACGCCAAGACAGTTGTTTTAATTGCTGGGCCCAGTAACCCGTAAAATTGAACTCTGGATTGTGTACTAGCTTCAGACGTTTATCCAAGTGGTCATTCTAGAACATGTTTGTTGGTTGGAATGTTTTCATGCAAGCCAGGCACCCGAGCCCCGGGCCGAGCGAATTGCCATTCCCCTTTGAATTATTAAAAATTATTTCATCGACATATTGATTTTGCTAAGAAAATGAGACAGTGCGTCATTACCATCAGTTGTAGAAAAGCTTGACAATATATTATGCGAGGTATATCGCGTGAGGTAGTAAAAGAACGATTGCGTGATTGATGTGGCAATGAGAAAAAATTAGGCTATCTGTTCATTTGAGAAGTGTTATAGTTTTACGTGGACATCAAACTTGACAAGTTTGTCGTTCCAGTTTTTGAACGCGTTTACGGAAGATTTCCTCACCCATTTCACGCGACAAGACAAAATGGTATAAAAAAGGAAAAGGAAGACTATTCGTGCGCAACTTTCAGCTGGCTAAGATTATAAAGAAAACGTATTCAACCGTGTTCAGTGTTTGTCACGACACGTCGAGTTCAGTTAGAAAATTATGCCACTGATGGATGGCGAATTTACACTTTTCCTAACATTGATTACGAGGATTGCGGAATTGATATCTCTAGTAAATAAGTGAAAATTAACGAATGTATTTTGTAGTTTAAACCTGTGTTGGTTGGTTAAGGTGTTGGTTTGATAAAATTTTACATACGCCTATAAACACTGAGAACTAATGATTCCTGTCGCGTTTTCATTAATTGGGATTAAGACCAATTTCAGTCCCGTTCAAGGTAATTTAGAAGTTACAAACAGGGGTGGAATCTACATTATGTACACCTTTCATCCTCTTACAAAGTGCGCAATAAAACTTGAACTTGAACTTTCAGGCGATATACCTAAACTACAATGTGTGGTGTTCTATTTGATTTCTGTATGATAATTGAGGTGAGGTGCTGCGACTTCCTCTCAGTTTTTGTCGTGCTTCATTCAAAGTCCTCAGTGCTTCAGAGAGAAATAGCTTTGAAGACTTTTAAGTATTTTTTTGTCCATTTTTCACAGAGTAGAACGGCACAGTATGACTTAAAGCATTTGTGAAGACCAGGCTTCTGAGGTGAATTTTAAATTATTTAACTTTTCCATTAAGTTTGGTCGGCGGTAATAGCGCATGGTTAAGTGCGGTTAAAGTGATGGTCCCGCTCAAATGGAAGTAAAACACTTGTTGTTGAATGTAATGTTTATTTTTTCCCTCAAGTAATCATCGTTTTTACTGCTCTTGATGCATTAAGCTTTTTGCATTGAAAAGGGAGGTTAAGTAATAACCTTGAGATGGATGCAAACACTGTCTGTAATTGTACTGTAATTGTGTAAATATTAAAGGCGGTTTTTTAGTACTAGGAGATATGAAAGAGAAACGACGACAGAGTTTGACAAGTTAGGTTTTTGCTGATGACTTCCCCGTCTCCTTCTACTTTTTTTTTTTTTTTTATTATCATTTTTTTTGGATCATCCGATATTGATTTCAATTGAGTTGAAAAAATGAAAAACAAAAAACAAACAAACAAAACAAAAAAACTGGCAGCAAGAAAATCTTCAGTTGTTATGGTTCACTCCACTAAAACTTACGAAGGCATTGACTAACTTCATGAAAACATGCTAAACGTTTTTAAGACGAGAGAATTCAACCAGGCCGCCCATTACAAGGGGCACTACAAAAGGAGGTGCGATGTTTTTGGTTCAAAACTGTCTTAAAATTCATTATCCAGTAGCTTTACGCAAGAGAAAGACATCAATTAACTTTAGCGGGAGAATAAAGCATGTTGAATATTTGGGGTGATTTCTTCACACCACAGAAGGTCAATTGTTTGAAGTTTAAATTCATCTCCAGCCTTACCATCCATGGCAAGAGGCGACGTTTAGTGATTAATTAGTGCACTAAGATTCACGCTGCCATTATTTTCCAGCTTTCTTTGAGACGAAATCACCTTTTTGGTTGCTCAAGTGCAAGCAATTTTAAGCGTGGTAAATGGGATTTTTAGAGTTTTATGTCTCGCAAACTAGTGTACTAGCGAACATTAATGCAGTGATTAATTACTGCACTAAGATTCACGCTCGTAACAAACTAGACCATTATTTCTCGGCTTTCTTTAAGGCGAAATCACCTTTTTGCTTGCTCAAGTGCAAGCAATTTTAATATTTATAATTATAATAACTCAAGCGGTTTAATACTTGCCATTCCTATATAGATTACAACTGAGCAAACCTTTGTTATAAAGACGTTAAACTTAATGGCAAAACAGATATTTTTCTTATTAATAATTCACTATCCCAAGAAAATAAAAATTAGAATACGGATGTTTTTAACTTTTGGACTATCAGGCAACAGCTAATCTTCCAACTGCAGTTGTGTATTGTTGGATATGACTGAAAATGTCTTTTATTATATACATATATACAGTATATATTTTATTTTTTAAGTAATGCGCCCACAATTTTGGTGGCGTTAAGTGATCGCAATTATAGATGACGAATTTCTAATTGCAACAGCAATTATTACCATTTGAGCGGCAAAAAGAAGTTGGATATGAAGTACTTCTCTGTGGGTGCTTTTGAGAACGAATGTGTTAATTACAGTTTTATAACACGAGCTAAGACAAACATTTTCTCCATCTCATATCTGCATTCAATATAATCTCTATGTTTTCTGTTAATGTGGAAAATCATTTGGGGTTCCAATTACACCACTTTAAGAATAATTACAGAAACTGGTGTCCTAAATTATAGGAATTATGTCCGTACATTTCATTATGATTAAGCGCTGTTTGGCACTACTTTTTAACTTAAAATTCTGGCCGAACGAAGACATAATAATCGTTGACTCTTTTTATCGTAAACCATAGGACAACCTTCATTACGTAATTTGAAGCTAAAACATGAAATTAAATGGAATTTTTCACATTTTTATCTGCTGGAACAGTGTCTCATTCTTATGCCCCCAACGGTGAAGGTGAAAGAGTGTCAAAAACTTAACGTGACCATTACTGATTGCTTTGAACTTACAACCTACTCGAAAGTACGAACCAGAAAGTCATCTTAAATCTCCCTCACCAACTTTGAAAAGTCTAAATTTGACCATTAACGAGAAGGAACGAGAATAACAAAGCTTGATGAAAAAGGAATTTATTACACTGCTGGGTGCGGGAAAAGGAACTTACTTATTTCACAATGGCTCTGTCAAATTTCTTTTTTTACCAGTTCTTGTGTATTTTCCATAAGCACAATATCTTTTGGCAATCAAAACATAATTGTTGACCTCAGAACTAGTAGATAACCATCGATTGTTATGCCCGGTATGGAAATATATTGCTTCCAAAGTACAGTTGGATAACGGAGGAATACTAATATTAATCAAACTTTGTTTATAAAGATGGCAGGAAAAAAAAGAATAGCCAGCACAAACCACGCCCACAAGTCGAGGGAAAGTGTGGCGTTAATATATAAATAATATGGTCGTGAATAAATTCAGCATTTTTATTTCTTAAAACTTAAGTCTTGTTACTGTATGTATTCCAAGCGTGCGTCGAATGGATTAGTGGTGCAAAGGTTTGTAGATCTTTTTATTATTGTTCAAATTGGTAAAAAAGGAAAGGAAATGTCAGAAAAGCTAAGACTTTAAGGTAATTGAAAGCCATAAAAACGACAACCAAAATGAACTGTCAATCCTTCAGTGCTTGCGAGTAGCGGTGCTATTTTGGACACTGTTTAACTTACTTTCCCTTCTTTTTTTTCCTTGTAAATTGCCTCGTATTTCATGAACAATTATAAACGACGAGTCATTTTATGTCACTTAAAGAGGCTGCTTGGGTTTGTTCGGCGCTTATTGTGTTCATCCCATTTTCTACAACCAGGTGGAACATTTTAAATTCTTTCTATTATGGCAGTCTTTTGAATTTAAGAGTTACAATGTGCGAAAAGTTAAAATTAGTGCAGAACCTTTTAAGTGCGGGATATCCAATACAACTGAGACACCGTCATTAATTGAGCCACAATACGCAAAGAATTGATTGCTACTAATTTTTTCCTCGTTTACAAAGGTCGAGTTATCGTCCTACGCAGCCTTTTACTCCTAAAAGCAGGGGAGTTGTTTTAAGAAACAGCTGCTAAACAAAGCATTCATAACCGATATTAGCGCGTCCATTGACGCAAGAGCATGACACACGCTAGCAAAATTTACATTGTGTGTTTCCTTCGTCGCCCCAGGCAGTCTATCTCTAATTCTTGGTGTTTTAATGAACAATTCCATCCTTCATGTTCCTGTTAAAGACGTCTCAAAGATCCCCTAATAAAACTAAAACTGGGAATTTGAAGTATAAATACTGGGAAGTATTTTAAATTCGTTTGTTTCTTAAAATACAGTTGACTCATTTTCGCTGCGTCTTGTTTCTCATGTTTCACGAAATGAAGCAAAGATTTACGAGATAAAATTTAATCGCCTCTTTCTATACTGCTAGATTATAACAAATTTTGAAAGAACTCTTTCAAATGCAAAATACCCAGTTTGAAAATTTAGTATTCCATTTTGAAGAATTTTGACCCGTCCAGGGCTTATAACAGTTACTCGTCAAGCTTCTGTAGTTTTCCTTACCCAATAACAGATTGGAAAAGGGAATTGAAAGATTTAAATTGTGTCTCGGAAAATACAAGAAAAACAGCCACCATAAAGTACTGATGACGAGCTTTCATTTGCATGATCTCCTTTCAGGATTTCTCACAACTCAAAGTTTTGAACCCGGCTAAGTACGGCAAAGCAAATTGTACGAAAGCAAATTTGAATGACAACACTCTAGAATCTATTTCTCTGTCTTGAAAGTTGACCGTATTGTAAGCAGCATGACATACATTGTCACAGAAAAACACAGCTTAGGAACTTCCATTTGAAATTTCATCCCCCAAGGAATTACAGATTTATCTTTCCGTCTCTATCTTTTTGCCTCCTGGACCTTGATGTATGGTGAATTTTCGTTCAAAGTGTGTACTTCTTGAAATACAAAAACAAACACCTGACTTATATGTAAAACTGTCATACATAGTTTGAGGCTAAACCCGGTTGATGGTGAGTGCGATTGTAAAGGAGATTAGCTTTAACCAATTTCCGAGTCTCGTAACAGGCTGCTAAAAGGATTCACGCCTTCCTTTTGTTTGATTAGCGAAGAGCCGATCATCAATTTAAAAGGAAGATGAAAAAGTAGCCATTCATCCTAATTCCTACTGCTTAATTTGTTTGCGTAATTTGGTTCTGCCTCACTGAAGTTTGCCGGTTTTAATACTGCACAACAGCTTGCCGTGTAGCATTAGGCCCGGTTCAAACGTCGAACTTCACATGTACCGAATCTAATGCAGTTCATTGCCATATTTGTCCTAAGAATGGTCTTCCTAATTTCTTCTCCTCTCAAAGCGAATACAAAATTCAAAGAGATCTTCGATAACGCAAACCATTTTACAATTGATAAAATAGCAAGCTGTATTATTAAAATATGCGACGGCAATCACTTCATTTTAATTGCCTTCCCACAGGGTTGAAATAAGAATCAGTGATGTCCATACTTATTATCACAAAAGAAATCTTTTATTTCTTTCGCGTGAAGCTCCAAATTGCTGCATTAAGAACAAACAGCGTTATTGACACGAACCAACAAACTTCCACCATATCTTGCACGCAGGCAATTAAATTTTGAAATCCTCTCCCGAGACGCGATAAGTTTCACTAGAGTGCAAATTTGCAAGCTCGCTTGCTTTTATGGGAAAAGGTTTGCGATATTTAAACAATTGGCTTCTGTGTGATAATGAAAAAAGCCGAAATGAAATACTCAAATATGTATATATTGTAATTTCTGGGTGGGTTATCTAGCGTTCGCGAGCTGCCCTCCGCCCTTACTATAATAGCTGGTCTCCATTTCATTATTTATTACTTTTGACAGAAAGATTTAAGTGGCTGCTATCATATAAGAGCGTTCATAAAACAGAATGCTGAAAAGGAATAATCAACCGTGATTATATCCGTGTTTTAAAACAATAGAATCGGATCCATTTCACACCTTGGCTTGTTTGTACAATCGGTATAGACCAGCCGTTGCCAGGAAAATAGGTTTGAAGTATAAAATCCTTTCCAGAAAACTTCGTTGTGATAAGGCTCTTAAAAGCCAAAGATTCGCAGCCAAAAAAATTATGACAACTGTCTGGTGTTTAAGGGATCGCTGTTAATTCTAAGAAATATATTTGCACAAAGTTTCATGATTAAACTGAAGGAGTCGCTGGAATAAGTTTGTCATAAGATTTACAGTAAAGGAAATTCTGTTGCTTATCGTTATACTCGATGATATGGATGTGTATTTTAATAAGCAAACTGGCTCTATTTTCTCTTAGTGCAATTCACACAACTTACACGCCAAGTTTATCGCTCCCTTCAAACAAATGTCAAAAGCTCCGATTAATTAAAATTTCTTGCTGGCAGAATTAAAGAAACTCGACTGACAAGCTAAGGTTGGCATGCCTCTTTGAGACGCAGTGTCACTTTTGATAAGTCTGTCGGCTTTTTTGAAAAGCTAAGCTTACAGAAGGCGTACCTTGTATTACCGCTTGTATTTACCGAAGGCGCCAAATCTATATTCCAGTATTTGTCTAGCAAGTCGCTTTTGTAACAGACAAGCTGTGTGTACAACTGAAATTAAACCCACCGTTGTTCGTTCATCATACTGAGATAATTGGGGCTTCGACGCGAAGAAGTAAAATTCCCGGGAAAAGATATTCTACATTATGAGAAAACCTGCGTGTTAACAAGCGGCAATTGCACCGAACAAAGTTTTAAAATAATTAAACCCACCGTTGTTCGTTCATCATACTGAGATAATTGGGGCTTCGACGCGAAGAAGTAAAATTCCCGGGAAAAGATATTCTACATTATGAGAAAACCTGCGTGTTAACAAGCGGCAATTGCACCGAACAAAGTTTTAAAATAATTAAGCTTTTTTGGGCAGAGAATGTCTCTCTAGCGTTGTCATTTAAATTTGTCCGAAAAGTCTTGCGTTTTGTTTTCAATTTGTGAGGGCTTTGAGCTTTGTTTTGTCATGATGCCATGTTTTAGTAAATAGCTTGTTAACGGAGACTACTGCATCTAATTTTCGTTGCCGCTGTTGTAACAAAAGCTAGGGTCAGTGAGAAACACCAAGAAAGAACGGCGAGAAAGAAAATCAATGTTGGTAAAATGTTAAAACAGTCAAAGATGGTTAGCGGTAGTTTAAGCGAATAACTTATTTGCTTGGTTACTTGATTGGCAGAAACCTGAATATGCAAAAGCAAAATTGACTGAACAGATTGGTTTGTGCGACGGTTGATAAAAGCACTATTTTCTCCAACATTTCAACGCGGTAAATGTGCGCAAACATTTCGTTTTAATTTATAAATCCTCGTATCCTCTTCAGTTTCTTAGAAAACTAAACTTATTCTTTAATAAGAAAGACCCATAAGAAATTAAGCTTGATTTACATGTTTGCAATTCCGACTGAACGTTGCTCGCGCCGTTGAATAAAGTTCCGCATCTAGGTAAAACATGTTCAGTTTAGCTTATATTAGCACCCGAAGATAATATACGTTTCGCTTTTGCTGTTGAAGACTTAATTTAAATACTTTACGAAGAACCGAGGAAGAAGATCAATTTCCGATATTATTCATCCATTTGTAACATGACAGTACTCGGTTGAAGAGGCAAGGCATCTATAATTCCTTTTGTCTGCTTTGTATATTGACTCAGGACTTCAAAAACTAAACAGCCCGTCAATATGAGATGTGTTTTGATGCGATGTTTATGGTTTTCGTTTTTGCTGCGCCAAAGTCAGCTTGGCTCACAAAAGATGTGTAATACGAAAATCATCGTATGCGCGTCAGGCAATAAACGGTACATTTTTACATGACTTAAACTTTGAACTCGTCGTTTATTCACCGGACGACCTGTACTCGCTATTCAGCTTTGTGAAGAGCTTTGTGTTCGAATCTGAAAAACTAGCAACGCTTTACCATTAATGTTTAGTGGTTTGATCGATTTTTTTTAGTTTGCTGAATCATGGTGCTGTGTTGTATTGAAAACCTTGGCATACCCACTGCGCACAGAGCGAAAAAAAATTAAGTAATAATATGAATTAAAAGCCTGTGCGATAGCGCTTCTTATTCGCTAGTTCAATTATGTACAGTAATAGAGTATTCGACGTACAACCTTCTCAATCTTTAAATAGAAAGATTTGTTATCGTTCCGAGTGGTTTCAGAATAGCTATTGATTCACCAGAAGGAATTTATCCATGTTATTCAAAACGACAGTGACAAAGATAGTACTCCTTGTTTAGTGACACTAAGGCCGTTTATACGAGAGAAAATAAGCCGCGGCTTACTATGGCCATAAGACGCGAACTCACCGTATAAATGGTACAAAATCTACGTTCACGGCTTTCTCAAGCTGCGGCTTATCCTGGCCTAGGAGTTTTTACTCGTATAAATGGTTCCTTTCGCGTCTTATGTAAGCCGCGGCCAGAGTAAGCCGCGGCTTATTTTCTCTCGTATAAACAGCCCTACTGTGTACATGTTCTTCACAAGTACATGCTCAGAACTTTGTTTAGTGAAAGAAACAACACAAAATTTTCGTCCTTGATACGGCTTTATATTTGGCAATAAGTTAGGGCGCGCGATAGAGCGAAATAAGCTGAGCAAGAGAACATGTGCGTTCATTTAAATTGAAAGCAATTCTTACAACTTAGGTACGGTCGTTGTGATGCGGTTTTGCTGTCTTTGTCGACATCTCGGTAGTAACCTTGTGTCACTGAAAAGCCCATTTTGTTAACAGTAACCGAAGGCGCTAACTTCTTTTGAGGATTTTGGTGGCCATATTTAAATTTTAGTCTGAGTAACTGAGAACAAGAAATAAGGTGTAATGTTAATGTTAATTCGCTTTCGTGCTAGCAGTTTATGCCTTGACGTTTTGAATGTCTGTGAATCCAAGCGAATAAATGGCAAAAATAAAAATTGATTAAGAGCTTTCAAAAAACGGGACATTTCCTCGCAAAGACTTCATATTTAATTCGCCGGTTTGAAGTCGTCGGGATGAAATACCGTGCCCAGTAATATGGTTATAAGTTCTTATGTAAATTTTTCCTGAGTTGTTTTGTATTGTTTGGTGGTATTATATAGCTCTCGAATGCTCAAACTTAATTGGAACTTCCGATAAAGAAGCTTAGAATAAAACTCCGCTGCAGTGGGAAATTCTAGTCGACCGTCGATGTGGCCAAAATAATTAGGTATTACTGTCGAGAACTTACGCAATAAAAATAATTTACGACGCCGATGACTTCCACCTTAGCGACTTCCTTTACTCGCCTGCGAGGAGGGTATTTAGTCTAAAATCGCCTCATAGATAATTTTTTATTCTGCAAGAACTGACAAAGGCATAGTATTCAGCGGATGATCAAAATAAAAGATTTCTCTTTCCCACTCACCGTTCTTCTTGTAGAACATGATCTCTTTCTTAAGCTCAACCTGTGCTTTAAGTGCCTTCTGTATGTTGAGAATGTCCTCATGATTTGTCTCTAGTCCGTACAAGAAATTACAGCCACAACTTCGTCGCATGAGCTCACTTCGGGAAAAGCCAGTGAGCTCGCAAAACCCATCGCTGCAGTACACTATAGGGTAATTGTTCTTTTCCTGTGCGCCACCAAGAACGAAGTTGCTGTCTAGATAGATAGAATCATGCAGGAAATACTAAGCATTATTGCTAATAATCAACTGGGCAATAAGTACTAGTTATAAACTTGCCGCGCGGTGCCAGATTAATATGTTTCGATCGCGAGGCAGTCGGTAAAATAAATTGTGTTCCTCCAAAGCCGCTCGTTGGTTGAATGACATTATAACGCGCTACTAAACAAAAATATAATTGTACTGTACATTGCAGTCAGTTACTTACTTCCTCGGTCGAATTTCTGCGCGATTGTTTCCAAAAATGTATTTTGTGGCGCAAAGCGGCCACGACGAATTGGCATCCTGTCGCTTGCTTCGTCTACTGCTAATTTCTGATGAAGATATTCGCTTAAAAGCAGAACTCTGCCTAGAAACTATATAATTCCTGTGGAGCCGGCATATTTTGAGTGGATTTACGATACATTATATTTATGTCCCGTGTAAATACTCTTTGGTAAGCGGGAGGCGTTGAACGTATGAATAAACAGCGGTTATTTCAGTGCGTTGCATCTGAAAGTCGTTCCAAATTGGCGCCACTCGGTGCCTTTCTCTTACTCTCTACACAAACTGTCAGTAGACCGCTTGATTACAAGCAAAAACACGGACTGATGAGACGCCTGAGTGAAAGAAAATCAAAATCGCTAGTAATTGCCTCTGGAAGCCAATCAAATGCAAGTAACTTAGTCCAGTTGTCAATCAAACGTATTGGTTGGAACACCTGCTAGTGTTAGCAGCGATTTAACCGTGTTGCTCCCCTTTGGAGCAAAAGGGTGTTCGGGCGAGGGGTAAAAACACCCTTTCCACTTTACCTAACGAGTGGACGGCTTCTTGAAGGATTAAACTTGATCTACACGGCTGTTTAATGAATTCCTCATACGCGGCAGGGCGTGACACGAGTTTTACGATCTGCCAATGTCATCCGGTGAAAACTAAATTAAAAACCCTGTTCTTTCTCTGCTTATTTTGGTACCGCAACTGTAACCTTTATTTGGCATCGTGTCTGTATGCAAGCCAAGTGACAGCTTAAGCGAAGAGAAACCAACTTCTTGCAGATTTTTGAGTTTTTTAAACTAAAACAAGAGCGACCACAAGCCAATATTCGCCTAAATGTTGTTAATTGAAAAGCATTAGTTGCGTTGATGAAATTGGAATGGCTAAAGACCTGTTATTTCACTCGTCCAATTCGCGTCAAATTTTTACTTATTCTTTAACAGAACAAACTGTTTTCATCGTTTGCGACAGCCAAGAAAAATATTAATCAACTTCTAATTAGTTATGATAAAATTTGTTTGCAAACGAAGTTTTCAACAGACATATTTGTTTCTGGGCAACGAACTTCGTGCCCTTAGCTACAAATGTGTAACACGATGTCTTTTAATGGCCGTGTAGCGTTTCTGTTATGTCTTGGGTTGATTCCTAAGAAAGACTGTATAATTAAATATCTTAGACCTTTGTGAAATTTCACCCTTTTTTACGATGACAATAAAAAGAAAAGAACGGATTAGAAAAACAGACAAGGGCAGGCAATATTTAGAGCACACGATCTTAGTTCGCTAGAATGTTGTGCTTGAGAGACTGTTTTGAAATTTCAGTCCTCGCATTTTGGCAAGGAAAAATTTGGTAGGGTGATGTCGATAGTGTTTTTAGCAGAAAAGATTACGTCCGGTGTTGTAACTTTAACTATGAGTGTATTTCACCCAAGCATGTATCAAATTGTTTTCTTCCTCGATGCATATATTTGTCGTCATAAGTTAAAAATAACGTCATGGTTTCGGAGACACTGTTTGGTGTTTTCTATTTTTTGTCAGTAAACCTTGATCACAACTGAAGGGTTATTCCCCCTTATCACCCTAGTGCCAAAAGTAAGTAGCTGAACGAAAGTGTCATTCGTTCTTATTCTCGACAAACACCTCGTATGTTTTTATTTGTCATTTTCGCTCTTTGTTATTGATTTCCAACTGTTTCCCGTAGAATCACCATGCGCTTTTCGGTAACATTGTGAAACTTAACAAGAATTTAAGGAAATATTAATTTTTTTCTTTGGAATAAATAGCGAATACGGCAAGGATTTTATTGCACAGTCCTGTTTTTCGCCCGCAAGGAAATTTAATTTAAGTCAGTCACCGTTTAAACTTTCAAGCTTATATGTTGGTGTTTATAACGAGATGGAAAAAAAACTTCCGCGTTTTGTATTTTCAAACTTTTACTCAAGAAAAAACTCGTCTCGCATGCAGGTTGTACCTATATGTTTTGCTTCAATATGGAAAATATCCCCTGAGAATTTTATATATCGCTCTTTTAAAACGCTTTAAAAAAGGTATTGTTTCTAGGCATTTGACGTTGATCACAGTTTCAAATTGCTAAATTTTGCCAGATGAGGCTATGAAAGCTTGAGCACGTAGGCTGCCAATGACATACTGAGTCACTCTCCAAACAGACAAACCTTTCCAAGCTGTTGATGTAAGTTGTCTGTCGTTTTGATGTCCCCATGTTTGCACTTATGGCTATTAACTGTTTTGGCAATCGATTATTGTCAGACTCGATCTTGAATTGGTAATGACCTTCAATAGCTCATGCCATGTGTTGTTGTTAATATGTATATTTTTTTTCGGTAAAACCCAACAGACATGATAGTGAATGCTTTGCGAACTTATTTGTTTGAATTAATGTACAACGCATACAATAATATATTACCTGAAAGTTTATGTGGAATATTTTTAGTAAACGAGACAACTGCTACTCGCTGCGAGGGCACGAGGTAGCAGCCATGCGCAGATACAAAAGCAGATTTATGAAAGACACATTAGCCTATCGAGAGTCTATATATTGGATTTTGGTGAACTACAATAAAACGACTAATGTTAGCTTCAAGGAATTAAAGAAGCGGCTTACTGCCAGTTATTATTTTAAAGACTTTATTTTTGACGGCACAGCAGGCTCTACGTCGAGACACAGAGTCAGCGACTATGTGTACTTTTAAATTGATTACTGCTAGATTTTAACTAATATTTCTGCTTTTAGCTTTTATTAATTTTATAGGTATATATTTCGTATTTAAATTAATTACTGTTGATATTTTAGTTTTTATCGAACATTTTACATGTATATATTTCATTGTGACGTAGTTAGCATACACGACCCCACAAGCTTGTAAGCTTTAAATCTTGTCGTGTTTAAATAAAGGTTTTATGTTATGTTATGTTATGTTATGTTATGTTATGTTATGTTATGTTATGTTATGTTATGTTTCTTGTCGCCTTTCTGCTTGACGACGAAGAATAATATTTTGATATATTTTCATTTTGTTTCGTAGTTAACCAGTGATCCTTTCCTTCGGCGTCGTGTGATCCATTACAGTTACGTTAACCAGCGACTAATATCAAAAGCTTAGAAACGCATGTCCTAAAGAAACTTTAATTTAATTTAATTTTAACTGCTAATAACATTTCCAAGACGGTTAATGATGGTTCAGCTTTTTTCAAGAGTGAGTTCAGCCTGTCGAGTTTTGTTTTTCTACGTCGAATTGTTAGGGCCTGTTTACATGGAGGGAGGGTGCCCCGGCTAACCGAGTTACCCGGCTAGGTGAGTTGAAACATAACCCGCCTTTACATGCAACTCACCTAAGCGGGATAGTCAGTGGGCTATTTTTAGAGCGGCCGTGAGAACAGCAAACAAGACGGCGGACAAAGGAAGCTTTTTTAACGGTAAGTTCAATTTGTTGATCGCTCGTTCCGCAAGCGGCCGCTTTATAGTGTGTAGGGTCGTTATTTTCCACTCTAGTAATTGATCGTTGTCACCAGGGGCAGTTAACTTTAAAAGCTGACCTGGAATGTATCGCTGCTTTCACGGTCTTCTCACATCGGCTAGCCGGGATAACCCGGCACGAACCGTTTACATGGCAAAAGCTAGCCCGCCTAGAAGGGTGCCCCGGGCAAGTAGACAGGGTGCCCCGGGAAGCATGTAAACCCTTCAATACGTTTTCTAAAGAAACGTATGAAACGTTGGCCCTCCCAGAGTAGCTCGGTTAGCCGGGGCACCCTCCCTCCATGTAAACAGGCCCTTATAAACTCATTATAAATTATGACGCTTTATTCCCGAGCGATAAATGGATATTGTTATCATACTCTTTCCTTGGCTGTCCTCATTATCCATCTAGAACGGTATTTCGTCTCTCCTTTCAGTTGTTTAAATCCTCATTAAGCTAACTTAATACGACAATAATCTTTGCTTCCAGTTCAATTAGTAATCGGTGGATTTTTAATACTCTCGGTTTTGACTAGGACTTCTCTTTAGCTTTAACGTAAAACTATCTTTTAATAGCACAATCAATGAGCCAGACGAAAACCCTGATTAACTCTGAACCGTGCATTAGCGGAAACTGGCTTTTAAACTACTGGACCCTGGCAGATTATTTGTTTCTCTCTAACTGAAAGTTCGAGTTGACTTGCCGCTCGGTCAAGAAATGGCCATTGCCACTTTCCTCTCAAATAAATCCGAATATGTGCTGCAAAAATAGAGGGCACCCTGCCAACAAAACACTGGAAGTTCGAAATTTGTTCATATGCGGAATTTCTACTCTTTGACTATCGCTGTTAAATTTTGCCATAAGCTTGAAGTCGCACATTCTTGACTTTGTCTGCATCATAAAGTTTGAGAAGCAAATTCCTTTTTTTTTTGATGACATACTCTGCTGTCGACAAAAAACACCCCATTTCACTGAAATTACTGAGTGAAATATTAAAAGTGAAGTGTCTAACGCCAAGTCGTAGAGCTACAAATCTTGCAAAGCACGATTTACTGAGATTTGTGCCTGACGGTTGCGTATTTTTTATTCAGCCATTAAAGGTTCTTTTAGTTATCACATGCATCACTGCGAGAAAACCGTCTCGACGTTGTTGTATGATGTAAACTTTATGTGTTTATCTGTGTAAGAGAAAATGCAAGATTTCCATGTTTCCCACGATAGCAACAGTACAAAGAGAAACGGTTAACACGGCAAAATGAGGTAAGGGCTTAAATTTGTGTGGTGCTGAGTCGCTGGAGACTGCGAGAAGAAATATTGTTTTTGTTTTTATTATTATTACGTTTAACTGCCCGTCGCAAGGATATTCCAGAGGTGATATTTGTAGGCTGGTCCATCGCCAGAGCCAAGCCGACAAAGGGCTGGTGCTCCAACAGTTTGTTCTCAAACCTCTGTACGCTCCCTTGATTAGCTCATCGCCTAAGTTGATAAATCCAAGCTTTCTTTAATTCTGCAAAGCTTGTAAGTTGTGTTTGTAAGCTTCAGCGGCTTTTACGTTGGAAGAACAAGGCTCTCAGTAGTTGTTCAATTTTCTTGGAGGGATTTTAACGTAGAACGATTTTCCTATAATTGATAACGTTTTGATCTGCCATGGCAAATTAGTTTTAGTAGACATGTGAACGAACATTTTCTTGTTATGTCCTCACAAAGAATTAACGTCGGAAAAGTATAAACTCTACAAATAGACAGTTGTTCGTTGTCATTTAACCTTTGGATTTCTTACTACCAATTTCATTTCTTTCTCCTTATACCTTGTGTCTGCACGCCCTTATGTCTGCGATTGTGCCCCTATGTCTCCCTTACTAAAACCATCCCGGATATAGAAGACATTACAACTGGTTTTTCTAAAACCATAATGACAATAAAGCTCCGTACTGTCGATTTCTTTAAATTTTTGGCGTCTGTAGTGAACTTATTAACTAAACTTTCCAATTCGAAAACGGTTGCCTGTAAAAGGAAAAACATCGAACGACCTCAGTCAATTTAAATTAACATTTATTTGTTATACTTTTTGTTGTGACTTCTAGACGAGGTACGTGCGTGGAATAACAAATTCTTAGCTCAGTTGTCAAGACATTCATTCCGCTCTCGAGTGGTTTGTAAATAAGAGGGAGGGTTTGACTTTTTTGTTCTTTGCTCACTTTAAAAATCTATCAAAGTCTTGACAATTTGGCGTCTTTTGTTTGCTAAAGGTACTTATGTAGTCTCCATTTTCTTGATTAAAACGTGTACCTATGAAACGCCACCTGTTTCTTTTCACGCAATGCCGGGAACATATCTTGCTTAAGAAAATTGCAAGCCTTATAACTGAGCAAACTTAGGGGATCACACAACACTTTTTGATCATAGCTGAAATGAACAATCGAGGTAGACGATATATATATAGATTCTTCCTTTTGTATCAGCAACTTAGCAGATATAAAAGTTTCTAAAAGACTCCCACGCGCCTACCTAGTTTTATTTTATTGCTCGGTTTTGAAAACTAACTTTACGAATCTTTATCTAAAGGGAATATATTCATGAATCTAAATGAAATATTTGAAAATGCCATTTCTGCTGAATATGAAGTGGCTAAAGGTTGTACTTTAATTTTACGTGGGTTTTTTCGTTTATTTCTTCTGTTTGTTGATCTGTGACGTATCTTTCATCCACGTCCTCTTTCATTCGGTCGTCATTTTTTTTTTTCTATTTGTTCATAGCTTTTTACCCAAAGTTCGTGCTACTGTTTGTAAAGACCTTTCCTCGCGTGTGTTGTGTTTCCGTTACTGGTATCGCCATGATTACTTGGCGATGGAATTCTCTTAAAGACCCATGTTCATCCAAGAGGCCTTGCGCACGTTTGTTATTGTTTTTAACCGTCTCTAAAGTTCATTCTTGCGATCTGATTGGTTTACCAGATTCTCTCACTGAGTCCCAGTGGCGTGAACTCATAACAACGAAATGAGAAGAACTGATTTATTTTTCTATATTGCTGTGATTTATTTGAATCTTTTTGTGCCTACGAAGGACATCAGTTCCTCCAAAAACGCTGCACATATGTGCGGTTCATCATGTAAAACTTTCAGTGACTGAGGAAGCGAGGGAAGTCGATCGCTTCGCTTGCATTTACTAGTATGGCTAACTAAAAAGCTATGTGGTAACGGATTCCAATAATTAAATAAGTTACGTCGCCTTGAATACTCCTAGTCCACAAATTTTATGTACCTATCAATGGCTTGCCCCAGGTTGGGGGGGGGGGGGCAACCCACGGGAATTAGACTTCCACAGTGGTCCCCAGGGTGGGAAATTTGACTTGACTGGGGCAAACCATTGATATGTGCATTTATTGTAGTGCTCCATAAGGCTTACCTTATCATTATAGAAATTGCTGGGACGAGAAATAAACAGCGTTCGACTCGATGGATGCTCATTTATCGGACACAAAACCGCGCTCGAGTCTGGTTCATTCGCAGATAAATTAGAACCGCATGATCAAAATATTTCCAAAAGTCGGACATCAGTTGAAATCTGGCATATCGCTACCACAGATACATGTTTGGAGGTATCAAATCAGCCCTTTCCTTTGCTTAAAAATACTAGCTAGGGAAAGTCTGAGACGGGCATCTTCCTTCGGGTTAACTGTACAGCGCTGTCAACTTCGAGATCAGAGGTCATTTGGCAGCGACCATGTATCAACAAAGTAACGAGACAAAAGTCGCGTTTTGCCAGGATAATTACAAAACAAATTCAAGGAGACAACAGCCTGACAGTGGAAGACAATATTCCAACAACTTTGTGAAGAATTACCTTCAGGTCGGACCCCAAACTAAACGGATTTTTAACAAGAGCCCGCCAACAAATAATTTTGCGTTACGCGAAGTTCAACAACAACACCAGCCACCTACAAGGTCTTTTCCTCACTGCTACGATGACTCTTGTTGAAAATATCGATGCAAATGAAGAGAGATGATGTTAAGAAAACCATGATGACACGAAAAATAGCGATACTCGGGGAAATAAGCCGGATGAACGAGGATTATTTTCGCAAAATAGCGCTCACTGGCGATTTGCGTATTTTTCATCTGTGCGAAAATTCAGCGCGGCGCGCAATGCGTCTTGGATGAACATGGGTCTTTAAGCCTGCCACACATATCGTAGCATGTACCAGGACAATAAGGGACTATTAATCCCAAATTGTACTCCATGGGACTTGTATACCTAATGGTATATGGCAACGGTGCGTGAACACAGTGGTCAATTTTGAGCGTTTTTACGGATGATATTGCATGAAAAGACACATCAACTGAAGTCGCGATTCTGTGGAATGATTAACCTAAAATTGTGCGACCTCATACAATCTGTAGTTTTGTTGAGCGAACTACAAACAAAAAATCGCACGATCTTATCATCCAATTCTTGATTAATAAGTGTTCGCGATTTTGAAAGTTCTCAAATTGCACTTGCCTAATGGCGAGAACTTTCCTAATCTCACGTACCTATTAATCACGAATTCTATTCAAGGTCATGCGATTTCCTATAAATATTTCCCCTGCTCAGTCGATGATGGGCTTGATTTCCCCTTGTGATTTTAAATTCAGTGACATAAGGGTAGCATGTATCGTCCAAGCTAAGCACCTGTCAGACAAAGTATGTAAACCAGTACAATCTCAGCTTTTGAAGAGTTTTAGAGAGGCTCCTGGGAAACACGACCCATTGCAACGGCCAGTTCAAGTAAATGCAAAGATCGGTTTCTGGCCAGGATGACTATTGCCCTTGGATGAAATCCTTTCGTTTATATTAGCAGTTTCATCCTAGGATTCCACGGTTTTTCCTCTACCCCGAGAAAAAACCTCATCGACCCCTCCCGAGATGTTCGTTAAAAAGCATTTGTAAATACTCAGTGATAAGGTAAAGCTTGAACAGGATTTTAAATACATTGAGAGCTTTCTTCGGCCTAGTGGACTAATGTGTTTTAGTACTAATGTGTACCTGCCACGTTCACCCCGAAAGGCTGTTTTGTTGGTGGTGGTGGCTTTGTTGTCGCTGTTTTCAATGCGTTTCATCTGGAGATGATGTTTCTTCCCGGTGCACAAACAGCGGGGACAAAATCCCGCCAGAGCAGGCTTAAGTTTTAGTTTTAGTTCTTACCAGGCGCAATTTAGAGCAGAAAAGATCAACTTGTCTCTCTCAAAAAGTTTCTTATCGCGGGAAGAAAACCCATATGTAAAATGCTTTTATAAGAGAAGACTAAACACAGCCAAAGAAAGGTTCCTTTTACCTTTGTTTGTCATACAGTGAAATGAAGTTGAAGTTAAGTTAAAATGGGGTATTCATGGATTTCAGAGTGTCAAAAGGAAACCTATTGCCCTTTATAACTCAAAATTAAGGTTGAAATCTTGCTTGAAAAACGAAGAATGTAAGAGAAAATAGACAACTTGGATATGTTTGCTCTCCGCTAATTCAGCAAATTGTTTCTCGCATGGTGTCGTTTTCGAGAAAACCTTCGATCAGATTCTGTGCAAAAAGGTTTAAAGAACAAAGCAAGGAGGCCATGGGAGAGTAAGAAGTGTTTGCTGCTCAAGAAATCTCGGTACTTTGAGCTTATCTCATTTCAGTAAATTTCTCAATCGACTGCTTAACACTGGCAGGTTAGAATATATCCATCTCTGACATTAGCAGTCGGCCTCTTGTTCAACGGGTTGTTGGGTAACATTTAACACCTCCTCGCTTGTCGCAATCGTCGACCCACGTTCCTCATGCTTCCTTCTTGGGTGTTTCTTGTACCTAAAAAAGTGTTTTCTTTCTTTTTCGTGTCTTAAATCCATGATGGCCTTTATCTTGTTCATATTTTGGTTGAAATCCTCCACCATCACTTTCATCTCATCTGCGAGCGCTTTTCGTAGATCTAAGAAAAGGGTAATTTAGTTTTAGATGGATGGCCAAACATCAGAACCACTTGAGCTAATAGAACAAGAAGAGAAGTCTAATACACGAATCCACAAAGAATTGGAAAAATAACCCCTTTTACTCGGAACGCAAGGAACCAAATCTGACGGACCGACCGACTGACTGACTGACCGACCGACCGACCGAACGATCATGACTGACTCAGTGAAGCCCGCAGTAATTAAACATGGATTTTCAATGTTTACTTAATTTTACATACCCACCGAACGTAAATTCAGGCGTAAACTGCACTTTACTAATCCACCTTTCTTCACTGACTGACGACCGATCGGTCGACGCGGGCAGCCGCAAATATGGACGATCACTTAACGTGTAATGCGAAAAATAGAAAGATTAAATCAAAACCTACCTTGTGGTTGAATTTTGGGTCGTGCTCTAAAACGTCGCATTACTTCGTAGATGATACCCAACAGAAGCGACGATATCATCAGTGTGCTAGTTATGAGCAAAGTCCTTTGAAACACACTACTGTTACTGTCAAAATGTCCTGTAGATCTTTCTACCGGTAATGGATCTGGAGGTTCCTGCCAAGGTAATTGAAACCAAAGATTTGGTAATTTGATACTGCATTACATTATATTAATACCACATTAAATAGTCCTTTGTGAGCAGCGCCGTGTTGGATGACATGTGATTCTTACAAATACTGTACCAAATTAGAACGGGAAGGAACTCCTAAAACCCCCGTTCACCATCCCTCTTGCCACGCCATTTGGCACTGCAGATAAAGTCTTGGGTGACCAAGACTGCATTTTGAATACTTTGCGGATCCATTTATGGAGTAGGTCAGAATTAGACGTTGAAAAGATTTTTTTGGATACCAAGCATTTGTTAAACGAAAAATCACTACACAAACCTCTAACAATTTCTTCTAGCAGGCGATCTTTATTTTGAGTAGGTGATATGCAAAGTACTTTTAAATTTACCAGATGTAATGTTCATCTTGTCATGGGCTTGGGACAATCCGAGCTCCCTGGGGATAAACATATGGAGTGCTTTATCACTTAGCTACTGGGGAACCCTTGACGAGCCAGGCCATTGAAGGGGCAAGGATACGTTTTAGTAATCCTTTAGAACACTCACATGGTCGAAAAGTACGCAGTAAATCATTAGATTAATCAGTAGATTAGTCTGGTAGCCCACCACCATGAAATCAGAGAGATACTTTCATGCACCAGCTATGTTATGTGCTCCATTATAAAGTAGGATTTTTATTTTTTCGTTCTGAAATTTTCCATTCTGGTTGATGCTGTTGGTTTTAAATGAATCACATGCGAAGTTGACGTATTTGTATCTTTTATAAATATTATACCAGTAACGGAAAGTACCTAGAAGTATCGCTCGACGAGACGCCTTTTCAGATGCGCAAACATAAGGTCTGAGAAGAGGTGTATTTATTGTGTGGCTTACACAAAGTGCCACATTATGGCACGATCGGATTTATTTATTTGTCCACGTCTCCATGAGAGTCGAGCGCCTGTCACGAGGTCTAGTGACGTACGATGCGGTGCACGCTGAGTCAGCCATTTTGGTTGTAAGCGTCGTCTCTAGTAATTTTTTTCAGGTGATCGTATCACGAGTTAGTTCTCCTCACACAAGCCATCACACCCATACCCGGCCTGTTTTATAACTGTAGCTTGTGCAAGAGCTTTTACGTTCTCAAAAGACAAAATTTAACTGCTTGAATCTGGTTTGATAATTTAGGATTGAATTTTCAATTTTGCTTTTGTTTGCACATCGTAACGGCAGATGAATTTCGCATCACATTTATTGCTCGTTACCTTAACTTAGACATGGAAATCCATTAACGCCGTTTTGTCGTCACTTATTGCCTTGGAGACTGGATGCTGTGACCGAGAGATGGTTATTTCTATTATCATATCAGATTGATGGTGGACAATTTATAACCAATATAATTATCCGTTTCGGTTTAGACACTGAAACCGACAAACCAGAAGAATTCATGCATGGCTTTCCGACTGTTGCAAAGTCACACTTGTTACATAATACGCAACATTTGGCGCCAGGAATGGAGGTTTACAGGGTATTTTACTGTTATTCTGCAAATGACTGTCATGAGAGAGAGGGAGGGAGGGAGGGAGGGAGGGAGGGAGGGAGGGAGGGAGCAGGGTTGGTGCAGTGGTGAGAACACTCGCCTTCCACCAATGTGTCCCGGGTTCGATTCCCGGACTCGGTGTCATATGTGGGCTGAGTTTGTTGGTTCTCTACTCTGCTCCGAGAGGTTTTTCTCCGGGTACTCCGGTTTTCCCCTCTCCTCAAAACCAACATTTGATTTAATTTGATTTGATTTGAGATTTGTAATTAGTAGGCGAAGAGCCACCTTGTGGAAGTACTACTTATTATTATTATTATTATTATTATTATTATTATTATTATTATTATTATTACAAGTGAAACCGGAAATAACAATATATAATTATATATCCCATAAAAAGGTAGATATAAGGCAAAGAAACAAAATGATGGTCGAAAAGGGTAACTTTTAATGCCATATATTACGGCGAGACATGACTAACCTTCTTCAGGGGCAACACTGAAGCAAAGTAAAAATGGAGAAAACGGTTACAATACAGAAATAGAAATAATAGACGGCTACCAAAAAAGTGGCATTCCCAAGGTGGCATTCCCAAGGTGGTAAGAACAATGATAAGTTGTGATGAATTTGCAATTTTGTTAGACTCTGCCACAGACATAAGACATAAGTAGATACTGCTACGTAAGGGGTAGAACCAGAAGAAAAAAGTACGACCAGTTGAAGGTTCAGAACTCCTGCCCCACCCATTCATGCACTACTGACTTATTATTTAGACCTTGTAAACATTAAGAGAGAGAGATGCTCTGAAAACACGCCTACCGCTCTTGTTCTGACAGTTTTTTTAGTTCACGATAAACCAAAAATTAAATGTTTTGCAATTTTTTTCTTTGGTTAAATTACGAAGGAAGACATTGCCCGCTATGTTTGTCATCGAATCGTAGATTCTCCACACCTCGCGATTCACACGTCATTTTGTTTAACCAATCACAGAAAGTGAATCGACCTTCTGAAACGAAGCGACGGTTTGCTTGCGACAGCGCTGTAGCTGTGGTGAAAGTGGTATTTGCGGTCAAGTTTAACAAAGTAATGGGAAATTTCTAGTCCGAAGCTTAACTACATTCAAAACGGTGAAATGATTTTGAAATCTGGTTCATCCTGTCTCATAAAACCTTAGACCAAGTCAGCGGATTAACGAGCACATGAACGCTGTGCGATACCTCGTTCGACTCTCTCGTTCCGCCACTTCGACTAGCTAGGTCACCTGAGGATGTGTTAGACTGTGAAAATACTTTTAACTGGCCACTCTGGGAAGAATTATATCAAGGCTTGATGGACGGCTTTTTGGATGTATCTAAAGCGTTGTGAAAGGGATTGTATTCGCGCCGCGACTGCATTCGACAACACATAAATTTTCCCGCTGTGCTTTGAGCATGACTAAAGACGAAGGATGTGCGATTTACGCAGTGGCCCGATGTAGCCTTTTCGACGATTGGAGAAGGTATTTACCGTTGCCCTTTTATTTAGTCGTTTTCTTCAAAAAACTTACGGTCAACCGATAAGCCAGATAAGCGTTGTCTTTGTTTACGTGCCCAACGTTTGTATGGCTCGGCAAGAAGTTAAGCCTACTCTCAAAATTGGTTTTCAAGTTTATCGTCAGTTTGTTTGTGAAGAAGGTTTTCAGGATTTCTGTGTTGGACTCATTCTTATAGCAAATTACATTTTAATTTCCCCTCAATTTAAAAAATAGATTCAAATGAAATTTACCGTAAGCTTAAGCTTATAATTTAAACATTGTTGTAAAAATGTTTTTCCTCAGACTACCATTGTAAATAGGTGCCACAAACCAGAAGCGTAACACTTTGTAAAACTGCCAAATCTATTAAAACAATCATTTGCTAATCTTTCTTTGTTTTTTTTCGACTGGTTCTTGGTCGGTTTTGACATAAAGTTAAGTACTTGACGTCTTCAGAGTTATTAAGCTTAGGTACTTTCCGCGTTTAGCGCGCACGTACACGAACTCGCACAAACAGCCGTGATTTTAAAACTTTTCTCTGTTTCTGCTGAATCTTTGACATACAATTTTTAGCTTTATAAAATTGAATTAAATTATGTGAACCCCCATGCATTACAATCTCTGTGAAAACGTTTTTTGTAGTACAGTAATTTTTCAGATACAACAAAATGTTTCACCACTCAAATTAAACTTATGTGTCGGAATCGTGTAATTCATTAGGGTAATCCATTTGAAAGCACGAACTGTTCCAGTATTTGTTTATGCGCAACTATTTTTCTTAGGCCAATACTTTGAATAATGGCTTTATTGTACACTTTGTTATAATTGTAATAGGGAATTTAGTTCACGGACAGTATAAAATAAAGTTTTGATGTCTGTGCGAATGAAGGTAACGTTTTAAGTTCCGGTTGAAAATAAAGTAATCATTTATTCCGTCACTGTTTAAGATACGTTTTTAGCCTTCAAATATCGTATTTAGTAAAAATACTGAGCTTGCATCGGCTGCCTTAAGCAACTTAAATTGTTTCATTTAATGTTAGCATTAATTTGATTTCATTCGCATTTCTGCAACTTCTAGTTTAAGTTTTATAATTTCAAGAATTAACAACACTTTTTAGGTGGGAAGTGCATTTAAGTGTACCACAAACGCGCTTTTTTTGTTTTTGTTTTGTTTTTTAACAAACAGCAACAACTATCTGTATCAACTTACCTTCTCAAGTATACATTGTCCCTGAGCAGACAGCATCCATAAAAAAAAATAATTAAAAAAGTCGTCAAAAGTTCCGTTTAAAGAAAATGCAAGTCCAGTCCGTTGTCCAGTCCTTGCAATTTTTTTTTCTAGCTAACCTTTTGTGGCGCGGCGTCGCAGTGAACAAAAAGCGCGCGAAAGTATAGCCTCGTTTTCGTTCTTTCCTTCAGGCCCTCTCCTCTGAAAAAAATCTTAAACATCGATCCTCGCCAAAAGCAATTGAAATTAGAAGAAACTGACAATGCCATCATAAAGAGCATACTCTCAAGCCTTAGGCAAAATTTTCTTTTATTCCTACCTCAAATGGTCGTTGAGCAGGAAGCTGACAAACTTTTCAGTTAGATTTTCTACTGCCGCACTTTTTTAGGAAAAAGTAATCATGGCCATTTTTTAAAACACTATTTATTAAACTACAACTTCGCTTAAAAATATTCTTGGAGAAAGGTTCTAGTAACCTTTTAGAGCGAATATTAAACTTCGGTCCGTTCTGGTCACGTGACCGATGACGTCACAGCATTAAAAATGACAAAAATGTATATTTCATAAAAATATCTACCAATATCCAAATTTTTGTTTCCTCGCGTTTAATGCAACGCGAGATAGCACTTGTACCCAGACTCCCACTTTTGGAAAATTGTATATACCTCCCTTAATATTTATATTTTGTTCGGTACCCGGGCAGTCCGAAATGGCTCACACCATTGTGCTTCAAACCACGTTGACTGCTTTTTCAATAACAAAATAACTTCGTCACAGCGAGCAAAAACGCACTTGTGAGCAAAGTCACGTGACCAATGACGTCATCGCCCTTAGTCTTGTACAATAATTAGTTTATTGTAAGACTTATTTCTAGACAACGTGGGGGTCTTGCTGCCCTCAAACTGACCAAGTTATTTGGAATTGACGATTTTCCAGCTGCAAAGGATTCTGGGAAGGTTCTTATTATAATTATATATTGTTATTTAATTATTATTATTATGAGAAATAAAGCTTCCAAATTTAAGGAAATCCTGCTGGGCAGATGGCTTGAAAATACCTGGTAGGTGGTTGGCAATGAACATATTCGAGAAAGGTATTGAAATCTGTTATTAATCGGCCTCGAAAAAGGCCGTTTGTCATTACAGTCGCTTTCCCCTAATTTTGAGCAGCAAAACTCATATTCTTGATGTAAAACTTGACATTAATGAGCTTTAACAACAACTCAAATCTATCTTCCGTCGCCGGTTAGATTCACAATTGTCACTGAATATTGACGTTAAATTAAAAAAAGAAACATTCTACAGTTATTTGATTAACATCGGCAAAGGATTTGTCAGGGAAAGAGCAAAGAAAACTCTGAGACCGCCACTGCTTTGATTAGTTAAGAATTGCATGTGCCGTGTACAACTGTCATCACGGGAAGCATGTTTCTAACTTCCAGAAGATAGTACAGGATGCGCAAAATGCCAGATGGATGAGAATATCTGGCAGATTGCTATTCATATACAAAGTTAGGCAAATGTATTCCTGATACATTTTTAATATGGCATACGGTCAACTGAGTGGCGTTTATAATTTTAATTTTCGATTGTTCTCTAAACGTTTTGAGCAAACGTTTTGCTTGTAAGAAAAACAATTTCACGGTGGAAATAACATCTATTTGGATTTATTATTTCAGTCTCTTCAAAATTACTTGGTACTTAGCCCAAAGTGTCTGTAAAGCAAATGACTTCTGTCCTCCTTCATAATATTTTGTGCTTTGTCACTACGATTAGTCGCGCATGTCTTGTCATCGATAAAGAGAAAATAGTCATTTGGATACATGTACTGAAATTAACCAATGCATTCCAGTTGTTTGACTATTCCATTGAAGATGGACTTTTCTGTTGGGACGTCGCTAATGGAGTGTCATTTCAGGTTACTACATTTTACAGAAAGAATGATTGGAAATGCTCTGAACCTGGCGTCAGTAGCATCATAGATTTAACTCGAAAATTTGGTTTATCAACGGAGTTGATAATGTAAATTGACCACCGTACAAGGATTCGATTAGCTGACGTTTCGAGCGTTAGCCCTTCGTCGGAGCGAATCGAGGAATTGTGGGTTGTGTATGGTTTATATATACTAAGACAAGAGGTTAGTATTTTTCAATCCACAGATAACTGACCAGGAGACCGAAGACGAAGATGCCTAGCCTGAAGAAACTCACCAAGGAGCTACGCCAGGAAATGGTAAGTTTTTCACGTTACCATGTTACCACCAATAGCGTAGCTCCATTTTCTGTATACTTCCTACATTCGCAATACTTGGCACTGTCAACTTAGACCAGTTTAATTAGAACACCGCCATTTAACTAATATTGGGCGCTAAATTATTCTTATTATTCAGTGATGGAAACAACCTGCTGCCGGATGCCTTCTTTATAACAAACACCCAAAACTCGAAGCCAGATATGGCAAAGTTTTGTCAGGGCCAGGAGAAAAGAAAATTCTGAGACGGCTACTAGGTTAATTGTACCCGATGCACTAGTTTCCATCAAGCATACCTGAAAATGTTTTCAAACAAGATTCAAAATACTACATACTAGAGGACACACACAACGCCAGGTGGCCGAAAATACTTGATAGATTGCTTTTTATATACAAAGTTAGACATATTTATTCAAATTCAGTTGCTCGTCTTGCAAGTAGGGCTCTTGTTGCAAGAGTTGCTGTCAAGTGATGATTTTGAGCCCTGCGGGTTGTTGTCTTCTAATTTTGAAGCAAAACAAATAAGTGTTGGCAACAGTGAAAATGGGACGGACTGCAAGCTGAAAATCATACAAGTTAATACACAACTCTATATCAATGAGCTGATGAACGCTGCAAAAGTGCTGCTCTACATGTCAACTCAAAATTCAAAACGTCAAAAATGACCAACAACAGCTTCATTAAGAGAAATGAATCGGAAACGAATGGTTTGACACATGATTCTCATCCTGATCTCATCGTCTTCATCAACTGTGGCCTCAATGTTCCATTGATACTCATATCGATAACTACCAATGCGTTAGTTTTGGGCGCTATCTTGAGGACGCCTTCACTTCATTCACCGTCTACCGTTTTCCTCTGCTTTCTCGCAGCCTCAGACCTTCTCGTTGGCTTTGTTGCACAACCTTTATACATTGCTGCTGAACTAAAACTCGACCCGTTATTGATGGAGGCGATGCTTACGTTAACCTCTTTAGTCTGTGGCGTTTCGCTCATGCTAATGGCAGCCATTAGCGTGGATCGCTTGATTGCTCTTCGGTATCACATGCGATATCCGGACGTGATGACCAAAAAACGTGCAATATATGCATCAGCGATCCTATGGCTCATTTCCCTTCTCATTTCGAGCCTTGTTTTTTGGAACAATATGGCGTATTTTTTTGCTATTGCTGTGGGTATTGCTATATGCATCTTAATTTCAACTTTTTCCTATATCCAAATTTTCCGCATTGTTCGTCACCATCACATGCAGATTCATAATCAACAACAGGCTGTGCAGAGTGGAAATGATGGAAATGACATGAACCTGACGCGTTTGAAGAACAGTGCCATTAGCACTTTTATATACTACATCAGTATGATCCTATGTTATTCTCCATTGTTGACGTCCATGCTGGTTTTAACGATTAACGGCAAGCAGGAGAAAGCGTGGCTCCTTGCAGATACTGTGGCGTTCATTAACTCATCCATAAATCCATTTCTGTACTGTTGGCGTCTTAGAGAACTTCGAGGAGCAATTTTGAAAACAATACGCGATGTTTTATGCACGCATTCAGAGGAAAACTAACTTTTTGTTGAAGAGTATTCTCATGCATGAAGTTATCATGGTGATCGCAATCGTATACAGAGCTTATGGAGAAAACATTCCTCTTTTAGTCGAATATGCTTCACTATTATGTGTCCCTCTAAAATATTACTAAAGAAGTAACTTATTTATTTAAAAGCTTTTAAAGGGGAGAAATTCTACTTCAAAGCCAATCTTCTCGTCATAAAAACGACTCTTTCAGTCGCGTTTTGATAAGAGATTGTCTAGTTGGTTTTGACAGTGCAAAGCGGGTCACTATTGCCTTAAAAATCTGAACTTATGCGCTTTATTAATCATAATACAGTACCTTTAATAACCACTCAATGCAAAATAATATCTCTTGTGGAAAAAATGCTTCCGTGATCAGTTTAATTCAGCACATTTAGCATCGGTTGATTATTCTCTTACAGAGAGAGTACTAACTATTTAGATGTCTTGGGTCAGGTTAATCTACATGCCTATGGGTACTGGAGGTTAGCATGGAAACATAGTCGCACGTTTTACCCATGCGCGTATTTTGCCCATCCCTTTAGCGGTTTCCGCATGAGAAAAACAAACAGGCCGGAGAAGAGGCGAAAAAACCAAGTGACGTTGAACCGAAAATTTGAATGAAAATCTTTTTCCACTACCCACCTGCACTTCCTTCCACCTAATCCTATGATCCTCAAAGTTTTCCACAAATCTTTTCCCACCGAAAGGAAGCCCAGGAAATTCCCAGCAAGAGAAAAAGAAAGCCAGGGAAGAAACGCGAATAAAAAGTTGAGGAGAGAAAGCGAAAGGTAGAAGGAGAGGGGGTGGTGAAACTTTTCAACCCAAAATCTTGGAAAGTTAATATTAAAGGGCAACTGACGGGAAAATTAGTACTTATTTTTTTCTTTTGTATGATATCTTTACAGCACAAATAACAATTCTCAGAAAAAATTTTAACTCTACCGTCAAAAATAAATTAATTACAAATTTTTCTTTTCACTAACTTGGCGGCCATTTTGAAAAAGCTTGATAGAGACGTCACGTGGGGTCTTTACGTCACACGTGTGTAAGGCTTATCATCTTTGGTTGCAATATAAGAGAAAAACAAAGCGTTCTTTCCTCGCTAAACAACGGTGAATGCAGTCCAGTTATGTCTCAAATTAAGCGGGTTTTAGCTTCAAGTACGTGAGAGTCGTCAAATGTGTTTAGTAAAAGCGGCAAACGACATTTCTGTGTATTTTCTTTGAATGCGAGATGAAAGAAATCCCCTCGCATCGATTCTTAGAGGTCAACCACTTCGTTTATTTATTTAAGTTACGTATCTTTAAACACGCACATCACATTACAGACCTTAAGGACTTCAAACTTTTTTTCTCGGCTTGACGATAATAAATAAAACGTCAGTGATCTTCGTTGTTCTCTAATTTAGTAATTTCAAGGAAGAAAGCGGATTGTCGTCTTGAAAATCAGTCTCCAAAGCGCACAGACTTCAGCTAGCGCAGCGATCTGAATCTCTGAAAGCAGCCCGGATACTCCACTACTTCTAGTTTCTTTTCTCGTTATTCCTTTAGTATTATCTCAAATACTGATTTTATCCAAGACGTCGACGTAAATTTATTTGCCCGTCTAAATACAATCAATAGGCTGAAGGAATTCACCTTTGCGATTTGTGGCTGCTACGAGGAACTCTGTTCAGACTCTCAACACGATACCAAATTGCTTTTTTACATATTTCTGAATAGTGGCGATCTGTTATTATTCATTATTGAGCGTGATTAATGGATCAGTTACGAGTAACACCTTTCCTGTGTTCCTTCTTCGTTTAGCCATTTACGCAAACACTGCCGGGACATAAATACGGTGGTTGTTTCTAATAAAATACAGTAGTATTTTTAATAGCGCAAGTGTTGTTTCGTCTCTACGACTGAGCTAACTCCAGCGTGGTTTGACTCGGTACGTGTAACGGCCAAACGCTTCATAACTATAAAAGTGAGGTAGCACACTGGATGACGATTAACGAAAAGGGGGTGGGGGGTGGGGAGGGTAATAAAAGGAGACAACCTGCTAAGAGCTGTGACGTAAAATGTTCTGCAGTAAAACAAACGCAGATGACGTTGGCCTCAACCAGTCAGTTTCCAGGCGTAGATGATGAACTGCAACAGACCAAGTGGATTGCATTTGTACTGGCGAAAAGAGATGATGACTGGATCCCTGCTACTGGCCATGTATGTTGCAATCATTTTGCAGCTGACTAAACGACGGCTGGGGCGGGAAAATGCCTGTGTTTTCTACAAAATCATTATTGAAGTCATCAGCTGTCCCTACGATTCAAGTTACTCCAACACCTGAGTAACTCGACGCTCCTCGTATGTTGTTCAATTGGTCAACTGATCACTAGCCATACATGTAAGTCTGTTGGGAAGCAAGTGCATACAATACCATGCCAAAACATTGTGTTTACCAATGAAAAATAGGGGTCAATTTTTGTTGTAACACATCTGAGATGAAATTCTAATGTTTGATTTCAAAATGTTCAAACATAACACCAAACCAAACTCCATTTCACATTAATGAAGGTCGTCAAAAATAAGAGGGCGTTTCTTCTAAGTAAATTGATACAAACATATAATCAATTTGTCCAGTGCTTAACTATCTGGTAGACTTGCTCCAAGTCAAATAATTTGATTGCATGGAAACAAGTCTTAGGACATAACATCTGCTGAAGAATAAATCAAAGCATCTGGCAGAATTCATACACTTCCATCCAGTGCTTTTGCATCCACTTGCCCCTATTTAATCCAACTTAGAATTGCTGTCATGTCATCCAAGCATATTGTCTTAAGTCCAAGTCAAGAGAATCACTTTTTTTAAACAGCACAAAAATGACTTGAAGCAAATCTACTCACCTGCATAATGAAAACCTGTGAAGACCATATCATCTTCTAGTCTCCCAGGGACTTGAAAATGTGCCCTGATGCAGCTCACGCCATAAGAAAGTAAAGGAACTCTAATTTTGTTTCCTAATGATCCCCAGCACCACCTAACCAGTTGCTATGTGTCTTCCTCTCCTTCACTCCTCAGGCCCAGCCAGGGGGGTAGTGGGATACCTATATACCCGGTTTTTTCCCCACAAGATACCAATATACCTTAAAATTGTAAACCATGTGATACTTCATACCTAAAATTATCTTGAAGCATTTTATTCATGTCTGTATACCGAATACCTAAAATTCAGGAAGAACCAGATAATTTATAGCAGAATTGTAACATAAAAATACAATATACTGGTACCTCAATTAAAATGGCTCTAAATACTCCTATCCTGTGGTACCAAACAGCTGCCTATAATATAGCCAGGCAGCCTGTAAATCCCTGAGTAATTCAGGAAAACTGTTTGAAAACCTGGGTGGAGATCAATTTCAACAGCCTACAAATTTTTCTGCAAAACTACATCGAACTCCTTGCAGCAGATCTGCTTCTCACTCCATCCTCTGACAGTTTCCAAACAGACACCTTGTAAATAATCATGACAGCTTCCTAAAATGTTATGTTAATCATTTATCGAGGCCTTTTAGGTGCAATAAGAAATCATTCACAATAATCTGAAAAAAGAAATACTTCCTAGTTACCACAGACTGGTTAACTTTCCTATAAATAGATAGTCAAGTAAGCAGATTTGGTAGGAAAATTAAAGACACACGAACGTGTATGTAACCACATACACGCTACAGTAAAGATTAAATCAGTCAGATTACACACCATGAAAACAACGCAAATCATGGCGCAATGTCCGAAATACTTTACGAAAATTGTCCTTTAACACGCACATGATATGGCGAAACAATCAATACATTCACAGAAGGATTGCATCACTTTTGCATCACAAAAACCGATAACCTAACACTTACACGATTAGAAACGAAAGCTACTTCGAAAAAACTTCCAGATGTCGGTTACCACTGAAAATAAAGGCACTTACAATAACTCAAAACAAGACGTTCAATTGATGTGCTTCCCAGGGTGTAGCGTTCAAAAGTTTAAAAAATACAAAACATAATTACAATTGAAATCGTAAGTGATTATTACGTGATCAAAACAACAAAATTCAACACGCTTTTATTGTCGAACAAAGGCACTTTTAATTAAGCTGTTAACATCGTCAAATACAAATACTTTCAAGGTCATTGTTTTCACACATTGGCGACTGATATCGCAGAAAAGAAGATATTTGGGACTCCTAGGCACTCACCATTCTTCGCTGTCGAGATCGTAACGGCGGCGAGGAAGTTCGCTCTTTTCCTCCGTCTCAACAGTCTCTTCATTTCGGCCCGGAGGCTCGAAACGCCACGGTTGTATACCCATAAAGGGTTCAACTTCTTTTCCGTCACCTCCACCTTCCATAGCTTGCTCGAAATTGGAAAAATCTGATCCAGAAGCCGAGCTGTCGCTACTAGAGCTAGAGTCAGCCGTGTTGTCATTTGCTCGAGCTTACACACCTGTGACGTATCACATCACGTGAGCAAAATCGAAGCGTTCATGGCGGAAAGCCTCAACAGCCGCGAAATACGAAGTTGAACGTTAAAATACTAGGACAAAATGGCTACGGAAGGTGGTATTTTTGCTTCTAACATGAATAAGGAACCATATTCTAGGTTTTCCTGAAAAAGTGTCTTCTAGCCGACAGTTGCCCTTTAAGCATCAGGAACAGAAGGGTGCGATGAACTCCACCAGCCAATAGAGTTTTGGGCACTTTTGGCTCTTTTTGGCTAGAATCTGTCCAGAAAACGGCTCGAGGAGCTTCAAAAGGTGTTTTACTTTCACTTCGGTAGTCAATGGGTTAATCGAAATTACGCTAAACTGCGTTAAAAGGAAATTTCTGAGCAAAGAGACTGAATTATTATTATTATTATTATTATTATTATTATTATTATCATTAATTAATTAATTAACTAATCAAGTTATTTATTTATTTATTTATTTATTTAGCATAAAAAGGTTGTTAGAACTGACCAAACAGCACTTTTGTTGCTGCTGCTGCTGCTGTTGTTTTTTCTTTGTTTGTTTTCTTGCTTGTCTGCTGATAACCGTGAAGGAAATGCCTAGCATTATAACTATTTCTGAAACTAAGCTAAACGACAATAATCAACATCTTCACAATATTAATATACCTGGTTACAATTTTGTCGGTGTGAATTCTAGAACGAATGCTGGGGAAGTTGGTATTTATATAAAACAAAACCTAAATTTTTTTCGTAGGCAGGATTTAGAGTTTTCGTCTGACGGTTTTGAAGCGTGCTTTGTTGAGCTACCAAGAGAAAGGCAAAAGAGTATTATTGTTAGTTCCATCTATAGACATCCTCACGGCAATGCCGAAACTTTCCGTGAACTTCTTAGGCTGAAATTAAATCATTTGAACAATTGCTGTTATGAAGTATACATAGCTGGCGATATCAACATTGATTTTTATAAATATCACAGTGATAAGTTTACTTCTGAATATCTTGATACATTATTCGATTTGGGCTACATGTCTCTTATCACAAAAGCAACCCGGATTACTGACCACAGTGCTACTCTCATTGACCACATCAATTCCAAATTCACCAAAAAAAGTTTTAAAGTCTGGGATCTGCTTGGCAGATCTCTCAGATCATTTGCCCTGTTTTTGTTCAATAGCCACCAAGCTTCCCGAGTACGCAGGTGACAGGTATTATAGAAACTATTCACGATTTAGTGAAGCCAGATACCTAGCTGACATAGCCACGGTAGATTTCTGTAGTTTAGTTACTAATGATGTGAATGACAGTATGGCTAAAATTATCTCTACATTAGAAGGGATAACTAACAAGCATGCGCCCATTGAAAGGGCATCACGATCTAAACGAAAATTGTAAAGAAAACCCTGGATTTCTAAAGGAATATTTCAATCTGTTAAAGAAAAGCAGCGTTTGTTTAAAAATCTTTTTTTTTTCTGGCGACCCCCTTAAAATAAAATATTATAAAGTTTTCAATAATAAACTTACTAAAATCAAGGACTTAGCCAAGCAGAAATATTTTAAGAAACAGTTTGAAATTAACAAAGGCAATATGAAAACAACATGGAAAATGATTGACTAATTAATAAATAGAAAGAGAAAAAACTCCCCTACAATAAGTAAGATAGTCCATAACAACAAATGTTATACATCTAAATTGAACATATGTAATCAGCTAAATACATATTTTATTAATGTAGGCCCAATTTTATCAGCTCAACTGCCAAACCATAATAACTCTAATCCTACAAGGTATATTACTAGAAATTTTCCAAATAGCTTTATGTTTAGGTATATTCACTCGTATGAAGTGCGTCACTTAATCTCGAACCTAACAACTGACAAGTCGTGTATAGGAGTCCCCGCAAAGTGCTTTAAGGTGGCCGGCAACCACATCTATGAGGCAATTACTGAAGTTTACAATCTCTCCATAGAGCAAGGTATTATGCCTGACATTCTCAAAATTTCCAAAGTAACTCCAGTGGACAAAGGTGGTGATATTACTGACCCGACTAACTTTCGCCCTATCTCAGTACTTTCTATATTTACACAGATTTTATAATTTTTGAAAAACTGGTATGTAAGCAGCTAACAAGCTATGTTGAAAAGTATGCCATTTTAAGTCAATACCAGTTTGGCTTTAGGAAGGGCAGATCGACTGAACAAGCCATTTTAGAAATTACTGACAATTTAAAGCAAGCAGTAGATAATAATCTATTTACATGTGGAGTCTTTCTCGACTTCGCTAAGGCCTCTGATACCGTCAATCATGCTATACTGTTAAACAAATTAGAGAAATATGGGGTTCGGGGATTCCCATTGAGTTGGTCTACTAGTTATCTTACCAATAGACAGCAATATGTTAGCATTGATGGTGTGGAATCTTCTAAACAAACTGTTAAATGTGGTATCCCGCAGGGCAGTTTTCTTGGTCCCCTTCTTTTTCTACTATACATTAATGACATCCCTAACTGCTCCGATAGACTGTCCTTTAGAATATTTGCAGATGTTACCAATATTTTTGTGTCTTCCTCAAACGCCGTGGAATTACAAAACTTAATTAATCAAGAATTATCCAAAGTTAAAGAGTGGTGTGACCTAAACAAGCTTGCCATTAACCTAACGAAAACTAATTATATGATAATTAAATCACCTAAAAGGAAGACAATTATAACATGGGATGTAAAATGGCTCCGCGACTGAAATGTGGCAACAGCTCCCCATATTAAAAACTTCTCATCTTATAATTTTCCTAAAAAATTGAAAGATTATATTAATCATATGGCCATGCACTATTATGACTGTTTTCTTTTCTTTTCTTGCCATCTATCTGTTTTCTTTCTTTTTTTCTTTTTTGTGGTGTGTTGTGTATGTCTTACGATGTTGTGTATGTCTAGTTATTGTGATGTCCTGTACATTCGAAACTACCTTCAAAGAGCTAGCTGCTAGCTCGAAACCTTACGGTTATCTAGCTGCTAGGTATTTCCCTCTATGTAATAATAATTAGTTTAAAATTATAATTGAATATTCTATGTGTTAAGTTGCTAATTACTTAATAAGTTTTACAAACCGTGTAATGGAAATGTGAATAAAGTGTTGATGTTGTTTGGTTGTTGTACGTTGGTTTTTTTATACTTCGGTGTGTACAGTTCGTGTGAGCATGGGATGCTGATTTTAATTACTTGATCCAACCCGCTTCCTACAACAACTGAGCAAGTTACGTTGGGAAAAGCTTTTAAATTTCAAAGGGGAGAAATTCGCTTCAATATTCTCGTTATAAGAACGACTCTTTAAGTCGCGTTTTAATAGCAGATTGGTCAGTTGGTTTTGGTAATGCAAAGCGGGTAACTATTGCCTTAAAAGTCTGAGCGTATGCGCTGTATTAATCAAATACAGTACCTTTTAACCGCAGATGATGAGATGATGATGATGATGATGATGATGATATCTCTTGTGGAAAAATGCTTCCGTGATTAGTATAAATCAGCACATTTAGCATCGGTTGATTATTCTCATGCAGAGAGAGTACTAAATATTTAGATGTTTTGGGTCAGTTTAATCTACATGGTTATGGCTACAGGAGGTTAACATGGAAATATAGTCCAAGTTTTACCCATGCGCGTATTTTGCCCATCCCTTTAGCGGTTTCCGCATGAGCAAATGGTACTAAAATGTTAACTTCAAAAACAACATCCAAATTCCCAGTGGCGTACGGTACAAATGAAATATACAATAATCTGGAATTAATTCCTCTTCCTGGCTGATAAATGTAAATACAAAACATATCAAAATTTAAGCAGGTTGTAGTCCTGTCACTAATGCCTCATAGCAAAAGCGCCTAACCTATAGAGATACACTGTTTCTGTTTATTGTTTCTGTTTATTGATATTCAAGTAAGAGTTGCAAAATAAATAAAAATTATACATAAACACACATATCAACTTCTTCTGCTCGCATATAGCTTGGCTAATCGAGGCGGGCAGAGGAAAACAAACATAAAGTGATTCAGTAGGAAGAGATTAAAAAAAGGAAAGAAAAGGAAAGGAGAAGGAAGATAAATCTATATAATCGATACAAAAAAGATGAACTAGAATTATTACAATTTAACTTTACAAAATTACAAGCTTATGTTAGATTTCACGACATCTTGCTTGATTTATTAACTAAAGTAGGTGTGTCAACATAAGTATCCTCTGATTCCAAAATATGTAAAAGGAGCTGATGTAGAGAAACAATTTGTGCTTAGGGAGTACTCGGATACTTTGAGGAATACTGTTCCAAATTCTTGCACCAAATCTAGAAAAAGAACCTTTTAACTGATTTGTCCTGGAATATTTAATGTTAAGACTACCAGTCTTTGAAAATTTAGTATTATAGCTATGTACTTGTGTAGACTGTAACTATTGCTGTGACGTATCACCAGTTATCTAAGTTGGAGTTTCTCGTGATCAATGTTTTTGATGATTCGTCCAAGGTTGTTCAAGGTTAGCCCTCACATCCGTATTATTCGTAGGCCAGGGTTGGACCTTACATGTGATTTATGTTTTCTGAATTGCTTTGTCTTTTAATTTGATTGTACAGTCGTAGTGATTTCTAGCCGTGGGCATGTTTGGGAAATCTTGCTGACCTCGGGTGAGACCTCCTTGGGTTGTAGTTAAGCCCTCCTTATTTGGCCATTCTTCTAGACATTTTTTGTGCTGTCGCGTTGGTATGTTTTGGTATTCCTGAACAGGCAGTGTCTAGCTGTCCCAATTCCCACGCTCAGCAAACCCAAATATGTCTACTGTTCAGCTATTTAAGTTGCTGATAGTTGCGCCTAACTTTAGTGCGTGTCAAACGGTGAGAGTGTAAAGCTAGCGGCCAAAGATTAAAGCCTTCTTTGAAAACTCTTGGTACCTCTCTACTTGCAAGCGAGTGTTTCAATCTTCTACGCGTCTTCGCATCCTTATACTCTATACTATATACAAGGAAATTTAACACCTTTTTACAATTGTTGCATTGATGTTATCGATATAAGTTAGGGTCCTTTCTATAAAGTTACCCAGTATTACCAAAGCAATAAACACAATCACCAGGACTGTAGATGTATAAAGGAAATCAACGAACTAAATCTTACCGGAAAAGAAAGTTAGAAAGTTATTTTCATCGTACAGGCTTCTGACCTAAAGTAAACATGGAAATGCTGCTCATTTGAGATTTGATCGACTTTTATCAAACACAAAGTAAACTGAATTGGCATTTTTTGTTTTTGTGCTTGTTTGTATTTTTGTTTATGCACAGTTTCCATGGCGTGATGATCAAGTGCGCATTACATCGAGTTGTAAACTAAGTAAAATAATAAACCGTCTTATGATAAATGTAGTAGTAATACAATAAAATATCATTGATATCTTAAATGCATTTGTATTAAAACATTAATCGTATAAACTATACCTAGTCAGAAAAAACCAACTTAAATAATTCTTTCAGAAGCTTTTTAAAGCTATCAACAGTTCTTGTCATATCATAAAGGATTTGTGAATCGATAGGTGGAGTTATGGCATGTAGCGTTATAAGATGGTTAACACCGGTTTCCAGCACCTTTGTTTGGGTGGATTATTACTACCAATCTTTATAAGTTGTTCCATTTATAGTGGTATCAAACAAAAACCCAATAATTGGTGGGCAATGAAAATTATTTCGACATAATAGGTTACCATAGCAACACTATAACCTGTTAGTAACACCCTAATTTTAGCTTGAAGTGAAAATAACTGGAAAACGAGCGCGGTGACCCCCCAATATTAGCGGTAAATAATTAGCATAATAAGATATTGAAACTACTTTTTGCAAAGTTAAAAAATCATAGCAGCGGATTCAGCGCCAACCTAAATTATTGAAAATTTGAGATGGCACTGAATCCGCTCCTACAATTTGGTTTTAAATTGCACAGAATATTGAATTTGACACGCTTATTACTTTTCAACAATAAAAGTGCGGGAGGGCACCGTGCTCGTTTTTGAGTCATTACCGCTTAAAGCTAAATTGTGGGTGCTTCTAACAGGTTTTAGTATAAATCTACTAGTGTTCTATCACGTTGTAGACGCAATTCCTATCTTCCAGTTGATAAAAGATAAACGACAAGTTCATCGCCATGCCGGGTGGAATAGGGACTCGATAAATGCAATCAATATCATGTGGATAAGTGTTTGGATAACTAGGACTTTTCAGCAAGTTGTTTTCCCAAGTACCACAATCACTACCTGCGAGAAGCAAAAATATGGAGCATACGGTTAAAAATACACCTGCGCCAACGAATGACGTTAGTGCAAAATGAGTAACTGTTCACTAAGCTCACCACAATGCAAATGCTGCTCATTTGAGTTTTGATCGACTTTTATCGAACACAAATTAAACTGGATTGGCATTTTTTGTTTTTTTGCTTGTTTGTATTTTTGTTTATGCACAGTTTCCATGGCGTGATGATCAAGTGCGCATTACATCGAGTTGTAAACTAAGTAAAATAATAAACCGTCTTATGATAAATGTAGTAGTAATACAATAAAATATCATTGATATCTTAAATGCATTTGTATTAAAACATTAATCGTATAAACTATACCTAGTCAGAAAAAACCAACTAAAATAATTTGTTTTTAGAAGCTTTTTAAAGCTATCAACAGTTCTTGTCATATCATAAAAGATTTGTGAATCGATAGGTGGAGTTATGGCATGTAGCGTTATAAGATGGTTAACACCGGTTTCCAGCACCTTTGTTTGGGTGGATTATTACTATCAATCTTTATAAGTTGTTCCATTTATAGTGGTATCAAACAAAAACCCAATAATTGGTGGACAATGAAAATTATTTCGACATTATAGGTTACCATAGCAACACTATAACCTGTTAGTAACAACCCTAATTTTAGCTTGAAGTAAAAAATAACTGGAAAACGAGCGCGGTGACCCCCCAATATTAGCGGTAAATAATTAGCATAATAAGATATTGACACTACTTTTGCAAAGTTAAAAAAATCATAGCAGCGGATTCAGTGCCAACCTAAATTATTGAAAATTTGAGATGGCACTGAATCCACTCCTACAATTGTTTTAAATTGCACAGAATATTGAATTTGACACGCTTATTACTTTTCAACAATAAAAGTGCGGGAGGGCACCGTGCTCGTTTTTGAGTCATTACCGTTAAAGCTAAAGTTATGGGTGCTTCTAACAGGTTATAGTGTTGCTGAGGTAAGCCATTTTGCGGAATAAATGTTTATAACTTGCTCACCAGTTATTGGGTACAGAAATCAGATCTGGTCAGGAAAGTCGGCGATTATGCACTCTAGACCTGACGGTTCTGCTGTGGTAAATTGCTTCCTTAGCGGACATAACAAGAAGCTCTATTCCACACTATTTTTCTTTACCCAGGATATATCTACGAGTATCTGCAGTGACTTACTGGATGAGGTTAACCCTATCATAGATTGATCATGTTCCTAATTGCTTCATTATTCAGAAACCTCTGGGTCGCGCGTTTCTCAATACTCCCGAAAACGTTTCGGGCGCGAAAAACTAGTTTAAGTCAGTGCACTAGGTTCGTTTCTAGAAATTATTCTTCTAATACTTTGAATAATCTTTTATGAAAGCTTGCTATAAAATTGATAAATACATTGGGCTAGTCTGCCCCCAAAGCTAGTAGCAATCAACAGAAAACTGAGTTGAAAAATACTTTTCGGGTCCGAAATGTTTTCCGGTGTTTTGAGAAACGAGCGCGAGGCGCTTAATAACGTTTATGGACAAAACTGAAACAACTGCTTTGAAACTTTATTATTTAATAAAGAGCAGCACAAAGTATGTGTGTGAGTGTATATTTGTTTAAAAACAAACCAACTGGGCCGCGTGAGGTGGATTTCGTAAGATGGAATCGGAGGAATTAATAATGGTAATTGAACTGAGTGGAGTGCAATTTGGTCTGAAATCATACGCGTGATATCAAAATCGAACGAGCGCGCAGCGCGAGTTTGATTTGAAATCACAAGTATGATTTCAGACCAAAATTGCATGACACGAAGTTCAATTACCACTTTATTACACCCATTTTGAAATCACACAGTTTTTTGTCAATATTTATTTGTTTATCCATGGAATTTGATAGGTTAGTATTATTCTACTTTCATTTTGATAAGTTACAGAAAGGATGCGATTTAGAGTAAAAAATGGTGCAATTTGGGAATAAATTGCACTGTTGAGAGCCAATCAGATTGCACGGATCACCAGTGATTTCAAAATGGGTGTAATAAATTGCGAAATTTCATGTCCCAAAAAGGGGGGCTTATTAGAGAAGGGGGGTGATTAAAAAGGTTTGCCTCTCAAAGTTAGCCAGTTTATCCACTTTAAGGTTTTTTTTCAAGCAATGTCAAATAAAGCTTTGTTATACTTGTTACCGGTGTTAAAGATTAAAATTACCCCGTTAAAGGTCTATGGGGTAACTGAAGATTGATTTTGAAATGAAGAAATCGTGTGTCGTAACGCTGGACGAAAACCAACAAGGATCTTCATTTAACAGGACGCCGTGACATTGTGGGGAGGGGGCAAAACTAAACGTATCTGTTTCGAGAAAAAAGGTCATCTGTAGGAATTGCCAGGAATTGGAAAACTCGAGAAAACGTCTGGAAATTACTTAATAATTCTGAAACATTGTATGGAAAAACGCAATCGAAACATCGAACCAGACTTTTGATAAGGTGAAAAAAGTTAAAGTAACATGAATATAACGTTGCACGCGGACTTCGTGTGAACTGTGAAAATAGGACCCTGATGGGCCAATGTGCATAGTGTCTCAACAACAGTACAACAAAAGAAGTAGGGAGAAATAGAATCAGGGGTTATTCTGGTAGAGATGACACAAATGTCTTTATGTTTTTGCATAAGTTATAAAATGTGGGATATAGTTGTGGTGGAAGTGCTGGGAGCAATTCATTATTATTGCATAACATAATTCTCATTGACCAGTAATGCATAAATGAACTGAACATAACTCAGTTCGTCTTCACAGAAACCGGTTATGAGCCGTGTAACAAATTTACCGATAATTATTACTAACAGTTGTCAGATGTGTGAGATTGAATGTACATGTGTGAAAATCATATATTTAAGCTGCAGATTAAAGAATGAAGCTGTGAACGATCATCGCAATAATGAACACTACTTAAGCAGTAGTGAAAATAAAGTCTGAAAAAATTCAGGCTTACACGGGAGTCGAACCCACGACCTCTGCAGTGCTCTACCAACTAAGCTAACAAGCCAACTGGGAACTGGTCATTTTCGGTTGGTTTGTTATATACCCGCGGCCGTGAGTGATGAGTATGTGAGAGTGAATATATTTGAACTGCGGTGGTCATTTACAGCTTCATTCTTTAATCTGCAGTTCAAATATATCATTTTCATATATTCACTCTCACATTTACGGACCTTTGCATCTGCTTGGAAGTGGGTCATTGAAGGAAAGATATATTTGACCGCCGACCGGCGGTTAGCTCAGTTGGTAGAGCACCGGACTACCGTGCGGGAGGTTGCGGGTTCAAACCCCAGCCAGACCAACACTCAGGGTCTTTAACTGAATAAGTGAGGAGAAAGTGCTGCAAATGGTTAGACTTTCTAGTTTTCTCGGACAAGGACGATAAACCTTAGGCCCCGTCTCACAAATCTTCATAATCCGCTCGGTTCGAAAAGAGTAGGGGACGTAGTTCCCGGTGTGGTGGTCTATCTCTCATCTGATGGTTGGGTTGGTAAATGCTTGGAGATATTAGCTGTATCAGCTACTCTAAAATCTGAGAGTAAATAAAGTATATGTATCTATGTATGTGTTAGTCTCTGTTATATGCATATCATATGTTAATTGCAGTGAACAACGTTAGGATTTAAAAGTTCACTATACTAAATTTGATCTGGGATGCAGTTTAGTTTAACACCGTTTAAACATTGTTTGAATAATTGGCCCTTTATTTCAGATCTCTGGATTTTCTCTGAAAATCCTGTCAGGAAGTTTCCCATTCACGAATAACAGGTTTAGATAAAATGATAATTTATTCCTCTAACTTTTGCCAAACGTTATCGTTTTAAAAGAAATATCAAGACTTCTATTCCCGAAGAAGGAAATAACCCGTATGGAAAAAGTAACGACAAAACCAGTGATCTAATCAAGCACAAGACTTCCCACTCCGGTGAAAAATAGGATTATTAGAAGCCCTCTATTTCTCCTCAGGAAGGAGCATACGGTGCAGAATAGAGGTAGGAATTCTCGGTAGAAACTGTGTTTTGTCCTGCTAAGAACGGCTTTGAAGCAGTGCAGGAACAAATACGCAATACTAAAGAAACAGCAGACGCTTCCCCATCTTCCACTGACTGAATGTGTTTGCCGTGGGTTTCCGAAATTAAAACTTAATTTCTTTGCATTGGCTTTGGCCCCCTTACCCTTACCTCCTCTGTTCTTTCCCTTGTTAACTGTGTCTACTGAAAGTACACGTACATAGAGTGCGAGCTCTTAAGTTTGATTGGTGACGCCAAAATCCGTCGCTGGATTCAATTATGAGCATTCTGATACGCATTTTTGAAAAGTTCCTGAACGTTTTTAGTCCCTCAAATAAACACCATTTTCTAACAAAGACTTAGGATAAAGCAAAAATCAACGACCCACCGATCTAATATTTCTGCCAAAATACGTGACTCAAAGAATTAACGCGCGTCAGTTGATGGATACTGGCCACCCTAAAACATGCAATTACGTTTACTATTGACCCAGATACAATCACTGTGATCGTGGGACGTCGCTGCATAATCAGCCCTCATAAACCAAACAAACTCTATGAGCCTATGCCAATCACCTCCAGGGGACAAACTTTGGCCAACGCTTGCTTTATATTGAGTTATATGTTCGATAGTGCACAGTTTCATAAAAAGTGAATCTTTTATTATATAGAGATTTCTAATTGAGTATCGTTTACTGCGTCGCTAAAACGTTTTTTTTTTTCCAAAGAAAATACCGGCAAGTTTTAATTAAGAAAAGGTGTTAAAACTTTTATGAAACGAGGGCGAGAACAAAACACTCCCTGACGGGTCGTACTTAAATAAATCAACCAACGTTTGAAAACAATACTGTCAAAACGTCCTCTACCAGCTGAACAAGATGACAAAGCAAAACAGGTCAATATCTCTACACGAAAGTACTAGGGCTTAGAAACAAACAAATGTTTGCTCATCGATTATAATCATATGGCAACTATTATTCCTCTTAAAACGTTTCTATAGTTTTCATTCCCTATCAATAAAGTGTAGAAAGTAAGATGGCATGAATAATTATGTAGCATTCATAGGATACCGACCTAGTCACATAACCTAAGGGTATCTTGAGATAAGGCATTATTAAATTTCTGTATCTCTGAAGTGTAAGCAAAAAACGGTTAAAATGTCCATGTTATTTGTGTGGTAGTGTATTATCCAAAATCCTTTTGCGTGTATGTGTCTTTATTCTATCACGATTAACTGAAGTATGTTCCGTTTAGAATACAAGTCAAAGCCATTGACTATAAAGTGCGAGTTTTGATCAATGTTTTTTCCCCAGTAGAAGAATAGAGAAGAAAAAATATCCATTTTAAGCATCACTGTTTCTCAAACCCCAACCTGACGAACTGTAGGTGAGTAAAAAATAAAATAATACTGACATCAACAATGGTTAGCAGGTGTTGAGAAGAGCATATAAAGTTAATATATTGATGTTAAAAGACGCCCTGTGTTAAATAGGTTGGGTTTCATGAAGGATCAACACTTTAAAGTGTGGAGAATTAGCTGGGTTTTTTTTAACAGTGACAGAACTGAAACCATGAAGAATGTCTTAGCTTTGGTAAGTTGAAGACAATCTCTCTTTAAAAAAAAAAAGACACAATAACGGATATAGTGTAATTCGAAAAAATTAAAGAAAAATCTCCAAGTGGTAAATATACACAAGTCAACAAATCCGTGGAATCGTGTTTAGCATAGTCAACAAAGCAAAATTAAACCAATGTTTCCTTTCGTTTAGGACGCCCAGTTTTCATTGAAATTTAAAATCAACTATTATCGACACGTGCGTAATTCCGTAAGTTAAGTTCAACTGAAGAAATATTTGCTCTGTTTCCTATTTATGGTGTGCTTTAGGCGATTAGGCACACCTCAAGTAATCATTATGGGTAATATAATGGGTTCTTAGATTCTCAAATAGCTCTTCGTGTCGCAAAAAAATGGCTGACGAAACTGATTCGCACCTTGCTTGCTTTGTTCTTGGTTACTTGATTTTCATTTGCAAGAATAAAACAGTCAGCGCGTTCAACATTTGACTGAAAACAACGTTTGAATGATTTTGATCTTTGTAACATGTAATGTATTCCCTGGTCATTAAATTTCGCCCTGAACTTATCTCTACCACCAGCTTCATATAGCCAGTCTAAAAAAGAGTAATGTATGTTTTTACTGCATATCGAGGAATATATTCATGCAATTTTCACTAATCATTCAAATATTTTGGCTGAAAGCTGTGCGCAAACGCAGGATGGTGTCTCAGTGTGAGTCAACAATCCTGTGCCGCCTTACCAATCAGTATTTCAAATTTTGGAGAGCTATTGGATTGCATTCGCTTTTTTCATTGAATATCTATCACATAGGGAAATTGCTGCTAATGCCTGGTTTTCATATGATCGATACGATCACTGCAGTCGCGACGATCGCGGAAAAAAAATGAGACGAGCGATTGGCTGCGATTTGAGTCTTGACCTGTTTCCATTTGATGGCTGTGATCGCTGCAATGGATTTGCTTGTCAGCAAACTGAAGATTTGAAATGATTGATTACAAAGCTCTGTGGGATATCTTTCTATCGCTACGATCGCCACGATCGCTGGAGAGTGGTTTCCATTTGGAAAACTTCGATCGAGATAGGTTCACATAAAAACTGTACCGATCGTCTTGAATAATGGTCTCGGAAAAATCCCGGCATTTCCCGTTTAAAGAAAGAGAAATTTGGGCGTTGGCGTCTCTATTTTTTTATTTCACGGTTGTTATGTTATACATTGACGAAGACTCCACAGGCGGCGTTTTACAAACTAGAAAACGGTAAAAAACAAGCAAGGCTGGTTACACGGCGATATTATTATTATCATTATTATTATTATTATTATTATTATTATTATTATTATTATTATTATTATTATATTACAAGTGAAACCGGAAATAACAATATATAATTATATATCCCATAAAAAGGTAGATATAAAGCAAAGAAACAAAATGATGGTCGAAAAGGGTAACTTTTAATGCCATATATCAGTGGCACCCAACGACAAGTTTCGGTATAGATATCTGTTCGGTGGAGGGTAATTCGCCTTGGGCTTTCGGCGTCGATTAAAGAGTGCACTCGGATTTTCGTAACTAAAACGTGGACTAAAAGATTCGAAATTGGGAAATCATAGCCCCTGAGGTTTTCGGAAAGGTCATATTTTCTGTTTTTGGCAGTCAAAAACGTCAGCTGGCATTTTCGGAAAGTAAATGGTTCCCTAAAAAGCTCGTGGAAAGTCCATTTTAGCTTGCAGTTTCTCAAAGGAAGATTTTGTTCCCTAACATTTTCGGGCAATGAAAATTTCAGCTAGGGAATCCGAACAGATGAACTTCTTTTAGCTTATGAAAACATCACTTGAAACAGACTTCAAACACCATAACGTACTTAAAAATGCCTTTCTACAGCTTTTGTTTGATTTGGTTCGTTGGGTGCCCCTGATATATTACGGCGAGACATGACTAACCTTCTTCAGGGGCAACAATGAAGCAAAGTAAAAATGGAGAAAACGGTTACAATACAGAAATAGAAATAATAGACGTGTACTGAAGCGGCTACCAAAAAAAAAAAAAGAAATATAAATAGTTTAAATTTTTGCCAGAGCTTACTAATAAATGTAAAAAAAAAAAAATGGCTGTATTGAAATTTGGGGGGTAAATGTTGTACAGACGGAAGATTGTATTCATATTTTTGTGGATATTTCTTATGAGTGGGCTTGGATCGAGGCAAGTGTATTTGTACTTCTTTGGGAAAATAGTTGACAATTTTTCTTAATTATTTTTACCTTTCTTAGTTTTTGCGTATTAATTCATTCATACCAGAAATCACAAGTGTGTTAGTTGAGAGAGAGAGAGAGATGCTCTGAAAACACGCCGATCCGCTCTTGTTCTGACAGTTTTTTTTTAGTTCACGATAAACCAAAACTTAAATGTTTTGAAATTTTTTTCTTTGGTTAAAATTACGAAGGAAGACATTGCCCGCTATGTTTGTCATCGAATCGTAGATTCTCCACACCTCGCGATTCGCACGTCATTTTGTTTAACCAATCACAGAAAGTGAATCGACCTTCTGAAACGAAGCGACGGTTTGCTTGCGACAGCGCTGTAGCTGTGGTGAAAGTGGTATTTGCGGTCAAGTTTAACGAAGTAATGGGAAATTTCTAGTCCGAAGCTTAACTACATTCAAAACGATGAAATGATTTTGAAATTTGGTTCATCCTGTCTCATAAAACCTTAGACCAAGTCAGTGGATTAACGAGCACATGAACGCTGTGCGATACCTCGTTCGACTCTCTCGTTCCGCTACTTCGACTAGGTCACCTGAAGATGTGTTAGACTGTGAAAAGATTTGTGTGGTGAAAGAGCTGTGATGAAAAGCTGACATGGTCGCCAAAATGGGAGATTTGCCGTCAAATTCAACTAAGTAATGGAAAATTTCTAGTCCGAAGCATAAAACTTTAGATCAAGTCAGTGGATTAACGACGTCCACGTCAACGCTGTGCGATACCTCGTTCGACTCCACTCTCCTTCCGCCACTTCGACTAGGTCACCTGAAGATGTGTTAGACTGTGAAAATATTTTTAACTGGCCACTCTGGGAAGAATTATATCAAGGCGTGATGGACGGCTTTTTGGATGTATCTAAACCGTTGTGAAAGGGATTGTATTCGCGCCGCGACTGCATTCGACAACACATAAATTTTCCCGCCGTGCTTTGAGCATGACTAAAGACGAAGGATGTGCCATTTACGCGGTGGCCCGATGTAGCCTTTTCGACGATTGGAGAAGGTATTTACCGTTGACCTTTTATTTGGTCGTTTTCTTCAAAAAACTTACGATCAACCGATAAGCCAGATAAGCGTTGTCTTTGTTTATGTGCCCAACTTTTGTATGGCTCGGCAAGAAGTTAAGCCTACTCTCAAATTTGGTTTTCAAGTTTATCGTCAGTTTGTTTGTGAAGAAGGTTTTCAGGATTTCTGTGTTGGACCCATTCTTATAGCAAATTACATTTTAATTTCCCCTCAATTTAAAAAATAGATTCAAATGAAATTTACCGTAAGCTTAAGCTTATAATTTAAACATTGTTGTAAAAAGGTTTTTCGCCAGACTACCATTGTAAATAGGTGCCACAAACCAGAAGCGTAACACTTTGTAAAACTGCCAAATCTATTAAAATAATTATTTGCTAATCTTTCTTTGTTTTTTTCGACTGGTTCTTGGTCGGTTTTGACATAAACTTAAGTACTTGACGTCTTCAGAGTTATTAAGTTTAGGTACTTTCCGCGTTTAGCGCGCACGTACACGAACTCGCACAAACAGCCGTGATTTTAAAACTTTTCTCTGTTTCTGCTGAATCTTTGACATACAATTTTTAGCTTTATAAAATTGAATTAAATTATGTGAACCCCCATGCATTACAACCTCTGTGAAAACGTTTTTTGTAGTACAGTAATTTTTCAGATACAACAAAATGTTTCGCCACTCAAATTAAACTTATGTGTCGGAATCTTGTAACTCATTAGGGTAATCCATTTGAAAGCACGAACTGTTCCAGTATTTGTATATGCGCAACTATTTTTCTTAGGCCAATACTTTGAATAATGGCTTTATTGTACACTTTGTTATAATTGTAATAGGGAATTTAGTTCATGGACAGTATAAAATAAAGTTTTGATGTCTGTGCGAATGAAGGTAACGTTTTAAGTTCCGGTTGAAAATAAAGTAATCATTTATTCCGTCACTGTTTAAGATACGTTTTTAACCTTCAAATATCGTATTAAGTAAAATTACTGAGCTTGCATCGGTTGCCTTAAGCAACTTAAATTGTTTCATTTAATGTTAGCATTAATTTGATTTCATTCGCATTGCTGCAACTTCTAGTTTAAGTTTTATAATTTCAAGAATTAAACAACACTTTTTAGGTGGGAAGTGCGTTTAAGTGTACCACAAACGCGCTTTTTTTTTGTTTTGTTTTTTAACAAACAGCAACAACTATCTGTATCAACTTACCTTCTCAAGTATACATTGTCCCTGAGCAGACAGTAGCCATAAAAAAAAAATAATAATTAAAAAAGTCGTCAAAAGTTCCGTTTAGAGAAAATGCAAGTCCAGTCCGTTGTCCAGTCCTTGGAATTTTTTTTTCTAGCTAACCTTTTGTGGCGCGGCGTGGCAGTGAACAAAAAGCGCGCGAAAGTATAGCCTCGTTTTCGTTCTTTCCTCCAGGCCCTCTCCTCTGAAAAAAATCTTAAACATCGATCCTCGCCAAAAGCAATTGAAATTAGAAGAAACTGACAACGCCATCATAAAGAGCATACTCTCAAGCCTGAGGCAAAATTTTCTTTTATTCCTACCTCAAATGGTCGTTGAGCAGGAAGCTGACAAACTTTTCAGTTAGATTTTCTACTGCCGCACTTTTTTAGGAAAAAGTAATCATGGCCATTTTTTAAAACACTATTTATTAAACTACAACTTCGCTTAAAAATATTCTTGGAGAAAGGTTCTAGTAAACTTTTAGAGCGAATATTAAACTTCGGTCCGTTCTAGTCACGTGACCGATGACGTCACAGCATTAAAAATGACAATAATGTATATTTCATAAAAATATCTACCAATATCCAAATTTTTGTTTCCTCGCGTTTAATGCAACGCGAGATAGCACTTGTACCCAGACTCCCACTTTTTGAAAATTGTTTATACCTCCCTTAATATTTATATTTTGTTCGGTACCCGGGCAGTCCGAAATGGCTCACACCATTGTGCCTCAAACCACGTTGACTGCTTTTTCAATAACAAAATAATTTTGTCACAGTGAGCAAAAACGCACTTGTGAGCAGAGTCACGTGACCAATGACGTCATCGCCCTTAGTCTTGTACAATAATTAGTTTATGGTAAGACTTATTTCTAGACAACGTGGGGGTCTTGTTGCCCTCAAACTGACCAAGTTATTTGGGATTGACGATTTTCCAGCTGCAAAGGATTCTGGGAAGGTTCTTATTATAATTATATATTGTTATTTAATTATTATTATTGTTGTTGTTATTTTCACTTTTTTTATTATCACCATCATCATCACATTATTATCATCATTATCATTAATGTTGAAATTTAGACACAAAGAACTTACGGGTTTAAAAACACCAGACGTTCTGTTTTGATTTTATTTTATGACTTTACTCGAGTAACGACAGCCCTCCAGGTTCCTTGTTCGAACTGTTTATTCAAATAACAATTTGCAATTACTTTTCGTTATTTCTTATATTATCTCTTTTATGCATCTGTTCTCCTTGCAACTCTTAAGGACTGTGATATATTTTGAATAACAAATGCTCTTATAGCCTCGTTGTAATTACTTCAATATATTAACTATGATTAGCATTTCACAAATGTATGAGAATGAATATATGAAAATCATATATTTGAACTGCGGATTAATGATTGAATATGTGAATGATCATCGCAGTTATGAACACTACTTAAACAGTTGTGAAAATAAAGCCTGAAAAAAAATTCAGGCTTGTACGGGATTCGAACCCACGACCTCTGCGATACCGGTGCAGCGCTCTACCGACTGAGCTAACAAGCCATCTGGGAGCTGGCCGTTTTGTTGGTTCGTTTTATACCCGTGAGTGGTGAATATATGATTATCATTAATTCGCAGTTCAAATATACGATTTTCATGTATTCGTTCTCATATGTACATTTTCCAAAGAAAGTCACTCAACTGCAAGAAAGATCGCTCAAGTCATGTGCGGGACACGTGAAGATGACCGACCTTCTGTTAACCCTTCTGTGCAGTGGTGCGTGTTGGACACGTGCGCTGGGAAATTCGCGACACAGAGAAAAAATTTTTTTTTTCAGAACAAAAAGAAATTTCCAAATTTTAATCTTGAAAACAGCTACACTACACTTGAGCGTTTTCGGGCACAGTCATACTTACTGGAACTGGCCAATATCCTTTCCGAGTGTGCTCCTGTTATCGGAAAACGATCTTTATTTTCCTATAATCAACGCCTGTATCTGCGAGTCTTCTGCGTATGCAATTTGCGAGAACCTAACCTCGTGAACAATGAAATATCGCTGGACTCTCATTAGTGTAGATTAGATACATTAAAGGGGAACTGTCTGATAAACCCAAAAATGTATTTGCAACCACAGAACCTTGAAAAAATTAGCAGTTCCTTAATAAATAGTACTTGTTATGTGCGTTTAATATACTATTTACTATTTACAAGGGATTGCAACTTGAAAACGTTAGGCTAACTCTTTCAAGTTTTGTCATTATGTCCTGAAAAATAACCATAAAATAAAACTCGTTTGTTTCTCTTCGGACAAATCATTTGAAATCTTCTTCGTAGTGTTAAACGGGCCTTTTATGTAATATAAAAAGTACTTCGTCACAATTTGGACAAACTAAAAGTCACAGATTAATTCAATTATTTCAGGAGTAAAATGCGATTGATTCTCATTAAATTACTGAGAATCCACCTCAAAAGAGGGGTGCATGCAATAAAGCTTGTGCACCGACAATTAGCCGTAATGGTGTGTACAGGTCTAAAGGCTTATTCGCCGCACTTATACGATTTCCAATACAACAAACAGCATTAATTGTGGCTGATCAGAATTGTTGGTTATTTGATCTTGCAGAGGTTACGTGTTTCATTTGTGATTACTTGTATTTCTGCCCTTCAAGTCATTCAAACAACTCAGACATCCCAGGACTTAGGTTGGTATAATACAGCTAACTATACGCTACTAAGTCTTGTTTTCATTGACTGTTAGTCAACTGTTAATTTGGGTGGCCAGCAAACACGATAAGGGAGGAATAATATCTTCGCGTTACGAAAAGGACCAGGAAAATTTATTCCTTTTTATGAATTATTTCCTCATTTTAAAGCCGCTGCTATACGACAGTAATGTCTTGTAATTTTTTCTTGTCTTTCTTTCTTTCTTTCTTTCTTTCTTTCTTTCTTCCTTTTCCTTTTCCTTTCTTCCTTCCAAACGCGTTTATAGGCGTTTGCTGGAAACTAAACCTAGCACCCCTCTGTGCGAGATCAACTGAAATACAACAGCAACAACAACAACTTTTTTTACTTAATGGTGTAATAATACATACTGCTTGAGAACCCACGGGTAGCTTAGTAGATGTTCTAGGCGGGCTCAAGAGAAAAAAGAGAAATATATAAACTGAAAACTCCTCGTCAATTTCATTTAAATCATACCATGATGGAAGGACTATAATCTTGAGGGGGTCATAAGTCTACTATGTATCTGCAACGGAGGTTTCCGCTGAATAGGTGGGTGGGCTTCCTCGAGAATACCTGTGTTTTCATAATGGGAGAGTGACCTTGCATTGACAGTGAGATAGCCGTCGTTCCTGTGCGTCCATAGTGGTGATGTGTCCTATTATAGCAGCTGGGTGTCAATAATAGTGCTATGTAGGTAATCATTGGATGCACTTAATTACAGAACGTTTGAGAGAGGTTGACAGTATGAGCAAAGTGTCGGGAATAGTAGAGTAACTGTAAATGAAAGTCATGTGGCTGTGTGCACAACTGCTCACCCACCTGCCAGGTGATGTTACGTACTAGACCTTCACTCAGCGCCATCTGGTACGTTGATTTGGTGCTAAATAAACAATTCAATAATTTAGTTGAGAAATGAGAGAGATAGAGATAGTGATTCACTTTCGAAGCGGTTTTAATTCAATTTGTGATCTTTTCTCCTGTTTAGTTGGAACACGGGCTGTGGCTCGTTGGAGAGATGGAAAGTATTTTAAAGGTGAGGTCGTGTCGAGTAGTACACCCGGTTTGTTAAAATTCCGCAGTGCTTATGGGTATCACAACAGTTTTAGCAGCAGCAACTGGCAGGCACTCGCCCCTGACATCATACCAGACAAGAAGAGCACTTTAGTTGGTTCCCGGATAATTGCTCAAGAAGACAGTAATGAGTTTCAGCTTGGCAAAATCTTCTCAATAAATGCAGCAAATCCCAATTACCATGTTCATCTTGATTCCGGATCACATGGGAATTACAACATCAATCAACTGCGATTATTGCTGCCTGGATTCACAGGTATGTTTCCATAATTTGTTCAACAACTTACGAATCTTTTCTGTCAATGATAATAATGATTAAGATATTGTAAATGGTTTGAACCCAAGAGTCGTTTCAAAACGTCGCAAAGCACCATCGTCCGGGTGAGTGTTGTCCTTTTATGGTCTGTTTAAAATGGCTCCAGTTGACCACTCAGGTTGCTTGAATTTGAACATCAGTCAATCTCATCTCAAACAGTTCTTCTCAGGAGTACTCTCACCTGGCGATCGGGTTTCACCATGTTAAGGATAAAGATAATTGAGCAGGTAACGTTGTAGGTCAAATTTACGACCCACTGCTGGCCAGTGTATACTCTAGCCATTGATCTACAGAGACTTACGAGTATCAACAAATATCAATAATTTTTCCTTGGAGGGTTTGACTATCCATTAAGTTTAAATATATGTCAGTTATAATTTCCAACAACGTTTAACTCATTTTTTACGGGACAGCAAAATTTGGGACGTAAACGTCGCATGCTTTGAAAACCTACAACTTTCCCAAATCTCGGACTATTTTTATTACCAGGTGATCATTTGTTTAGACTTAAGCACCTCGTAAACTGACCAGAAGTCCCAATTTTCATTGAATATGAGCATTTATTCTGTTGCAAAACCCAAAAACGCCCTCGGGCCGCACAAAAAAATACGCAACTTTGTCTTCAAGTTTTTAATGCAAAAATTCCTCTTGAAGCTAAATGTCTACATTTGCAGCAAACTTCGACTCCAATTCTTGCAATCTGTTCCACATTTTCCTGCTCACTTCTTGAGCGCCTCGTGGATAACGCTATTTGATTTCAGTTGCTCTCACTGTCTCTAATTTTCGTGTCTGTGACCCAGTGGAATTCTGGGTATTTCTTGTGTAACGACGGCATGGAAGTCCGCCAATTTACTTTTTAGCTATTTTTTGGAACCGTGTCGAGCCACCTGGTCCTGTTGACAAAATATTGCATTATTTACATGTCAAAACTCGCCAAAATTGTCTTGCCAGGTACCAGAATCCACTCAAAAAAGGGCTAAAGACACAGCTTCACTCCGTGACTAACCATCACTCGCTCGCATACTTTCGGCGGCCTACTTCGTGTGAAATTGCTTCCCACTTCTCTTTTCTTTCAAAGGATTGCCTCTACCCATCAACCCGGCTTTAGGATGCAAGCAGGGAGCTTCTGAGGTGGAAAATAGCTCTAAAAACACACTTATAAATCAAATAAGTAACGAATTGTAGCTGCAGTGATCGTTTATGCACCTATCCATGTTAGTCCCGAGGGGTGGGGGGTGGGATACGGCATGAGGTGGGGACTTTGATCGACATTTCCTGCCCTGGGTGGGGAATTTTGACAAACTTTGAAAACTGAGATAACATTCATCAAAGACCGTTTCCTAAGCTTGGCCTTTGCCATGGTAAAATGCACGATGCGATGCTGCCTTCTTGAAAACCGACAGAGCAGAGCCTGGATATGAGTGACTTGCTATCATGAAAATACCCAAAAGTCCACGTGAGGCAGAACAAGATGGAGGAAAGAAAGGTAAGGAAAATTTGCCCAATCTGTTGTTGCTATAAGCCATCGGTTTCTTTCGGTGTTCTTTCATCCCGTTCTTAAAAGAAACAAATAAACTGAGATTTTTAAACCTGGAGTGTTTGTATTGTTTAAGCATTTAACAGGTCAGCCTCTTGGATCTCAATCAATACAGTAGGGAACTTTGAACTCGAAACTTTACCCCACGAGTGGGGAGGTTTGACTCAAAATTTGCGTTTCGGATCAAAGTCCCCACCCTATCCCGTATCCCCCCCCCCCCCCCCTTTGGGACTAACATTAATAGGTGCATTAAAAATAAACGACAGCTAGCGTGACGAGCGTGACAACAAAGATAGAGTCTTCGATGTTGTGGACCAGCGAAATCTCCGTGGTAACCCCTTATCTGGATCCGGAAAATGCAAAAAAGGTGACCAAATCTCCGGTTGAAAAAGAGTTAATGGTTGACTTCTGACATATGATTCAATTATCCATCGCTTCGATGTTGCTTGGATGGTTAACGGGCATAAACGCTTACCGGTTATAATCTTTTTCGCGGCTAATTTCATGTGATATTGTCGATTTAAAGGCATTATTATTACTCCTGTATGCCGCAATTGCAATTTTAATACGGCAAGCTGACAAGAATCTTGGAAAACTGTTTTGTTTAGTTTAAGGCAGTAGATGTGACTCCCAACAGGCAATTCGATTTTTTCTTTTTGACTTTACTTATAACATTACGCAGTGGAAGCAGATATGGATACCTTTTTTTTTTGGTAGTACACGGACGAAACTGCTTGGATCTGCTTCATAAAGGCTACGCTGAGGATGGCCTTTATTTCATAAATCCAGACGGAAATGGTTTCATTACCGTCTTCTGCGACCAGAAAACTAACGGCGGTGGCTGGACCGTGTTCCAGCGAAGAACTGATGGCTCAGTTGACTTCTTCCTCGGCTGGAACAGCTACAAGGAGGGATTTGGTGACTTAACGAAGGAGTTCTGGCTTGGAAACGACGACATCCATAAAATTACTTCACAAGGCTCACAGTTGCTTATAGAACTAGAAGACCACACAAGTAGTCAAACAAGGCATGCATTCTACGGGTCAGCTTTCGTCGGTACAGAAGCTGAAAAGTATCTTTTACAAATATCTAGCTTCTCTGGAACAGCGGGAGACTCCATGATTACACATAATGGCATGAATTTTAGTACAAGGGATCAAGACAACGACGTCGGTAGCAATCATTGTGCGCAGGATTTCATGGGGGCGTGGTGGTACAGTAGCTGCCATAATGCGAATTTAAATGGCCAATATGGCAACAACGCCCAAGGCGAAGGTATAAATTGGTATACCTGGAGGGGTATTTATCATTCTCTTACGAAAACGTCCATGAAAGTCAAGCCGCCTCAAGGTACGAGCAATTAAACTCCAATAAGATTAATGGAATGGGAAATTTCTCTTGAATAGAGTAGCATGGGGGGCAAGCGAGAACGTGAGGAATGGAGCTAGGGATCCAAGAAAGAGGGTATTTCCGACTTGATTTGTATGTAAGGCAGGTTACTAAATCTGGTGTCATTAACATTGGAATCACGACACAATTTCCAAATATCCGTCTTCCTGGATGCGTCCTATTATTATCATTATCATTGTCATTGTCATTGTTTTTATCACATTTCACCTATGTTAATTAGGATTGTCTGTTTTATCACAATCTTTGCTGGTGTTCTTTTTGTGCATCAGCCGGGCGCAAACCATGCAACTAGAGCGTCAGTCACTCAAGTCAATGATTCTGTCATACACTGAGCACCTTTCTGATTATTATTATTATTATTATTATTATTATTATTATTATTATTATTATTATTTCCCAGTTCACACTCAGTCTCTGATGATTCCCATTAAAGAAAAGGAGTTTCGGAGTTAGCAATCTTCTAACAGCTCTTAAAAGAGCTTAGTCTTGTTTGGACCTTAATAACACGCCATCAATTTGTTCTTATCTTCTTTTACCATAAGAACAAGACTGGTTTTATGAATTGATATTTAGCGGTGGGTCCTCAGACTACGTTCTCCTTCCTCGGATCACTGATCTTATGAATGTGACGTCATGCTGGTGGATAAACACTAAGGCGTATGCACGCTGGTCGACAGTTTTCTCGCTTAACAATTACGAAAATACAAGCGTCATCAGTTTCTCGTACCATGGAAATGGAAGCTATTGGTTTCAGGTCAACAATGAATACAGGTAAGTGTTCTTTTCTCGTCACAATTAGTTTGCTACCTCTCGTACTACAAAAAATACAAGAACAGTATTGTGACACATTTCTCCTCAACTTATATGAAACACGAAAACTGTTACTCTTGCATCAGGAAATCACTGGACAATCAGCAATCACTATAAAATATTCAAAGATTTTTGAAAAACAAAATAGAGATTAAAGACCTCGACACAGGATGGAACATTGCTCACAACAAACATTCAGAGTTTATCCAACCCTAAAAGTCCATGCCACTTGAAAATTGTTGCTCATGACGTAGCGCCCATCAACATAAACAGAAAACCTGCTGAATACGTTCAAGAAAAAATAACGCCACTAATCAAAACCTGCTCCCTCTTCGTGCATCACGTAATGCTGCTTCAAACAAATACTTTGCACTTTATCCAAATCGTGGCTGGACTGTTTGGGTCACTTGCTTAACTCAGCCAATCAGTTAACCTTGATCGTGTCAATCATCTCACCATTGCCATTGCCATTGTGAAGGAGGAGTTAATTGATTTGTGGAGGAGTTAATTGATTTGTGGCGCAAATATATGACCATGATGCAAACGCCCTTGCCTAGACAAGGTGACCTAACAAATTTTGGTCAGGATTCTATGGTTCTATCCCAGCCATGTTTACGTTTATGACAAGGTTGAAATGCAATATATACTTAAAAGGGAAAATAACTTAAAGATTGGAGGTTGAACTATTTTAACCATTTTTTAACCTTTTTTTTTCGGACCCGAGGGACGGAAATTTCCATTTTTAACAAGGCATTCAAATACCCCTTCTATCCTCCCAGGCGCACCTTCACAGTTGCAGTAAGCAAAAAACAAACTAATGCAATTACCTTCTCACTTCTGAAGGATCGTCGATGTTGACGATTTCTTCATTACAGACGGCACTTGGCATCATATTTGCACTGCACGGTTATACAGCACAGGACAATGGACGCTTTACCAAGATGGTATGAGGAAAACATCGCAAACAGGCTTGGCAACTAACATTAGAACAACGCAAGGTTACATGATCATCGGAGGCTTTCAGGGAAGCTTAACTCACTTTAACATGTGGGATGAGTACATCGATGATCTTAATCGGATAAAAGAATTGACATGTTCTTCGCTCGTGGTGGGGAATATCGTTCCATGGCCAGAAGTTCAGTTTTGGCGCGTTGGTAAAGTCCCGGCAAATAACATTTCACTTTGGAAACTATCAGGTAATATTAAGAATTGAGAAAACATCTGGCTTAAATTACATATCAACACTAAGAAAGATGAACAAAGACAACTGGCATTACAACAATTAAGTTATGATCAGCGATGATGTGGAAATCAGGGACTAATTGATCCAATAAAACTATTACACATGCATTCAATAAGCTGCTGCACTATGGCAACAAAGACAAACAAAACAATGTTTAACAGGTTTCCTTTTTAATCAGTAGACATCAAAGTAGTGAGTTTCTGAACTGGGATCGCTTTTGTGTGTCAGATTATTGATCCAAAATTGTTGTGTTCTATAAAAATCACCACAATAACTTAGTTGTTTTCGCTTAGAAAGATAACCGTGCGACTTTTTTTTACCAGGATTCCACTCCGCTTTGATTAACCACATTCCAGATCACCAGGACAAGTTATTAACTTGGTTGTGGTGGTCAATAATGTGCAAAAACTACTGGGTTCCAAGCTTTAGAGGCACTGGTGATAGATGGAAAAGTCACATTTTTCACAATAGATGTGACAACAAGGGGCCAACAATAACATTAGCAAGAAAGGGTTCTTACTTGTTTGGAGGCTTTGCAGATCATAGCTGGAAAAGTACGATACTATTTCCATGTTTTTTGTTTTTGTTTTGTTTTGTTTTGTTTTGTTTTTGTTTTAACCATTACTTCCTACTGTTACTTGCGTCATATGGAAGGTAGATAGAGTTCCAGGCGTTGACTACTCGGATTTCCCAATTACCAAACTTAGCGCAGCAAGAGGACCACCCATGCGCTCGTAAGTTTCGCAACTTACGTGGTACGATTGCCCTTTCAGAGTGAAGCAATATTTCCATGTAACCGCGCCCTACTCGGTCTCATGCGGGTGATCTCGGCATCGGAGAGTTCGTTGAATTAATTTTGCCCGTTGGGCAGAAATTTTGGGTCGAGAGTATTTGATTTCATGATTTCTTTTTAACACGACAGGAAGTTCTATCAGATTGTCCTAATGTTGCTAACGAAGTGCTTATCGGAATTGTTCAACAGTCCTCAATGGAATATTAATTGGATTAAAAAATGAGTCATCAGATCTTGCAAATGAAGCGCAAAGATCACTTTCTCCCTCAAGAATTTTCCGTTGGAAGTTTTAATTATGGGGTAAACTGAAGAGTAGTTTTCTGGACCCGTCTTGATCACTGTCGTGAAAAAAAAACCTCCCTTACAAAATGAGAAAACTTCGTATTTGAAAATGGTTGCTTAGTACTGAAAGAGGACCTAAGGCGGGTGTGTCCTGAAATGGATACCTCACAAATTAATGTAATCTGGTAAGCTGAATCCACTCTTTGAGGACTAAGGCCACACGGTAGCTGGCATTTCCCCTTACATCTACCAAATCAAAGATTGAGCCCAAGCATTAGCAGCTACGGACAGCTGTTTCGGCCTTGTTAGGCCTCATCATCATGGCGTAGCTAATGCTCAGGTACCCAAATCTGAATGTAACAAGCAGTGAAAATGTGAAGCTTGTGGGATGTTGCTGGAGTGACAAGGATACCTCACAAATTAATTTAATCTGGTAAGCTGAAGCCACTCTTTGGGCACTAAGGCCACATCTTGGTAGTGGAAATTATCCCTTAAATCTACCAAATCAAAGATTGAGCCCAAGCATTAGCAGATTACATTAATTTCTGAAGTATGGTTGTCACTCCAGCCACATCCCATAAGCTTTACAATTTCACTGTGTACTTAAATGGTAAACTTAATTATTAACAAAAAAATTGTTTCAGATGACTCCCCAGCGCAGAGTATCCCGTCACGAAGGTCTTTCCTCTTCAGTCTACAACCTTACAGGACAAGTTATGGACCGACAAAGTTTTCCTGGGAAAAGCGACAAAGCTATTCGCGCCGACAAAAATCTGGGACCTTGCTGAGGCGTGGATAATCAAGAGATGTGTTTCAGTCATCGGGATGTAAATATTAATCCTAATGGTGTGTTTAACGATAACGATATCACATCTCTTGACACATTTTTTACTGGATTTTCATCCTTTCAAACGGACGAAGTCGAAGTTCTTGTATTAGAAGGTGAGAAGCCACATTTTATATATATGAACCAGTTAAAAAGAGACCGAAAATGGACAACTTTTGGTTCAAAACAGATAAAAACTTAAACATTTATGAATAAAAAACGTTTCGGTCTCTCGACCTTCGTCAGTTACAAACAGAATGTTAAAAACCTACGACTTAAATACGATTTTACAGCAATGATTACAAATTACATACAGGTTACGTAACTAAGACAATGATAGTGGTAACGAAGGTCTTTCCTCTTCAGTCTACGTTCCTTCTGTTAGTCCAATGTAATTCTTTCCGGTTGTGTCACTTTCTGTTGTTACGTTGGCGTTGTAGACGACGCTTGAGGTGAGGCAGTTGTTTTTCAGCGGGCAGGAACTTTTAAACAACGTTACACGCAACGCAAACTTTCTTTCCGGAACAGAAACTATTCAAACAGCACGGAACTATCAAAACATATCTGGACACTCAAAGACAACAACACCAATTTTACAATTAACTGGAGTATTTCAGCTACCGCCTCGGCCTACAGCAACAAAAGCAAGCGGTGCCACTGGTGCCTCACAGAAAAGCTTTACTTAATTAGAGCCAAGAAGCCGTCTTTATTAAACAAAAGAACAGAACTCATTTCCAAATGCCGCCACGAGAATAAGTTTTACTTAGCAAATTTCACAAGCCGCCAACAATAGAATCTTTATTTCACACGTAGAGCAGATCATCACACTAGCGAATTAATTAGCCACTCATCTCATTTGCATAGGGTTAATTTGGGAACAGAAATCAACACAACTAAGTAATTAAGTGAAAATGTGGCTCATCCAGGAATCGAACCTGGCTCTCCAGATTACCGGTCGGATGCCTTAACCGCTAGGCTACTGAACCAACCTCACTGGTAACATATATTTTTACTGTACAACACATACACAGTGTGGCCAGGTCCGGCCAAATCCCCCTGGAAATTAATTAAGTACAGTAAGGTAGGGAGGGGATATATTAGCAACTGATTGCCTTAATTACTTAGGATCACCAGCCTATTCCCGTTTGGATGGCGATTCATTAGGGATTTCTGAGCAATACAAACAGACAAGGTTTATTTGGGAACACAAATCAACACAACTAAGTAATTAAGTGAAAATGTGGCTCAGCCAGGAATCGAACCTGGGTCTCCAGATTACCGGTCGGATGCCTTAACCACTAGGCCACTGAACCAACCACACTGGGAACACATATTTTTACTGTACAACACATACACAGTGTGGCCTTTTGATGGTAAGGTCCGAGGAGACAATTTCACACATTTTCTGCAATTAGGATCACGTCACTACTCCCCGGTCGATCGGCGATGCACGGCCAAATCCCCCTTGAAATTAATTAAGTACAGTAAGGTAGGGAGGGAATATATTAGCAACTGATTGCCTTAATTACTTAGGATCACCAGCCTATTCCCGTTTGGATGGTTAATTTGGGAACAGAAATCAACGGACACATTAAAATGGGAGTTATTACGTGCCAGTTTTGAATTTTTGAGGAGAAATTTGTTTGCGTGTCTACAGGAAGTAATAAGTTCATTATGTTTGTTCAAGGTGGCTAAATCAGGCCTGCAAATTATAAAATACTTCTCCCACAGACACAAATTACATCGATTGGGAGCGGGGTTGCACGGAGAAGCTTGCTTTAAGATCTTCCAAGATATCCTAAATCCTGTTTTAGTGTCTTTCAACTGCCAAATATGCTTCCTGAGTTCTGTGTTGAGTGTCTTGCTTGGATTGGTGAAAGAAGCTTTGTGGTTTGTGAATCTGGTTTTGAAGGAGTTTTCAGTTAGGCCTGCGTAGGTTTGGTCGGGCTTGCTGTCTTCAGACAGCTTCTGATAGACAACGGACTATTTCAGGCAATTGCCAGCCATAGGGCAGTCAGCTGGTTTTCTGCAGTTGCATGTTCTTGGCGACGTTGGTGCGTTCTTCCTTCATAAGGATGACTTGTTATGGCCGTCGATGGTTTGTTTGACGTTAGACATGCAGCTGTAGCTGAATTTAACTGTGTTACGATTAAAGATCTTATGTAACACGTGGCCATTTGGGAATTCTTCGTCCAGGATCTTGAGGAAAGCCAGTCCTACGATGGTGGCGACATTTCTGCTGTATGGAGGGTTGTACCAAATGATTTCTCTGTGGCGATTCTTTCTATTAGAGGTTGGAGGATCTGCTACACTTGGGGGATGGAATTCAAGACGGTGCTTGTGTCCGCTGTCGTCAAGAGCTTTCTGATAGAGTGGTGCTGCTTTGGTGAATAACTCTTCGTCATATGAAATCTCAAAGAGCCGGTTGTTGATGGACTTTGGTATGTTTTTGATGATCTGCGGTGGATGGTTAGATTTCTTGTTGATGTAAAGTGGGATGTCGTTGGGCTTAGTCTAAGGCATGTATTTTCCTTTAGTTGAGTTAAGGGTGACATCGAGAAAGTTAACGATTTTCTTGTTGGCTTCAATGGTAATTCTAAGGCCATGTTTGCTGAAGATGGCGCACAGGTCTTTCTTGATGAGCTCTACTTGGCGTGGTGGTGCGTTGGTTACTCCAAGGCCGTCATCTCTGTATAAAAAACATGTATAAGAAACATGGCAACAACTTCGGCTTATACAGAGATGACGGCCTTGGAGTAACCAACGCACCACCACGCCTAGTAGAGCTCATCAAGAAAGACCTTGCGCCATTTTCGGCAACCATGGCCTTAGAATTACCATTGAAGCGAAGACGAAAATCGTTAACTTTGGAGCCTGGGACGTAGCGAAGATGGCGGACGTGTTTTTTTGCGCTCCGACAATGCCTGCCTAAAACCGTGCTTGGCGATGACAAACTATCAGCAACCATGAGTTCTGAGGCGACTGTTGCAGAGTTAAATACTCCTTCTACAAAAGACAACCCAAAAAAAAGAAATAGGCAACAAAGAAGTTCGCGAACTGACGACGAAGAACAAAAAGATGGTGTCGTTGCCGAACAACAAGAAGGTGCTACCATGTGCGCCGAAAGACTCAAACATATCGAAGAAAAATTAGACAAGGTCCTCCTTATGCTACCCGAGTTTGAACACCTTAAAGCGAGAGTTAAGAAACTGGAGGAAGAAAAAAAGAGTATGTCAGACAGCCTTGAATTCACACAGAAAGACGTGACAGAGTTAAAAGCTCAGCTCGAGTCGACTACCGCTAGCTTGCAAGACGCAAACAAAGAACTTGCAAAACTTAATGAGCTGAAGTGTCGCCAAATAAAACAAGAATGCTACAATCGCCGAAACAATATCAAATTCTACGGAGTAAAAGATTCTGACAAGGAATCCGCAAAAGATACTGAGAGAACACTAAGGCTCTTTTTAAACAAAGAAATGAAGATTCGTCAAGAAGATTTGAGCGAAATCCAGTTTGAATGAGTGCATAGGTTACCAACAAGGCCGCTCGCGAACAAAAAGCCTCACCCAAGACCTATTATAGCGAAAGTGTCATTCTACCAAGATAAAGAATTTATCAAATCCCAAATCAAGAATCTACGAAAAGGCGCAAAGTTCGGAGTGGCTGACGACTTTCCTCCGGAGGTCGATGAAATCAGGAAAGACCTCCAACCAGTGCTAAAAAAAGGCCAGATGGGAGCAGAAAACTGCCTTCTTCAATGTGGAGAAACTTGTAATTGATGGCGTCGTTTATCGAGGCCCTGAGACAAGGCGCTTTCCCATCTACGGTCGCCTTATGGAACGCGGTAACCCTACAACTTAAATGAACTAGTAAGTCATGGTCAAGTTCTTTCCCTTCCTAGACAGGAAAGTGTGCCGACTGATAAGTTTAGGTCTACTAGTTATGTATTTGTGTAGAGATTTCAGGTTTTGTCTAACCGTTTTTTACATGTCCTCTTCGCGATATTATACTCCACCACCATACCTAGTTCTGCTTAGCTTTTATTCATCATGTATGCTTTGTTCCTACGAAATCCTCCAGAAATATTTAATTTTTCGATTGTTCTTTATTTATTTTTGCCATGGCATCTCAAGCCCGCGAATTGAATCAAATTATCAATGTTGCTTGACAACCTAAGTATATATGGATCTCAAAGTTAGCACTCTGAATGTCAGAGGTTTAAATAAATCTTGCAAACGAAGACAGTTATTTAGATGGCTGCACCAACAAAATGCTGATGTCATTCTCCTCCAGGAAACGTTCTCTTCAACACAAACAATCAAAATTTGGGAAAATGAATGGGGCGGGAAAATATGTGCTAGTCACGGCTCTACCCACAGTCGCGGCGTTATGATAATGTTCAAGCCAAGGCTTGACGTAACCATCGACAACATCATCGCCGATAAAAACGGCAGATACATCGTAGCTGAGGCAACTTTGGATGAAACAATAATAGTGTTTTTGAATATTTACGCCCCTAACGACACAACACTTCAGGTTCATTTCCTGAGGGACCAATCACAGTCCATTATTAATCAATATGCAAATGAAAGAATCGTGCTGGGTGGTGATTTCAATTGTGCTTTAAATGACCTCCACAAACGTGGTGGACGCTCCCTGGAGCATAAAAAAAAAATGTTATCAATGAATTGAACGCTCTTTTATTTTCACATGATCTTGTAGATACGTGGAGATTAAAAAACCCGAATCTTCCGGGTTTTACACGGTGTAACCCTTCTATGAAAATTCAATACAGGTTGGACTATCTGTTTCTATCCAAAAATTTCGAGCAAGCTATCTCCGATGTTAAAATAGTGCCGAACATATTTTTAGATCATTCGGCGCTCAACGTACTGATAGGTACCGAAAATAAACAAGCACATCGTGGTCCGGGTTTCTGGAAATTTAACAACTCGCTACTAGCTGACAAAACCTATGTTGAACTCATAACAAAGAGCATTCCTGAATATGTTAAAAAATATCAAGAGCTTGAAGACAAAGGGTTGTTGTGGGAAATGATCAAGATGGAAATTAGAGCAACTGCAATCATATTCGCGAAACGCAAAGCTAGACAAAAGCGGAACGAAGAAAAAGAGCTTCTACTTAGATTCAATTCCTTACAGGAGCAGCTGCGCTTGAATTTCAATGAATCAACAAAAACCGAGATGGAACGTGTTAAATTCAAACTTGCAAGAATTACAGCAGTTAAGACGCGCGGTGCAATCGTCCGCAGCAAAGTTCGGTGGTATGAATTTGGTGAAAAAAACAGCAAGTACTTTTACAATCTCGAAAAGCGAAACCAGAAGAAAAAAATATTACATCCTTGAAGAAGCCAAACGGTACCACCACCTACTGCCCGAAAGAAATTCTAAAAGAGGAAGCAAACTTCTTTTCAAAACTTTACGAAACTAGCAACTCGAACCCTAATTTTGAACAGTTTAAGTTCTTTTTCGAATCTGACGGCCTAAAGCACCTGGAAAGGGAGGAGTCCGACATTTGTGAAGGTCTACTAACCATAGAAAAATGTACAAAAGTGTTGAGTAGCTTCAGCAATAACAAAACACCAGGATCCGACGGTCTCACAATTGAATTTTATCGCTTCTTTTGGGATATTCTAGCAACCTTGGTTGTTGAAAGTTTCAATTACGCTTTCCAAAAAGGGTGTTTCTCAATTTCTCAAAAACTAGGAATAATAACACTGATTCCCAAAAAGAACAAAAACCTAGAACACCTAAAGAATTGGAGACCCATTTCATTGCTAAATACAGATTACAAAATTGCTACCAAAGCCATAGCTGTGCGCTTAGAAACAGTGTTACCCTCAATCATCCATCCTTGCCAGGCTGGGTACATAAAAGGAAGATATATTGGTGAGTGTATTAGATTAATATCTGATACAATGTCGTACACTAAACAAAAAAATTTACCTGGTGTTGCAGTCTTCCTGGATTTCGAGAAAGCGTTCGACTCAATCGAATGGAATAACCTTCAAAAATGTTCGGCTTTGGGCCGCAGCTTCGATAGTGGATTCAGGTATTTTATAGTGACATATCTAGCTGCGTACTCAACAATGGTTGTGCCAGCGAACACTTTTTATTGAAAAGAGGTGTCAGGCAAGGGTGCCCGCTCTCGGGTTTACTGTTTATAATAGGCATAGAAATTCTCAGTGGAAACGTTATAAGAAACTCGAATGTCATAAAAGGCATTGATATCGAGCCCGGAAAAACCGTTAAGCTCGCACAATACGCGGATGACACCACCGTCATTGTAGAAGATTCGGAGTCAATACTATATCTCTTTGCATTACTGTCACAGTTTGAAAAGTGTTCGGGGCCTCGTATTAATGAATCAAAGTCAGAGCTGCTTTGGCTGGGGTCAGATCGCTTCCGCAAAGACAAAATCCTTAATCTCAAATTAAATGAAGAGCCTATTCTAGCTCTTGGCGTCTACTTTTCTTACAACGATAAGTTAGCGGCACAAGAGAACTTTTTCGACAAATTAGCCTCGCTTAAGAAAACTTTAAATATATGGTCGTCTAGAGACATATCGATCTACGGTAGAATAAATTTAGTTAAAACCCTTGCTTTATCGAAACTAACCTTTGTTTGCAGCGCACTAGATACACCGGACTCCTTCGCAGGTGAAGTCAACAAAATAATTTTTTATTACATATGGAAATACAAAAATCCGAGAATTAAAAAACCACAATCTTGAAATGCAAAGAAGAAGGAGATCTTAACATGACTGATTTTTCGCTGTTCGACAAAGCTTTAAAGTTGTGTTGGGTAAAACGTCTGTGCTCGGATGAATTGTCTCCCTGGAAAGTCATCCCTACATCCCCCCTTTCCCATGTTGGTGGGAACCTTCTTCTTCGTTGTAGTTACGACGCTAAATATTTGAAATTAAGCGACCAGCTGCCATCTTTCTATAAAAACTTAATAATCTACTGGCAGGATTTCCGGAACGTGGAAGCCCCACAATTTAAACAAGAGGTGCTCAACCAAATCATTTGGAACAACAAATTTATCAAAATAAATGAGATGTCAGTGTTCTTTCGGAGCTGGCACCACGCTGGCATTCAGCATCTCTCTTCATTATAAGATGAATCTGAAAACAACTTCCTCACTTTCAATAATTTCAAGCCCAAATTCAATGTAAAATGTAACTTTTTACAGTACTACGGACTTTTGTCTGCAATATCTCGCCAGGGGAAAGATTGCTTAAACATTTTAGATCCAGAAGAGACCGTTACTCACCAACCAGTCATCGAGAAGTTGACCTGTAAAACGATTTATAACTCGTTACTAAGTCATAAAAATCTTCCGCCCCCCACAGCTGACAAAACGTCAACAGAGTGCGGTTACGATCTTAATCAGCGCCGCATAATTTACTCTCTACCTTTTCGCGCTACGAAAGAAATCAAACTAGCGATTTTTCAGTACAAGATTATCCACAATATACTTTGCACCAATAGCCTATTGTATAAAATGAAAAAGACTAATTCGTCTGAGTGTCCCTTTTGTATTAACACCGATCAAACAATCTTGCATTTGTTCGTCAGTTGTCCCCAGGCCCAAGCCTTCTGGTCTGAATTTCTGGTTTGGTAAAACTACCGTTGTAAAACAACGGTTACTCTAACAATAAACAATATCATATACGGTCTAGTAGACAATTTTACACCGTGTTTAACCCTCAACCATCTCGTTCTTCTTGGAAAATATTTTCTGTACAAATGTGCAATTATCGAAACCAGATATCATTTCGCGGACTTCGGTGCCTTGGTGCAGGAAAAAATTGATCTAGAGAGATATATAGCAGCACAAGCTAAGAAATCTAGTGCGTTCTCTAAAATGTGGCAATTTTTCCTCTAATGCTACATAGCCAGGTTTAAGTATCGTGTTACGTTACCTTTTCTTCTATTTATGGTTTACCGTACATTGCTGTATATCGTGTTTCTATAAGCAGTATATTTGCCTTTTGTTTTTGTGCTCGCTCTTTTTCCCCTTCGCCAAAGATAAGCAGAATTAAATCTGAAATTGAAACAAAAAACAGATAAAATAAAAGTTAAAATGTGTATTAAGACTTAGTTGCATTTATCTATACTATAATAATATAAAATAATGTATTGTTTATTAATTAAAACGAACAGAAGTAACGAACATGTAAAAGTTTATATGTATTTTAAGTATTGTAGCTAATTTGTACTCCAGTTTTTAAAGTAACGTGCCGTATTGTAACCGTAAGCAGTGCAGGTGTAGAGTTGCGAAATATTTTCCAAGAAGAACGAGATGGTTGAGGGTTAAACACGGTGTAAAATTGTCTACTAGACCGTATATGATATTGTTTATTGTTAGAGTAACCGTTGTTTTACAACGGTAGTTTTACCAAACCAGAAATTCAGACCAGAAGGCTTGGGCCTGGGGACACCTGACGAACAAATGCTGCAACCACCTTGATCAAACGTAATGAACTTATTACTTCCTGTAGACACGCAAACAAATTTCTCCTCAAAAATTTCAAAACTGGCACGTAATAACCCCCCATTTTAATGTGTCCGTTGTTTATCCGAAACAGAAACCGTCGTAAATTTAAACTTTTCCAGTTATCTTAAGTACATAAATGTCAGTGTCACGCTTACTTCCATTGTCGCGCGGATTTTAAGCGTCTATTGTTAAGAAGTGAAACCGTTGTAATCTAATACTTTTCCACTCTTCCTGTATATATAGTTACCAGCTTTACATTGTAATTTTACATTTGGCTATTTATCTGATGAGTGCCGTACAGGTTGTGCGGTACGAAACTATATAGTAATAAATATGCCAAGTCAAATCTTCAGTTGATCAGACTGTCTTCAAATATATCGATTCCTGGCTGAGCCACATTTTCACTTAATTACTTAGTTGTGTTGATTTCTGTTCCCAAATTAACCTTGTCTGTTTGTATTTCTCAGAAATCCCTAATGAATCGCCTCCAAACGGGAATAGGCTGGTGATCCTTAGTAATTAAGGCAATCAGTTGCTACCATATCCCCTCCCTACCTTACTGTACTATATATATATATATATATATATATATATATATATATATATATATATATATATATATATAAGTTGATTTGCAGAACTGTTGTCAGAGTGCTCAATAGAAAAACTAGAGCATTAATATTTGAAGACAGTCTGATCAACTGAAGATTTGACTTGGCATATTTATTACTATATAGTTTCGTACCGCACAACCTGTACGGCACTCATCAAATGTGGCTATTTATCTGATGAGTGCCGTACAGGTTGTGCGGTACGAAACTATATAGTAATAAATATGCCAAGTCAAATCTTCAGTTGATCAGACTGTCTTCAAATATATATATATATATATATATATATATATATTTTCAGAGTTGGATTATTTGGTCGAAGACATTTATTGCTACTCAGAGTTTCATGCTTCTTGCGAAGCAATCATCAGGCAACTGCCAAAAATAACGGATACATAAGAATATATACAAAATTTGAAAATTTGAAAATACAGAACAATGCCTAGTGGCGTGACACGTAGACGGATATGATTGGTTAATCTAAGCGAGCACTGTCTTTAGGAGGAATTTCTTGGAATGTCTGCACGTAGATACCAGTTCGCTTCTATTGTTTAGTGTTGACATTTCGGGTTTACATATAATAAAGTATTTTTCCCATAAACACAAATTGCAACGCTTGTTTACATTTGAATATGACCGGGCCTGTTTTAGCTTACGCCATTTGATGTTGTAGGTAATATTCTTATCCTTTAGGTTCCAAATATATTTACTTAACTCGGTTGCGTGTTTCTACCGCTCGTTCCTAAATGAGCATACATGGTTTCTGTATCTTAACTTGAAAGTTGTGTCACAAAGTCCAATGTATGTCTGTCTTGAGGTTGATGTCGTGACCTCAGCTTGGTAAATGATGTTTTGGTCGTTGCATTTTCCGTCCATGGGCACGTGCTTGAATTCCTGCAGTTACAATTGCTGTCATTGGTTGGATCAGATTTATTAATTTGAGCTTTGTTGTGGTTAGAAATAATGGTTTTGACGTTACTCATGCAGCTATAGCTTAATTTAAGTGTGTTCCGGTTGAAAATTTGATGAAGTGGATTTGATTTAGGAAAGTGCTGATCAATGAGAGAAAGGAAGCACTTTCCCACGTTCGTTTTGACATTCTTGCTGTAAGGCGGGTTGTACCAAAGAATGTTTCTTGGACGGTTTCTCCGTGATCGCTGCGTCTCGTTCTGCGACTCTTTGTAAGACAGGTTGTAATTGTAGCCGCTTTTATTGAGAGCTTCTTGATACACGGTTTTGGCGTTGTTGAAGCATTCTCGGTCTGAAGATATTTCTGAAAGCCGCTTGTTGATGGAATCCGGGATGTTTTTTAGGATGGAGGGTGGATGATTGGATTTCTTATGTACGTACAATGGGACGTTACCTTCCTATATATATACTAAAAACAATGAAAACCCAAAGTCTTCTGTTACTTTGCTTTTGCGCTACGCGTTTCACCGCTGTTGCGGCTCTTCAGGCATAGCAAAGTGTGTTTATTGACTTATTATATATATATATATATATATATATATATATATATATATATATATATATATATATATAAATCCAGGTGGTGTTCACCGTTGATTCCAGAAAAGTGCTCTACAGTTAAGGAGCGGTAATATCAGCATGTAGCACCGGGAGATTCAAGCCATATTCAAAACCAGCAACCACCCCTCTCTATGTGCACAGCAAATCAAACCACCCGCCTACCATAATAAGAAACATCCCTGAAGTGATCAACAAAAGGCTGTCTGAATTTCCTCTGACGATGATGCATTTAACGAAGCTGCACCCCCGTACCAGGAAGCATTGCGCAAGAGCGGGTATGCGTACAACCTCAAGTTCAACCCAGCACCGCAAAGACCACCAAACCAAGACAGAAGGCGGAGAAATATAATATGGTTTAACCCACCATTCAACAGAAACGTCCAAACATCAACCTCATTGACAAATGTTTCCCAACTGGCCACAAATTGAAATTGAGCTACAGTTGAACACCTGGTATGAAGCAAGTCATAGACGGGCATAATAAAGCCACCTTAAGGAAAGCCAAACAACCTGAGCAAGATCAAACCGTAAAGACGTGCAACTGTAGAAACAAAAATGAGTGTCCATTAGAAGGCGAATGTTTGCAAAAGGAAATTGTATACCAGGCCACAAATCACCACAAGTGAAAAGAAGGAGACATATGTGGGTCTCACAGCCACAGAATTCAAAACAAGATGGCGTAACCACCAGATGTCATTCAAGCACGAAAAAAAGCGCAATGACACTGAGCTAAGCAAGTACCTGTGGGAACTAAAAAAAAAGAAGGTAGAATTTACAATTTCGTGGAAGATCCTCGCAAAAGCCAGAGCGTATTCAAATCTCAGCAAGCGATGTAATTTATGTATCGAAGAGAAATATTTCATTATATCTAATCCCCAAATGGCGACGCTGAACAAGCGCAGCGAACTTGTATCAACTTGCAAACACCAAAGAAAGTACATTCTTAAATACGAAAATTTGGTTTATCAACGGAGGGACTCAGCTAATCGAATCCCTGTACGGTGGTCAATTTACATTATCAACTCCGTTGATAAACCAAATTTTCGTGTCTCAATTCCCCACCGACGCAGCACCACAGTTTCTTTAGAAACTAATCCCCTTTATACATTCTTAAATACAATTGAATTGTAAATCGAACGGCCAATCATAAGCGCGCACATGTAATTTTTGAATTTTCAAATCTGCTACTCTCTTGTTAACGGTCTTAAAATGTCGCGTGATTATGTTAATCAGTGATGTAAACCTTAACGATGCTTCAGTGTGTATGGAGATTAACTGATGAGTGGACCTATTTTTGTTGGTCTACGAATCAGAGCTGTATTAAAATCTATATATATACATATATATAGACAAGGTTAATTTGGGAACAGAAATCAACACAACTAAGTAATTAAGTGAAAATGTGGCTCAGCCAGGAATCGAACCTTGGTCTCCAGATTACCGGTCGGACGTCTTAATTACTAGGCCACTGAACCAACCACACTGGGAACACATAGTTTTACTATACAACACATACACAGTGTGGCCTTCTGAAGGTAAGGTCCGGGGAGACAATTCCACACATTTTCTGCAATCAGGATCACGTCACTACTCCCCGATCGGCGATGCACGGCCAAATCCCCCTGGAAATTAATTAAGTACAGTAAGGTAGGGAGGGGATATATTAGCAACTGATTGCCTTAATTACTTAGGACCACCAGCCTATTCCGTTTGGATGGCGATTCATTAGGGATTTCTGAGCAATACAAACAGACAAGGTTAATTTGGGAACACAAATCAACACAACTAAGTAATTAAGTGAAAATGTGGCTCAGCCAGGAATCGAACCTGGGTCTCCAGATTACCGGTCGGATGCCTTAACCACTAGGCCACAGAACCAACCACACTGGGAACACATAGTTTTACTATACAACACATACACAGTGTGACCTTCTGACGGTAAGGTCCGGGGAGACAATTCCACACATTTTCTGCAATCAGGATCACGTCACTACTCCCCGGTCGATCGGCGATGCACGGCCAAATCCCCCTGGAAATTAATTAAGTACAATAAGGTAGGGAGGGGATATATTAGCACTGATTGCCTTAATTACTTAGGATCACCAGCCTATTCCCGTTTGGATGGCGATTCATTAGGGATTTCTGAGAAATACAAACAGACAAGGTTAATTTGGGAACAGAAATCAACACAACTAAGTAATTAAGTGAAAATGTGGCTCAGCCAGGAATCGAACCTGGGTCTCCAGATTACCGGTCGGATGCCTTGTAGGGAGGGGATATATTAGCAACTGATTGCCTTAATTACTTAGTTGATTCACTTAATTACTTAGTTGTGTTGATTTCTGTTCCCAAATTAACCTTGTCTGTTTGTATTTCTCAGAAATCCCTAATGAATCGCCATCCAAACGGGAATAGGCTGGAAATCCTAAGTAATTAAGTGAATCAGTTGCTAATATATCCCCTCCCTACCTTAGTGACGTGAAGATTTGACTTGGAGGAGTGAAAAAGGAGGAGTGGACTTGGAGGAGTGGAAAAGTATAAGATTACAACGGTTTCTACTTCTAAACAATAGACGCTTAAAATCCGCGTGACAATGGAAGTAAGCGCGACACTGACATTTATGTACTTAAGGTGACCGCAAAAGTTTAAAGTTCATTTCTGTTGTTGAGGGTAGCCATTTCCTCAACAACAGAAATGAACTGACATCAATCTGTAGACATTCGAAAAAATTTCTATTGAATACTGTATTTGCTTAAACCAATTGTATCTTGACACGTCACGCTAGAAGGTATTGTTCCTACTTTTCAAATGTGTATATCTTGTATGTATTCGTTATTCTCGGGCAGTTGCCTGATGATTGTTTCGAGAGAAGCATGAAACTCGGAGTAGCAAATATATGTGTTTGATCTAGTCCGTCTCCACATACCTTCTTTCTATACAAAGCTCTGGTTTACCCATTGAGCACTTTCATAGCAGATGAAGAGTTCAATTTTTCCTTTACTAGTTATATATATATATATATATATATATATATATATATATATATATATATATATATATATATATATATATATATATATTTCTGTTGCTAAAACAACAGAAAATCGTTTATCCAGAAAGAATATCTACTATATTTTTTCCAGCCATTATTTGAGTATCAGGCTGACTTCAATGAAAAGCAACGGATTATTCAGAGAACATGAACCACCGGATAGAAACAACGAAGCAACCAAACTATAACAAGTGGATATCGAAAGGGCTCAAGAAAAGAAAACAAAAAGGCTCGATCAAAATATTTTGACTAAAATATGTTGATTTTCTATTGAGGCAATCACAGTAAGTATTTAGCCAAGACAGAGCTATCAGAACAACAGAAAGCATCGGAGCCTCCTACGAAGAATGCATAAGTATATTTTGTTTCATTCTGAGATCATTTTGGGGCCCTTTAAAGCGATATTGAGCACGCTCATACAGGATGATTGGTTGCGAGTTTTACTTAGCTGAAATTCTATACTCGCAGACATGTCAGGAAAGATTTCCAAATCTTCCGAGCACTATCATGGGAACATTCTTCAACTCCCGAAAGAAATGGGTACCCCAGAAGCATTTGTCTTGAGTATTAATCTGTTTACGCCCTACGTACTTACTTAATGATTAAATGGCTTACTTAACAACTGACCAACTGGCAGACATACAAAATTACTACATATGTGACTGACGAAAAGACTGGCTAACTGACCGGCTGGTCCCTGGCTGACTGCGGGCTGGCTGGCTAGCTCGCTGTCTGACAAACTAAAATGACGAGAACAACTCCATACGCGTTTACACCAATGAGATTACATTCAAACACCAAAAAAAAAAGAGTCACACACTGAACCTGGTTACAGGAGCTTATAACGACAAGACCTAACTGACTGACAGCTAATCGCTCTTTGAATTCTAAGCATTATTTATTTTTCAGAATCTGTGTGTGATCCTCCATGTGGAGAATATGAAACCTGTGATAAAATCACGGCAAAATGTGTTTGTGATCCAACATTTAGGGAGGAACAGATCTGCAAGTTAAGGCAAGGTAAATACTAAGTATCGCCGTGTTTAGAAATGAATCATCAATCCATTTGCATGTTTTAAAGGAATTAAATTTGTCCACTAAGAGGACGCTGAGAAAAACTGCTTATTCACTGGCTTCAAAATAATGCTCAGAGAGCTAACAAAGCCTAATAATAATAACAACAACAACTTTATTAATGTCTCAAATTTTTCTTGCCAAGCACAGCCCCTCTACTAATTGAGGAGAACAAAATCGAGTCAACTCTAAATAAAGTAGAATCAAATCGAATGTTGGTTTTTGGGGAGTGCGGAAAACCGGAGTACCCGGAGAAAACATCCCGGAATCGAACCCGGGACACATTGGTGGAAGGCAAGCGCTCTCACCACTACGCCAACCAATTTCACGGACTTTTTATTTTCTTTTTTCCATTCACCTTAGAGTTACAAGCCCTCAGAGATAAGCACTGCGTTGAGCAGTGGAATTCCACCAGAAATCACTGTTGAGGACGCTTATTCGCTCGGTACGACGTGAAAAGAGGAAGTTCGCTCCGTGAATGGCGCTGCTACTATGAACTCGCGTTGACCGGGGATCGCAGGCGCTACGATACGTCAAAAGCATCAAAATGCTACCATACAGACAGAAAGTTAGCGTTGGAACATTTCCAAAATGAAGGTAACGATTTATTTGGTTATTGTTGTATTTAAATTTTTTTGACACAGAAAAGTCATAAAGAGCGACAAAATGAGACTATAGAAAATCGTCAACGTACTTTTCATTTGTTTCTCGAAGGGAGTTCGACGTCAATAAGGATGCCACTGTGTGTAGTCAATCAAGTAAAGGACATAACAAAGAAAATAAAATTTTGCCGCTCTTTATGACTTTTCAGTGTCAAAACACTGACCACATCACCCCGAACAAGAGTCCTAGGCAATTATCTTAAATTTCGTGTTTGTAATGTTACAACAACCGGCGCATTTTGATAATAAATTATAATAGCACCTCTGAAAATCCTTCATTCAACCACTTTTGCGCTATGGTTTGACTGCTTCATCATTTGAGGAAGAATGAAGCATGGAACTGCTCACTACCTGTTTCAATCATAACTTTGTAGCTCTGATGGTAGAGTGTTAGGCTGGGAAACGGAAGGTCGTCATTGTAATTACCAACTGAGCCACTCAGAGTTGGGACTATAGTTGATTTCATTTGCCTGCGGGAGGATGGTCCTAAGACTGTCAGAAATTGTGAACAAATTTATTGCCCGTAGAAGCTAAATGCCCAAAAAACTTCCGTCTTCTATTTTCTTGTCTGGGGCACCCAACGAGCCAAATCAGCCAAAAGCTGTAGAAAGGCATTCTTAAGTACCTTATGGTGTTTGAAGTATGTTTAAAGTGATGTTTTCATTATATTAGCTGGAAGAATTTCATCTGTTCGGATTCCTTAGCTGAAATTTTAATTGGCCGAAAATGTTAGGGACAAAATCTTCCTTTGAGGAAATGCTAGCTGAAGTTAACTTTCTAGGGAACCTATGATTTCCACATTACGAATCTTTTAGGCACTCGAAAATCCGAGTGCATTCTTTGGTCGACGCCGAAAGCCTTAGGCGAACTACCCTCCACCGAACAGATATCTTCCGAAACTTGTCGTTGGGTGCTCCTGTCTTATGTCTAAGTTCAAAATTCTTTACGTTATAGTTCACTTTTGGGGAGAATAGGACCTCAATCGACGAAAACTCCGTGCACTGCGGTCTTATCCAAATTCCCCCGCGATGCAAGTTGGTATGATTATGATTTTTTGCAAAGTTTGAAAAAAAAGGGAAATGTACCATCGTGAAGTCTGAACATTTTTAAATAGCTGCATTACAAGCAAGAAGTATTTCCGGTATCTGACAATTTCCCTATTACTGTACCTGTCGCTTATCTTTTGTCAAGTAGATGCAAAAAGGCCCCGCCGGCATACGTTTAAAAATGTCTCTCTTGTGTGAGATCCCCAGTAATACGATCGACAGCATTATGAAAAGAGCTACTAATCGTAGCTCTTACTTGAATAGTGATAATATAGATTTTCTGCTTGATCTTCAAAACTACAAGCACAACGCAAGCAATAAAACAATTGGTTTGGGAAGCAAAAGTGATGGAGTTAAACTACTCGTCCATTAGAAAATTAATTGTAAAATTCTTTTTAATTCAGTCAAGAAGTGCAGAGCTTTGGGAATGGAGAGTTATTTTATACTGGACTCGCAGATCACTGCCTCCTCTGAGTGGGATGATAGACATCGAGCCCGCAATGCACGACTGAACTTACAAACTGTTTCTGGCCAGGGGATCGGAGCCTGGTCAGCACGTTATTTCGATGCCAACCAATGGTTGCAAGTCGACTTTCTGAATACAGTTGCTTTGGCTAAAATCGCTACTCAGGGGAGAATGGACATGTCACAGTGGGTGATAACCTATTCCTTGTCTTACAGTATGGACGGAATGAATTTCTTATTGTATCAAGAGAGTGGCATAGATAAGGTGAGGGCAAGTAAATTAAATCATAAATTAACAAGCTTTAATTAAAGTATGTCTCGATAAATTGCGGTGTTAATCAGACTATGCATTCTTAATGTTATATGTAGTCGATTAACTGTTCAACCGTGATTAAATGCCACGCTTAACTCCACAAAAGAAAAAGTAATAGTGACCGTAGTAGTAGTAGTAGTAGTAGTAGTAGTAGTAGTAGTAGTAGTAGTAGTAGTAGTAGTAGTAGTAGTAGTAGTAGTAGTAGTAGTAGTAGTAGTAGTAGTAGTAGTAGTAGTAGTAGTAGTAGCAGTAGTGGTAAGAGCACTAGCAGTAGCATTGAGTAGCGGTGGCGGTGGTCGTGGTGATGGTGGTAGTGGTAGTAGAAGTGGTACCGGCAGTAGTGGTATAGTAGTGGTAGTAGTAGCAGTAATAATAGTGGTGGTGGTAGTGGTTTTAGTAGCAGTAGATGAGTTGGGGGCTAGTTATAGCAGTAGTTCTGGTGGTGGTAAAGTCTTTGCGACAGAACAGTCAGTAATATGTACAACCAATAACTTCTTTCCTTTTAGGTTTTTAATGGTAACTCGGACAGATCCACAGTCGTCTATCACAGCCTGAAGCCAGTCATCACTATACGCTACATTCGCGTTCTTCCTAAGACTTGGCATTCGCATATATCTATTAGAGTGGAGTTCTATGAATGTGATGGTAATTTCATGATTTTGCGTCAGCTCTCTCTTTGTTAGTATGACCAGATGGTTAGTAAACCCGAGTTCTCAAAGGGGCTAATTACAGGAGATGGGTTATTTCTTATTTCAAAAATAGGATATAACGATTACTAGCAAATCAACCAGAAAGCATGAAATTATTTTTCCTAGCACTGAAAATTTTGCGCATATTATGCTACCATATTGCTTCAATCCCTGTACCCAATACCTTTGTTTCGATCTTTCATTTTCTTTATTTGAATTAAAGTGGATTCCGTTTTCTCTTACCACAACAACTATAATTCCTGTTTTGGTAGCAAAATTTGAAAAGTTGCCCATTTCAACCCAAAGTAGAGTTCTTCTTGCGGTGGTGAGCATCTCTAAACTGTTCCCAGTATCCGTAAATATATATGTTACATCGGTCACGATCTAGACTCGCTGAACGGACCGCATATTAGTTCATCCAACAAGTATGAATAACTTTAACATGGCGTGAGGAAGCCAACAGTTCGTGAACCAGTCCTAAGTGTAGTAGAATATATCCACCGAAGTAATTCAGTAGGTTAGTCTGCATTATGATCTATGACTAAGGTTTTACAAAGTTAAAGTTTCAATTTGAAACCTGGATTACGACGGGCTTAAGGTAATTCCTATGAAATGAAACTGACAATACACTTTTGTTGAAACTTTGTCCACTTAATTGCGTTCGACGAAGGAGAACGCTTTCTAATCTCTTGGTGTTCCTGTGGATCCTGTATACCAAAAGGGATCTTTACAGAAATTCCTTTGGACGGGACAACCTTTTCGTCGCCATTTTGAATTCCTTAATTACGTCAAATGCCCGTGCGATAGTGCTCACCTCGTTTAATTTCGCTGTTTACTGTTTAATACCACAACTCAATATTTGGATGAAAACACAACAAAATTTTGGGGTGCAAAACAATGTTTCGTGATACAAAACAATATTTCCTGAAATACAACAAAATTTCGCGATACACAAAAATATTTCCTAAAACACAACAAAGATTCGCGATACACAACAATATTTCCCGAAACAAAACAAAGTTTCGTGATATAAAACAATATTTCCTGAAACACAACAAAGATTCGCGTACACAACAATTTTTCCTGAAACACAACGAAGATTCGTGATACAAAACAAAATTTCGTGATACAAATTTTCTTCCTGAAACACAACACAGTTTCGCGATGCAAAACAAAATTTCGTGATACAAAACAAAATTTCGGGAGACTGGTAACAAGCTCGGGCAACTTCAGATCACATGATTGAGTTGACCTCACGATCTTGTGCTTTCGCCGCCATGTCCTGTCAGAACTGTGGCGCTTGGATGCGGAAGGATTATAAATATTGTCCTGGTGCTGAAAGAAGCATGAAGGTTCAAGGTGTGCGTCAGCAAGTTTACTGGATACTTTTATAAAGTTAAAGCAAAGAAGCCCTAAGTCTTCTTGTACTTCTCCAAAGTAAATGGCTCATTAGGGCCTGACAGATTTTTAGTCCTTTATAACTTCACTCCCATCTCGATAGCACAGTTTGTAAGTTAGATCACTCCTAAAAGACCTATCGTAAGCCACTCTTTTCTTTATGCACATGTTTTACATGTTTTCGGCTTCCCCGTGGGGTTGAACCCCAGGCCAACCAGGGAGACATGTGGGGGAATACAAAGAGATGGATGGGAGTCTTTGCCCGAGTGTAGGGGAAAATCTCGACGTTGTTTTATGATCAAAGATTATGGGGTGGGGAAATTCACAAGTTTGTAAAGAATGTCAGGGGGAGTTTCTGCTGAGAGACAGCTCACTCAGGGGACTTTGTCTTGCAAGATTCCCTGAGCCCCCAGGGAAATTCCTCAAGTTTGCCTGAATTAGTAATTAGTATTTTATGAATTAGTATTTAGTAACTAGTTTTTTATGATTTAGTATTTTTATGAATTAGTAATTAGTCTCATAGTCTCATAGTCTCATTAGTCTCTATTAGTTTCATGGTCTCTCTATTAGTCTCTCTAATAGTCTCGCCGACTATTATTATTGTTATAATAATAATTATTTTATACTTATCACCATAATTTATTATCTCCATAATTTTAATCCGTATCATTATCATTCTAGTATCACTGGTGATCTGCTTCAATATGGGGTTCCGAATCTTTTGCATTTCATCCCTTGGTTTTTCTTTTGTATGCCATAAATTGAAGGGCTTGGTGGAAAACTATGCTAAGTGGATTTTTGGGAGGTTTTTTTTATTTTGCTCCACAATAGCTGTTTTTTTTTTTTTTTTTTTTTTTTGCATACAGGCTTGTTTTTATGTAGTTAACATTGCCCAGTATTTTTTTCGCTGCTTTGCGCTTAATCTTCGAGAAAACAAGGGCCAAAAAACGCGTTCACCTAAAAATCCACTTAGCATAGTTTTCCACCAAGCCCTTCAATTGTAATAAATCGTTAGCCCGGGGATCGACCCCATGGGGAAGCCAATGACGTGTGCATTAAGGCCTGTTCACGTACAGTTTCTGCAGACGCAGACTTGCTGATCTTGAGAGGTACAGACTTTCCTCCAACATGTTTCAGAATGCCTTTCGTGAAAGCAAGTGTGATAAATGACAGTGTTAACCTCTGTCATCTTTCTCTTCTTGTCCTTTTTACTAACGAATAATAATGAAATTATAAAGTAACGAATAACAATTTTATTTAGCAATTCATCAAATATTTACAAAACAATAAACAATTGCAATTATTAATTTATTATTAAATAATAATAAAATAATAATAATAATAATAATAATAATAATAATGGTCTTTATTCAAGCTTTTAAACAGACTTTAAAACTTACGATGTAATAGTAAAAACCATAGTAAAAAACAGCCTTAAAAATACTAATTACATTCTATTTCGATCAGAGACACCTATTTACAAAACATTTCTTGAACCTCTCAGTACTAACACATGAGACCTGGTAAGGACGCCACCTGCCGCGTAGAGCCCTGCTCCTAATTGGGAGGGGGGGGTGGGGTGGGGGGAGAAGGTCCTGCAGGGGATGCGAAGGAGTATCAACAATTCTATTCCACAGCCTTAAATTTCTTTCTTTAACAACCTGTTGAACCGATGTTACTTGTTGAATATACCCGAATCTAAATGCCATTTTCTGTAGTCTATCAATTTGGCTCAAGTATTTAATGTAAGCAGCAACACCCCAAACATCAATGCAGTAAGTAAAGAGTGACATAACCATTTGTTTGTTGTCCTTTTCACATGCGATAGTGCCTTACAGACAGATATTTCATGGACCATAGGAACTTTATGATGACTATGATGCTCCATATATAATCTCCCGGGAAGGTTCGACATAAGCTAATTTAGGTCCCCTTTCGGTGGACTTTCTTTCGCTTAAAACTCATTAAAAGTATCCAGTTAACTTGCTGACGCACACCTTGAACCCTCAGCTGAGCCTGTAGATGAAAGATTTAAGCGACGTCTTTCTGCATCCAGGACAATATTTATAATCCTTCCGCATCCAAGCCCAGAGAGAACATGGCGGCGAAAGGTGAACTCAATCACGTGATCTGAAGTTGCCCGAGCTTGTTACCAGTCTCCTGAATTTGTTTTGTATCACGAAATTTTGTTTTGCATCGCGAAACTTCGTTGTGTTTCAGGAAAAATTGTTGTGTACGCGAATCTTTGTTGTGTTTCAGGAAATATTGTTTTGTATCACGAAGCTTTGTTGTGTTTTAGGAAATATTGTTGTGTATCGCGAAACTTTGTTGTGTTTCAGGAAAATTTGTTTTGTATCACGAAACGTTGTTTTGCACCACGAAATTTTGTTGTGTTTTCATCCAAATATTGAGTTGTGTTTTGCCCCGGTGGGCCACCGTAGTTTGTGTTTCAGGAAGAAAATTTGTATCACGAAATTTTGTTTTGTATCACGAAACTTCATTGTGTTTCAGGAAAAATTGTTGTGTACGCGAATCTTTGTTGTGTTTCAGGAAATATTGTTTTGTATCACGAAACTTTGTTGTGTTTTAGGAAATATTGTATATGTGTATCGCGAAACTTTGTTTTGTTTCAGGAAATATTGTTTTGTATCACGAAACGTTGTTTTGCACCACGAAATTTTGTTGTGTTTTCATCCAAATATTGAGTTGTGTTTTGCCCCTGTGGGCCACCGTAGTTTAAACATGGAATGCTAGAAACTAATCAGCGGTCAGAAAAGAGGACATGGAGGTCTTAAAAGCGGCGAAAGGCCGTTTCGCGTTTAGATTCCCTCGATTTCCAAAACACAACCTACAAAATTCCTAACCGTGGACTTCAGGGATGCTACGGGACGGCAAAATTTTAATTTGCTTTTTACGAATTGTATGAGTGATGATTTGAGCTGAATTAGTATGATATCTGTATTTTGGCCGGCTTGCAAATGTTTGCAAAACGGCATTATTTGCCATCCGAGTGATCGTTTGCAGGGAGGCGAAGCATGTACATGTGCACAGACAACATGTTTACACGTACGCAAGAACACCGAAAGCTTTTTTGCTCCTCTAAGCAAATTTAATGTTGATTTGAATACACTCTTGGTTGGAAGAACGTTTCGACTTCGGTAAGCCGGATGCGACACATGTGTGTTGTGTTGACATGAACTGAATATTTGCATATGTAGTTGTAATGAGATACCCCAGTGGCTGTTTCAAGATCGAAGGTTACTTGATAGACAACCACAGCTTGTAAATTAATTTCACTTGCATCACTTCGAACGCACTTTCTGAGCTTTGATTATTACTAGTATTTATCATAGGAGAACCTCAGTCTTGAAACAAAAAAGGAGGTACATGTGTTCATAACGGAGCAGTGAGGCATTGAAAATGCCCTATTTTGGCATTATAATTTAACGCATTCCACCTTATTGTAAAATCTTTGTGAGCCCAGACTTATGCAAACACGCATTCAATATATAGTTCAATTACATTTTTTTTGGACGTATTATACAAAATAAACATTTTAAGTTCGATTTAGACAGAAAGCATAACCAAATCTCGTCCCATCAAACCAAACTGCAAAATAGAAAAGAGCACAGTGTATCTACTATTTTACTTATTTATTCAATTTTCAACAAAAGAAATCAAATTAGTGACTTCTCATGCAAAGGTTATGATTAAAATGACTGAAACAAAATATGGGGTGCCAATGCTCTTTAGTGGGGTATAGCCTGACAGAGCTCAATATCAAGGCAAATCTGCCGTATTTCACAGTTGCGTGTACATTTAAAGTTCGGTCGATTTTGTCTGAAAAAAAGTTCTCGGGGTGTTTTGTTCTGTTTTGTTTTGTGTTTATTACTATTATTATTATTATTATTATTATTATTATTATTATTATTATTATTATTATTTTACTTCACTTTATTACTTGTCTACATTTACCTTCTAGGGCCAGAACCAAACCATGGTTCTAAGGCACTAGAGGAGTGTTTGTTCAATTTACTTGATTGAAAGGACCTTTCTCAGAATGTGTGCTGTTCCCAGAAGTGCTGTTTTCTGGATTTCATGTGGGTTATTGTTGCCTGGGATTTCGCGCAGCTGTTTTTCAGTGCCTTTCCTAATAACTCCAAGGGCACCTACAACAACAGGGATTATCACTGTTCTCATCTGCCACATACGGGCTATTTCTATCTCCAGATCTTTGTATTTAGACAGTTTCTCTGATACTTTAATGGAAGTGTTTTTGTCCGATGGTAAGGCCACGTCAATTAAGGTGCACTTGTTTTCCTGCTTATTCTTGATCACAATGTCTGGGCGATTTGCTGTTATTGCTCTGTCTGTGTGGATGGGCATGTCATACAGAATAGTGATATTATCTCTTTCTACCACTGTTTTTGGTTCGTGTTCATACCATTTGTCTACAGTGTCCACATTGTATTCCCTGCAGATGTTCCAGTGTAGGTGAGGTTGCGACCTTATTGTGCCGGTGGATATATTCTGTCTTTGCCAGTTCTGGGCAGCCTGATATAATGTGATCAACGGTTTCTTGGGATTTATTACAAAGGCGGCAGTGAGGGTCAGTGCCATCTTTTATAATGTGGTGCTGGTACGCTCTGGTGAGGAGAGCTTGGTCCTGCGCCGCTATAATTAGTCCCTCCGTTTCCGATTTAAGCCCACTCGACTTGAGCCACTGGTTTGTCAACTTTATGTCAACGTCCGCTTCTCTTATCCGTGAGGGGTATCTACCATGCATTGGTTTTTCTTCCCATCTTTTCTGTAGTTGTTTCTGGCCTTGGTGTTTTGCTTTTGCCTTGATTTTCTTTGCATGTAGAATTGCAGTTTCATCGTCTCTTCGGGGCGTCTCTTGGAGGTCTAATTCATGTTTGTACTTTTCAGCTTCTCTTGTGATAGAATACAGCTTTTTCTTTTCTTCATGTTGTTGGACCAAGTGTAGGAGTCGATCATTGCTTGATGTCAGGTAGACATCTAGGCCAATAGATTATTATTATTATTATTATTATTATTATTATTATTATTACTATTATTATTATTATTATTATTATTATTATTATTGCACAGTTTTTGAGCTTTCTGTCTTTACTTCTCTGTATCTTTTTTTTTGTTTTGTTTGTTTGCCTCTTTATTTGTATGTTTATTTTTTGTTTTGTTTTGTTTTGTTTTGTTTTTGATGGGCTTGTCGCTCTTCTAAGCTTGACCGATGTTTCCCACCGCGTCTGGTCTCTTTCTTAGTATTCATTAGTTATATCACGCTCTGGCTACCTGTGGCCATAGCCACAACAATTTCATTTATTCCATTAATCAACAGCTGTCAAGACATCTTGGTCTTCTAAAAAAATCAGTGCTGACCCCCTTTATCAAACCCCCACCCACCCCCCACCCCCCCTTATCAAACCCCTTAAAGGGGTTTGATAAATCCCAGCATTAACGACTACTAAAACAAATAAAGGAATACGTATTCTTTATTTGTTTTAGTCTGGCTTCTATGGTTCTTTGAATCTTAAAAGTCTTGTTAAATCACTTTATACATCAACAGACTATGACGTTTCTCAAGCGGACGACCTGCTGTCAGATGCCAAGTACTTAATGGACATTTGATGATATCAACAACATTAAGGACTTGAAGGGAAATACGTGGGCCGAAGTCAGTGGCGAGCTGAAAACAGCTTCAGGTGTTCGGAGACAAGGGATAAAAGCATCCGGGGGAGAAGGGAATATCTACCTCTGCAAAGACGCAACAGGACTGGGATACTACTATACCCTGCTTTAGGAAATCGCACAATTAGTGTTTGGATTAATTACCAGAGCAAAGGCCCAGGAACATCTCAAATGTTCCTTGCAGCTGGTGATCGAGGGAATGACGAAAAAGGAACGTATCTTTATCAGAAAGACGGTACCAGAGAAGAACTAACTTTGGAACTAAGGTCTGGTATAAAATCGTGTTCATTTACGTTTAGCATTCCTCAGCGAATTTGGATACATCTGGTATTCACACATGCACAATCCACTGGTCTTGGTGGAGTGAGAGTGTATCGTCATGGAAAGAACCCCACGACTGTGTTAAAAGACTCGCTGTTTTGATAAAAAATTTCTTCCAAGCAGTAGAAGCATCCGCCTGGGCCTCACTCAGCTGCCTTTGGCTTTGTTTTCTCCCTTTTGCATATCGCCATTGTCGACACATTACTTCTTCTTATATATTTGTATAACACAATTTCGATTCGTTTTATCGATAGATTTTTTTGTTTGCTATCGCTACTTGCATGACATGAAATCCAATTATAGAACTGGCTGCAGAAACCTTACTGTCTTTTTATAGCAATGTCTCTGTTTCAAGTGATGTATTTCAGCAAACAGTTTCACCCTGCAGAATATTTTTTATCCTCATGATCACATTTCACCGAGATTCCAGTAACGTTTATGCCAAAAATTCTTGCGTTCTATAATGGTCTTTAGCGCAAGTTAGCGGATCTATATGAGGAAACAAACTCTTGGGTTCAAAAGCAGTCAAAAGCCACTAATAATTCATTGTTTTTATGGGTCATTGTTTTCTACTTCTAAAGTCGGTTTTCTATGCCGTCGTGGTTTGGGTCATCGTTTTTTAGACATCCATGACACAAGCCGTGTTGACTGTACTTAAAGAATGCGTTGTATTAGAGAAGGCAGTGCTACTATCTGCACATGATGAACATGATGCAATAGTGAAGATAAAATATGGAAAGGAATTCATATCTTGTTAATCTAACTTTGTCATAATATTACAACCGTGCAGGTGAATCAATGAAGTAGCAAATTGCAATTTCTGATTGCCTTTTGCGGGAAGGCCGAGTAAAGGCCAATATAGCCATTTGTTCTTTTTACTCGGGCTAGGAACGCCGCCCAAGTCTGAAAAGGAGCTCCGATTTTCTTTTTCGTCGTCGGGTTTCGTCCGCAAAGCTCACTTCCGGCGTTTCTGCGCAAGCGCTAACTAATAATGGTCATTTTGGAATAAGCAAACTATTTTTACCTAATTACCTATGCTGAATGACCGTGGTCTAGCGATCATCGTCACCGCTTGTAATGCAGATGTTCTGAGTTCGACTCCCGCTATCGGCACCTTTTCTATTTTTTGCGTTCCTTTCTTTTTTACCTTCTTTTTTAAATATCTTTTTTTACAAGTGTTACAATTGAAGGGCTCGGGGCATAACCATCCTATGTCGAATTTTGAGTCGTTTTTCGATTTTGCTTGGATTTGTCTGAATTTCTGCATGTGAACTGCAATTCGATGGAAACACATTGTATGGTATTTTTTTGACTGATTCATCCAGAATCCAGAAATGCATTTTTTCTTACGTACACCAAGAAACCAACCTTCCATGGGAGTGGTTTGCAAGTTGCATTACATCTTCTTTCAATCGAATTGCAGTTTACATGCAACAATTCGGGCAAATCCAGGCAAAATCGAAAAACAACCCAAAATTCGACATAGGATGGTTATGCCCCGAGCCATTCAATTATTGTAAGTTATAAATAGTTGAGCTGTAAAGCAATTGTCAAGGGATATATGTTGATAGGGGTCTATGGATATCTGATACACTGCAATAATTATTGTAAGTTAGCTCCCTATTAGGCTGGTGTGCTGACTATCTCTCTAATCTCCAGCAGCGGGTAGTTATTGATGGTGTATACTCATCCTGGTCGGCGGTCTCATCAGGGCTTCCCCAAGGCTCCATACCGGGCCCTCTATTTTTTGTAATTTTCATTAGTGATCTCCCCGAATGCATCTCTCCAGGGAATGTTATAGCCCTTTATGCTGATGACTGTAAGTCCTCCCGGATTATTGAAAGTCCTCAGGACCATGTCTTATTTCAACGTGACCTTGATAATCTCTGCAGCTGGAGTCGTCTAGTAAGTATGGACTTCAATATCAAGAAGTGTAAATTAATGAGGATATCAAAGAAAAAACAGCTCTTGGTCGCAAACCTTGTTATGTGTGAGTCATCCTTAGGTACTGTTTCAGAGTACAAGGACCTTGGTTTACTTGTGAGTCATAACCTCTTCTGGAATTCCCACATCAATCCCATAGTTTCTAAAGCAAACCTGTACAAATCTTGTATTATGAATCCGTTTGCAACCTTATGTATGATATAAACGTAAATACTGCTCCAAGAAATATCTTGAATTTGTTTTCTCGTACTTCTAGTGTCCATTTCTATAAAACGCTTTCCTCTACCTCTGATCATTTTTATACAAAGGAATCTCGCAGTAATGCCACACGAAATGCTTTCTCGCGTGTTGGAGTCAAAATTTGGAATGGGATACCTGCAACTCTAAAAAAAGTGCAAACAAATCTTTTAAAAAATCCCTAAAAGGAAAGTTATTTGACATACTTCAAACTGTAGACTCCTATACTGAAGTGGAAACGATAATTGACCTAATGAAAAACTGATCCTCTTTTGTCCTTCTCTTTCGCTAGTAAAATCTGATTCTCCCTTTCCCTCTTCATCTCTTTTTGATTGCAATATTAATGATAATAAAATTACCTGTAATTTATTTTAATTTTGTTGCATAGTTTAATCAACCCGCATTATTATGTAAAGTTAAGTTTTCCGTTGCATGTTTGTAATTCATTGTTATTTGTCTTTTCTGATACGTTCTCGTGCTCGTCTTGTCCCGCCTCGATTAGCTTTGCGGCGGGACAAGCTTCTTATACCTATTTGAATTTGTCAATAAATTGTTGTTGTTGTTAAAAAAATTGTTGTTGTTGTTGTTGGTTTCAATCTCGCGTAAATGCGTGGAGAAATCTATTTGATGTACCTACGTTAAAGACTCTCTACTGCTCATTAGTGAGATCCCAGCTGGAGTATAGCTCGATTGTTTGGTCACCTCACACCAAGAGAAACATTGATTTAATTGAACATGTGCAAAGGAGAGCCACAAAGTTAATTTTCAAATCTGATAGTAATTACGACTCTCGTTTAAAGGAGCTTAATCTCGCGTCTCTTGAGCAAAGACGCTTTATAGCTGAGGTTACATTTTTGTATAAAGTTTTGAATGGTTATTTTAATGTAGATTTTAGTAGTTTCCTAAATTTTTATTGTCTTGACGATCGTTATACCTTTCGGAGTTTTGACTGTTTGAAATTAAGGAAAAACGTTGCTAAAACTACCGGTTTTAAAAACTCATGTTTAACAGAATTGTGGACAGCTGGAACCGTCTACCGTACGAGGTTCGCCTTAGTCACAATGTACACTCATTTAGGAGTGGCCTGGTAATCTTTAGTCTGTCGATGGAACTCTCAGGTCTAGTCGATTTGTCACATTGCGCTTGATTGTTTTGCATTTTTAATTGTATTTAGAATATGATGTTTATATTACCTTAGTTTTTTTTCATGTAAATAGTATTTATGGTGTTGCGCCTTGTATGGGGTCTCTGGCTCTCTTGTGCAACTTCAATGGCTCCTTTCTTTACTTATTTACTTTTTTCTCATTAGTAGTATAAGCTGCCATGAATAGCGCTTTGCACTAATGACGTCACGAAATTTTTGACCCCCTCCGTGATTCAGACAAGCCAAGCTCCAATTCTGTAAGAGTTTTAGGGAGAAATACGTGAATGGCGAGTAATTCGTTTCAATTTTTTACGGTTCTCACCAATAATGATGGCGTCCCTGGCTCTAAATTTGAAAGACAACCTGAGGAATACACTGTCGACCAGCTAAAACGTTGCTTTAAGTACGGGGGCTTGAAATTAAGCGGAAAACGCGACCAGTTTGTGGAAAGTGTGAGCGAATGCACAAAGAGTGCTAAACCGAGCAGTGATAATTCAAATGGCTTACCTTAAACTATGCACGTGTTATAGATTGTCGAGTTTATTAGTAATATTTAAGTATACTATTGCTGGCCTGACAAAAATGACTGATACATTTTACAAAATGCCAAATTGTATTAAAGGCATCGACCTTCGATGTAAAATCTAAAATGGCTCGCGATCGTCAGTTGGTAAACAGTCGTCAGTTGAATAATTTCTCAGTACAGTTTCCGTCGGCTAGCTTCTTCTTTGTCATCGGCTCCGCTCTTTCTCTTGGGAGCACGCGCTTGACTTGCTTGTGGTGGAGTAGGATTCGCCTGCAGTCGATCAGGAAATTCGGCCAACGGACCCTTTTCTCCGAGCCATTTGACAGCTGATTTGAGAGAACAAATATAGGTATTCCTAGCAATATTTTTCTCCGTTAAGAACTCCTGCGAACCAGCCACTAGCCAGCGTTTGCACTTTGCTATGTCTTGCGAGCGTCGGTTTCGGAAACGGCATGAAGACTTCCATTCCCGATGCTTCTAGCCTGCATACACACTTTTCATTTGGGCAATTCAGACACGTGTTTTGGTTCGATTTTGCTTTTGAATTTGGCACGGTCTTGATTTTTCTTTCGAATGGTGCACGGTCTCCATTCGCGTGGTCAAAAGAAGAGCCTGTATGCAGCCTCTCTCGGAGAAATTTTGGTTATTTTTGAGGATATCTGGAGTCAGTTTTGCATTCACCCTAACAGCAGTGCTTGGTAACAACCATAAATCTTCCTTCTTGAATACTAACTCTGTGATTTAACCTATTGTTTTACTTTTTGTTTCGCTAAGGCCCTCCTCGCTCATACAATCCCTTCTATCGCATCTTAATGTTTGTCTGAGTCAGGCGGGGGGTCTCATCTGTCAAAATCTATTTTTAGTAATAGTGCACAGCGCTATTGTAATAAATAAATAAAAAACAAAGAAACAGACACGAACCGATGAATGATGCCTGTTGTCACGTATCGGAAAACGTCGATTCACCTTGTGTCTTTGAAGTCTGAACAACTAATATGTTAAGAGAAGTGTCCATACGAATGTTTGCAAGTTCAACAGCGAGAAGAAAGCTTTTAACATGACCGAACTTAACTCCAGATGTTTTGAATTAGACTGCCGTGTTTCCCAGTGGCCGCTCCATACTAAACTAACTTTGAGCGGTTGTACATTTTGTTGAATAACTCAAGTAGGGGACATCACACACCCCTGAGACTTTGACAGGTAGTTTATTTACTATTTTTCCACAATATCTCAATTTCTGGTCATTAGGTTTTGAATAAAAAGCCATTTTATTTTTACTTACGTGACGTGAAACTGACCGCAGAAACCTTACTCTCTTTCTTATGTTTGAAATGAGGTATCTGTAAACAAATAATTTTTTCTCCACACATTTCACCGAGGCTTTGTTAGCGTTTATGTTAAAAAATCCTACATCGTTTGATAAGCGTTTCCTTTCTCAAACACTTGGCAGAAATATTTATCGATGCAAAACAAGTTTGCTTAGTTTTTTTGCAATAAATACATTATTTTTACCTCATTAGCTATGCTGAACTCAGTGGTCTGGAGGTCATTGTTACTGCCTCTAGCCCGGGTTCGACTTCGTCTAGTGGCACCTATCGTGTTTTTTGTTTTGTTTTGTTGTTTTTTTTTTGTTTTGTTTTTTTTTTCTGGGTTTTTTTTCGTCTCTCTTTTTCTTCTTCTTTTATAAATATTTTTTACAAGTGTTATTATTATTGTTCTCAATGGTTGAGCTGTATAACAATTTTGTAATTTTAAAGGGACATATGTTGATCTGACAGGGATCTACGGATATACACTGCAAAGAAACAGACTCCAACACAAGCTAAGTGCAATGCGCCCGATGTAAGAAAGACAGACTTCTCTCTTGTCTTTTGTTTAATGTTTTTTGCAATCCTAAGTTTTGGCTAATTGTAGCCTCTTTTTACTCTTTGTCGTCGTGTTTCATCCACAAAACTCACTTCCAGCGTTTCTGCACAAGCGCTAAAAAACATCAATCGCGTAGTTCAAAGGTCGCAAGCATTACATCACGCGTCTGGTGTTTTGAAGTTATGGAAATTTCTCATGTAAGCCAACCCCCAAAACACAAAAATATTCTCAAAATATTCTCCTTTTGTTTACACGAGGACTTTGCCATTTCGATAGGCATACAAAAAGGAAATGAAATAAACTCCTTTCTGCTTAGGTTTCTTTTCTTGTCTTCTCAGAAGCGTGTCATGATTTAACGCATGAATTTATCAGTCATGTTTAGTAAAAGGTTTCAAGTAACGTGGCCAAACTTGCGGTTTAATGCAAGACATCTGAAAACACTAGCCATATGTTTGTGGCGAACTAGCTAACGAATTTAGAAAATTCGTTGTTTTGTTTACAAGAGGTCTGCGCCATTTCGATTCGTGATAACCTCAGTAATGCTGTGTGTATCTGAACAATAGTTGCATTTGTATTTAAACACGCTTCGCGAAAGTCATCCGCAATTTATGTAAAAAATTTTCCTTCAGTGACTCTCGCGTGACGCGAGTCGCGAGGCGGACGACGCGATTCGCATCGCGCAGGAAACGCGACGCGACTGGCAACTTACTTTTGAGCGGAACTGAACAGTATTACCACAGATATATTAGCGTTTGGTAATCACTCACTAAACAGCTTTACGCGCTTTGCTCGTACGTAAACAAAAAGGCCTTCTGCGAACCCAAAGAATCGGAAAGCGTGCTCTCGCACCCGCGAGAGTCCATTGTGAAATGTTTTGTCTTCTGAGGCGTGAGGCACAGAAAATATTTTTAAAACGCATTTTTGTTTTCTGAAAGTAGAATGCGCCGAACATTATTGCGTTATTTCTTGGCAAGCGAATGTGTATAAAAATGTACCGGCGAGCGTAAACTGAGTTGGGAAAAGGTTACTCAGGGAAATGGTCGCGATAAGAGCAGCTCAAGTAATCGAGTTCCGTTTAGAAATGAAATAAAAATATTAAGTGGTTCCCTCCAAACATGAGGCTTATCATATTGAGGAATTTGGACGATATGTTATACTCTTGAAATAGCGTCCGATATTGGTGAACAAAACAGCCGAACGAAACACAAGACGATCGTCAGACCACTAACTATAGTTGGACATTCGGCGCAGCATATGCCAGTGTGAAAATAAAATATGGTAATTCAGATCTTAATTCAGATCTTACTCTAACTTAATCATAATATTGCAACCGTGTAGGTTGCTCCATCTGCCTCGGTTTTGTGAGTGAATCTCCTGACCCACTGGTTCAACATCTTCTTATTGCTCGACACTGTATATATACTTGTAAACTTAAAAATACGACTCCAGCGCTGACGGTTTTTATAGAACTAGTTATAAACAGCGCCCGAATAGAGAAAAGGTTTGCTTTTGAGACAAATGCCCTCGTTATATTTGAAACGAAATGGTCTCGGTTGGGTTCCTTCCTCTTTTCCAGACTGTAGTTTGCAATCTCTTTTGGAGGTTTAGATGTGGAAAAAAGCAGTATCTGGGAGGGGGAGTGTAACATGGGTAAGTAATGCAGTAAAGTGTCAAATGAGTTATAGTATGTAATATAAGTTATTGTTTTTAAATGTAAGTAGTATGCACCTGTGTCAAAGTAAGATGCCTTCCTGTACTTTACTGTGAACATGTGAACATTGTAGTATAATTTATGTAAAAGTATCTAGTCTTTCCGTAGTAATGTAAGTTATAAGTGAAACGAAATAAATAAAGAGTAAAAAAAAAAAAAAAAAAACCGTGTAGGTGAAACAGTGAGGTAGCAATTTGCAATTTCCTATTGACTCTTGGAGGGCCGAGTGAAGGCCAATATGGCCTCTTGTTATTTTTTATACTCTTTTTTTTTCTCTTATTATTCGATGACTACAAGGTGAATTAACGTAACGACGAATATGTAAGCCAGTTGTAGAGGATATTTTTTTAGCCGTGTATAAATAAAGTTATCATTTATTCATTTGTTAATGAGCGTGACCTTCTTATGAGTTTGTTTGCTCACCTGATATACTATTTACAGTTGGCCTTCTCTAATACGGACACCGAAGAGAAAGAGCCTAATGTCCTTATTAGAGAGGTGTCCGTTTTATATAGGTCATGAGTAGAAGCCATTGTCACAGCGGTTGACGTATCATTTTTAATGGACTTTTAGCAATGAATAACTCAAAATTGGCATCAAATCTAATTCTAGTTTTACCTCTCGGTAACAACTTCCAACCAGATTTTAAGTCAATAGTCTTTCGTGTAGTAATTGGAGCTGAAAGAGGGCGAATCATAAATCTTGTTTTTTCGCGGTGTTATCAGGTGGTGCCAACCTTCATGTGAATGTGAGTGTAGAGTTAACTGGAGACGTTTTTCACCAAGAGCTAATGAACAGAGAATCACAGATGTTCAGCAACAAAACATCCTGGCTTCAGAGTCAGGTAGGTACTATACCGCTTGCAAACGTGACACTCCGTACCTTTTGTTTCACTCCGCTCCAATCTGTTTCGTTCTACTCAATTCCTTCTTTATCTATTTTGTTGTGGTTGACATTGTGTCTTTTTTGTTGAGTTCAATTTTTTGTTTGCAGATCAAAAGTGTTTACAAAGAACATACAATTTCAAAAATCGACAACTTTCTATTCTGGTGAGTTATGTTTGAAAGCCTTTTGAAGTCCGTATCTTCACAGCCATCGAATAGATACAGATACAGTTACATACTGAATTATCCTCTCCCCCTCAGGCCTGACACTGGCCGGTGTCTTTCACCAGACTGCTTGTAGTTCAGTTAACAATTAATGAAGTAACTAGCTGAGTTATGAGCGCCCCTGTAATGTGGATATTAAATTAGGGTACACACTAAGGGTGGTAATCCAGAGATTTGCTGTGTCCCTTAGGGTTCCGTTACGTCCTACAAAGTCAAATTAAGCGAGTGACGGGCCCTACGATTTATCGTTCTTATCCGCTAAGACTAGAAAGTCTACCGTTTTTTGATGTAATTACAAAGGCAGCACTTTCTCCTCAATTATTTTTAGACCCTGAGTGTTGGTCCGGCCGGGGTTTGAACCCGCGACCTCCTGCACGGTAGTCAGGTGCTCTACTAACTGAGCTAACCTGTCTGCGGTCGCCGGATATTCTACACTAAAAAAACAAAAACAACTACTATTTACAAGCAACAAAATGTTTACAGTTTCTCGTTAGTTTCAATCCGCAAGTAGAGAAACCTAATCAAGGCGGGTGGAAAGTGACACAAATATAAATTAAAGAAAACCTGATGTTATGAGAAAACAGATTTCTCTGGTCAGTTTACCGAAAAATATAAAACCAAACTACCTAGGTTTACTTACTTTCTATTCGACAAAGCTGGGGTTACGTTTGATGCGTGATGCATATTGCATGTTGCTCCCTTTTATTTTGCATGAAAGACCTGGTATTCTTGTCGCCAGAGCACAGTTTGTATTTCCGAAACAGCAGTAAGGTCTTCGAGCTCTTGAGAATTTTCCATTATAGTTTAAATCGCTATTTGTTATTGCGTTGCAATATTTGCAGGAGTATGAGATATCTAGCAGTCAATTTTACAGTGAGATTTACAGGGACTGGATACAAGGAAATTGAACCTCTAGAGATAAGCCTGCGATCAAGGGGCATGCTGGGTAGCACGCCTGTTAGATACCTTGGCATGGAAGCCAATGACGGTAAGTACAGACGCAACCTAGGCCGTAAAACTAACCCTACCAAAGGTCCTGCCTTGTTGGCAGGTCCTTTTGGCGTGGCTACCATGACAAGTTTCACGGAAATCCCACAAAAACGAACAGGTCTTTTTTTTTTTAAGTGGTATGATCCTAGAATGTCTTCTTGGCTGATCTGGCCTCCTGATTGCAAGTCTGCATGCTCCCTGTTGGCCAAATATGCACATTCTACAAACGATCGAATTCCTCTTCACATTGTGGTTAATTGTTATGCAAACTTTAAAACAACTTCTATTTTTTTGTAGTTTACATCAATTCCCTCCAAGTAACAGCCTACAACACAAGTAACAGCACTTTGCGCGTGTCGTGGAGTGAGCCCAGAGAGCTAGCTCATGGCATTTATTCCGGAATTGAGATTTTATATCGCTTGAATACGTCTGCCCAGAAATTGAACGTCATGACTGAAACCTCGACAGCTGCTTACGAGCTAAAACACTTGCTTCCATATACATGGTATGTCATCACTGTCAGGCCCCACACTCTTGAAGGAGAAGGACGGGAGAGTGAAGCAGTACTAGCAAGAACAGAGCAAGGCGGTGGGTAACTAAGAGTGGTCTTTGACTCTTTAGAGTTTTTGGTTATTGTTACTGCTGCGGTTGTTTTTGTTTTCGTATGAGGGCGGTGTCAGATTTACGAAGGTCTTAGAACTTAATATGTATTGTAAATTTTAGTAGAAACACGACAAGCCATTTGCCAAACTGACAAAAGTTGGCGCTTCGAGATTCCAAGTTATACAGCTAGTTTTACACTAATGCTACTGTATGTCACGTCCGAATGTCTGGCAAACGTAGATGACAGAGGGTTTGGGGCAGAAGACAGAGCATTTTTGACATTGGATGACTTGACTTTCATTCTCTCCAAACCTCTTCTATTAACTGTTTTGGAGCTTTAAGAATAACATATTGAGCTGTTTGTCCCTAAAGATACTTTTGCATATATCTGTGAGTTTATTGTAAATGAGAGAAGAGAAAAATGATTTCAATTCACCCACTGGAGTTATTTGATTTCAGTACCCACATCTCAACCAGTAAATGTGAGTGGCTTCCTCGACAACTCGGAGAATCTCATTGTGACCTGGAAACCAGTTCCCGTGGATCATCACTGGGGCCTCATTCTGGGCTACCACATCATGTACGAGGAACAAACTACTGGTGTTCAACACAAAATGACTGTGAATGGGTCTACTATGTCTGTGGAACTACAAAAGCTAGAATTATACACCGTGTACCGAATTACGGTTGCAGCATTTACTATTGCTGGTCAAGGTCCCCCAAGTCCTGCTATTTTAGTTCGATCGAAAGAGGGCGGTAAGTAAAATTTCATTTATAAACGTGTAAAAATTATCTGCTGCTCCTGCATTCTCAGCATGGATAATAAGTTCGCGATCTCTGGAAATACTGCTGTCATTCTATGTCAACCGCAAGAAACTGAAGTCCTGAATTTTCTTCAGGCTTCTTTTCGCAATTGCAAAAATTCTTCATTTGATTTCATTTCTGTAGTTCATGTATGATTTATTTCAAATACATAATTCACACTCTTCACTTTCACGGGAACATATCAACCCTAGCTTAACTGACCTGCTCCCAACGTCAGTGGCTTCATAGCTCAGTTGGTCACGGGTTCAAACCCCGTTGAAGTCCTGAATTTTTTTCAGGCTTCTTTTCGCAATTGCAAAATTTGCGTTCACAACTGCGAGGATCATTCTTCATTTGATTTCATTTCCGTAGTTCATGTATGATTTATTTCATATACATCATTCACACTCATTTCGTTCACGGGAACATATCAACCCATAATTGACTTGCTCCCAACGTCAGCGGCTTCATAGCTCAGTTGGTTAGAGCATCGCACCGGTATCGCGAGGTCACGGGTTCAAACCCCGTTGAAATCCTGAATTTTTTTAAGGCTTCTTTTCGCAATTACAAAAATTGCGTTCACAACTGCGAGGATCATTCTTCATTTGGTAACTTATTGTGCTAACTATTTTTAGTAAAACGTAGAAAAGAGCCAAACGTCTCGCATATACTAGTGGAAGACTTACAATATTGATCCTCTGAGACGATATGCAAGTGTGCATGTGTGTTTGCCTAAGAACAACAAAGACGTAAACGGATTCAACTGAAACAGTGCATCAAATATTTCACCTCCTCCCCTTGTGTCTTGTTCAAATCCATCATTTAGTAGTGTTGTAGAAAAATTTATTGATTATTAAAGAGAGGCACTTAACATGGGTTTGACCTAACTCACGTAAAATGTTGACGTCATAGCCCATTAAGTAGCGTCTGTACAGCTTATTGCTGAACCATCTGTAGTTCTGTTGCCATGCAAAGCCCAAACCCACCCTTAAAAACTGAGATGTTACCTCTGTTAGTCGAAAGTCTACTTCACTAACTGTACAGCAACTGCACAGCACAATGCATTACAGCCGGTTTACATCCTCAGTGGCCCACCTGTAAATTCTGTGAATGACCATCCTGTATTTTGCATTCTTTATTCGATATAGTTCCCAGTCTTACGCCACCGATTATATTAGCGCACAGTGCAAAATTCACCAGTGTCGTGGTGACTTGGAAACCTATCCCAGAAGACCATGCTCGCGGGATTGTCAAGTTTTACGAAGTGCAATTAGAAGGTACCAGCCAACAAGCCTTTTCCTGTCCGAGTAATTTAAACGTGGTCATCCAAGATCTGGAGAAATTGAAGGTCTTTAAATTAAGGATAGCTGGCTACACATCCAAGGGGAGAGGGAACTTCAGTGAATATGTTATAGTCACCACTAACATTGGCGGTAAGTCACTTAATAAATTTTATAACGCTACATTGCTCATTATTCTGATTGGCTGTCACTGTTTTCTAATCCTAATTCTCAAAGCAATAAATAAGTAGTCTTGTAGTAGAGTGCGCTGTTATTAACCAAATATTTACGAAAATGTTATTACCTTAAACAATGCCTTTGAGTATAGGACAAGCAGGGGTGTTTTATCCAGTTTTGAACGGCTTCAGGAACCTCTGTCGCAGATCTATCCATTATTCGACTAATCCTTGAGTTTGTTATTATATTATGTAATAACCAAATCAATGCGCTCTGATTGGTCAATCAGCTATGGTTTATTGTTCCAGTAAACTAATGGTAATTTCGCGCGTGTTCTGGATTATTATATAAAAGCAATATATTGACCACAAGTTTCTATCGATTTATAGGCTGATAAACCACGCGGGATGTTGGAAGAACACTCGAAGAATCCGTAAATCACGAGCCGCTGGCGAATGATTTACGGATTCTTCGAGTGTTCTTCCAACATCCCGCGTGGTTTATCAGCCTATAAACCGATAGAAACTTGTGGTATATTGCTTAATTATTATTTTTTTTTTTCCGGAGAAAATCGGTCGTAAAATTTATCCATATCTATATTAGATGTAAAGACACTCATTAAACATAAACTTCTTCCTTCATGGAGTATGAACGAGGCTTTGTGGTTTATGAAGTGTTATGTTGATTTGGTCGATCTCAAAAGTCCAAATTTTACAACATGAAATCTTCGCTCTAGATCAGCTGCCTTATTAATAAACGGACCAACATAATAGGCATATCTGTGGAAGTATCCCAACCTTTGACGGGCCTATCACGTTATCATATGGTGTAGTAGTTAAGGCTGCCTGCACACGGGTGAAAGTCAAAAGTTAAAATAAGCCGTAATAATGTACAGATGTTGTACGCAAGAGCTTGCATTCAATGTTCAGATCATTATCATCATTACCCCATCCGCAACAAATGGCGCATAGGTCCTCCTTGTCTGTGACCAGCAGAGGCTGACTTGGGGACGGGTGGTCAGCCCATAGCCCAGCCTACACCCAACCACGACATGTGTGTGAGGACAGACCACAGCACCTTGAAGTACGTTGCCTACTCTTTTCCATCAGTGGGTGGGTTCTTTTACGTCACCTTCCAGTTTCTACGTGTGGAGATGAAGGAGGCAAGGCCAACGGAATGACGCGATCATCTGAACTGAAGCAGATTTTGAGCACACAGCCAGAATGATCTCACCAGTTGATTTTGAAAATCCTGGTTTGTGGTTCCGGTCTGGGGTTTCAACTCGCGACCTCCCGCTCAGCAGTCCGGTGTTCTACCAACTGACTGAGCTAACCGGGTGGCATAGAATTAATGTTCATGAAAGTATTTGGGGAGATTACAACTTAGTGTGCCATTTTCCGGTCATTTAGAAACATACGGCCTAAAAAGCTTAATATTTCACTTTCGATTTGCTGCAAGACAGCCTTGCACAATAATTGCCTGGCTTGATATTGCTTGAGGTTTGAATGGGACCAGGGATGAACGGGCGGGTTATGATTGGCGCATTCTGGGTGCACTGATTTATTTCAACCTGTAGGTGAAAAGTTGCGAAAAGCTTTAAACATATAAATACTATGATTTAAAAAAAATCGGATTCTGTCACAACACCCTCCAGAAAAGAGCCTAAACTTTAATTTACAACGGTTCTTTTCGAGAAATCAATGGCCAATCACTAAATCATTTGGCGGTATGCTAAGCACCTGAAGGGTTTCACAAAAACAGCCGTATGTTTGCCGACACTAGCCTAAAGCAGCCACCTGTTTTCGTTTTAAACCTAAGTAGTGGACTGATCTGAAACTTACCGCCAATTTTCTTACCACAGAATGTAGTGCCCTTGGCATGGAAAATGGTAGTATTCCTAACTCGCAGATTACTGCATCGTCCCAGTATGATCAATTTCAATCCCCAAGACAAGCTCGGTTGAACAAACGCAATGATCCCTTTGGGAAAGGGTCCTGGACTGCTGCTTCAAGTGACGTGGAACCTTGGCTTCAAGTTGAATTGAACGAAAAGGTCACACTGGTCAAAATAGCAACTCAAGGACGATTCGATTTAGACCAATGGGTTAAGAGTTATCACTTGAATTACAGTCAAGACAGACTACATTATGAGGTGTACAGACACTCTGGAGCGATTAAGGTGAGGTATTTTGAAAAAATCTCGGGGTAGAAATTGTGTGTTACGTCCAAACTAAAACCAACCATCAACAAGGCATATCTTCATAGCACACAGGTTTAATTAATGTTACCCGATACAGAGATCATGAAGCCAAAGATTCAAATCAAACTTTGGAATCTGGGTAGGTTTTGATCTTCAATGAGTGACATAATCTACACCATTCTGAGGATAAGTGGGGTGCTCAGGTCAATTTTGTTTGAGCCTTGTAATCCAGCCAGCACTCATAACGAAGCAAAGAACCGAATTTGCATCATATGGCGACCACGCGGTTCTTACTCCAGCTTGCTTTAGTAGTGTTCCTAGTCTCCGTCCTCAGGCAGAAATGGACAAGTAGTATGGGATATCAAACGCAACTGTAACCCTTGAAAGCGAAACTTTGCATCGCATCATACAACATAAGGCTACAGCTAGGCTCAGGCACTCCTTTCTTATTTCACATTTTTCTGCTACTTGGAGGAGACATCGAGTTAAATCCTGGCGATGAGACTAATCATCCTTGTGGAATATCTCTGAGCCAGTGAAATCCAACCAAGACAGAACCCAATGCAATCAGTGTTACTTGTGGTTTCATAAGAATTCAGAGAGCTGCGAAATGGCACACGGAACGTACAACATTGTGTTAAACTCTCCGTGTGTGTAGTTGTGCTCACACAATGAGCCTAATCTGTCAAATTTATTTCTTGATGATTCCCTTGCTTCCCTATGCTCAGATAACTTTTTTGACCCCCTTCTCGGGAGCGACTGTCAAAATGTACTACGAAATCAAGATCAACACGGGCGTCCGACAAAATAAGTAAACATACATGCATACATACATACATACATACATACATACATACATACATACATACATACATACATACATACATACATACATACATACTTTATTTGTTTATACCCAGTAAAATCTTCAGTATATATTACATTAATAAAAATATTAATTAAAACAACACTGTTTTACAAGATTTCCGTGTGGGAGCCCGACTGACAATTGTTGTAAATTTTGTCAAGTTCCCTTTTAAAATATCCAAGAGAGTCTGATTTTCTTAAATTTACGGGTGGGCTATTCCATAGTAGCGCCCCGCTGTAGCCCAAGGCACGCTTACAATAGTTCGTGCGTTGCTTGGGCAGGTTTAGCTTAATCTCAGAATCTCTTAAGTTATAAGGTGTACTACGGATGCTAAATAAATCCTGCAGGTACGCTGGGGAAAGTCCTTTAATTATTTTAAACATTAACATCGCCTTAAGCTTTTTCCTTCGTGTAGAGAGATTGTCCCAGTTGAGCCTATTTAGGAGGAGACTGGCACTAGTGTCATAACTGGACCTGGTAATGACCCTGGCAGCCCTATTTTGGAGTTTCTGGAGTTTGTCGCTCAAGGAAACACTGAGTTCATCCCAAACAGGGCTGCAATAGTCAAAGTGGGGTAAAACCAAAGCTTCGTAGATTTGAACAGCGGTACTTTCGGAGATGAATGGTCTTATTCGTTTAAGAGCGCCTATGGCTGAGGATATCTTCTTACTAATTTCTTCTATATGTTTTGTCCATGAAAGGTGTTGGTCAATAAACAAGTCCAGCGATTTAGCTTCTTCGACTTTTTTGATCGATTTCCCGTCAATCTCAACCTCGATCTGATTATTCGATAGAGTATGTATTCGTTGATTTGACCCGATTACCATGAATTCAGTTTTAGCGATATTAAGGCTTAGCCTATTGGTTATAAGCCAGCGCTGAAGATTTCTTAGTTCTAAGTTTACAGCATTCTCAAGATCAGTCATTGTACTGGCAGAAAAGGTTATATTGGTATCATCGGCGAACATTCTTGGAGAGGCTGAAGTGAGGCAATTGGGAAGATCATTAATATAGACTAAGAATAGGAGTGGACCAAGATTGCTACCTTGTGGGACGCCACAAGAAACTGGGGCAGTATTTGATAAATGGCCATTTGTGCTGCATTTTTGGCTTCGGTCACAAAGATATGATTCAAACCATTTGAGACTACTCGTATCAACGCCATATTTCCGAAGCTTTCGTATAAGGATACTATGGTCGATGGTGTCAAAGGCTTTTTTCAGATCGATGAAAATTACACCATTTACAAGGCCATTATCGATATTGACCGACCAACTATTTGTGGCTTCAATCAATGCAGTGAGTGTACTGTGTAATGATCGGAATCCAGATTGGCAGTGAGTAAGTAAGTTGTTGTCATTGAGATAGTCACAAAGCTAAAGCAACCCAAACAAAGCAACCCAAGCGGAACAAGATGACATGTTTGTTTAACTGCCGCAGCGTGAAGAACAAAGTGGCAAAGTGGCTGACATTGCAGCGATTATGAAAAGTTCGGCGTCTGAATCAAAGCCGTTCCAAAGTCGAAATTTCCGCACATCCAGGCGAAAAGAACAGCTGAGCCGTTCCAAATTAAAATAGCCATTCTAAATTGATTCAGATGCCGAACTTTCCTTGTACTTGATTGGATGCCTTAGATTCGGCTCATGAAAATTACGGCGTCTGAATTGGGCCTTAGTCATCACCGCCACAATGGACTGCTGTCAACAAAGGGTTACTCATTAGCACTTTTGTTATTGTCCACCAACATGGCCGCCCCGCCATTGTCATTTATATCTGTATGTTTTGGTTGCATACGCTCTATTTTGCAAATGTACTCTAATCAAATGTAATCTATTCATGACGTTAATGTATTCCTGCGCACGCTAATGAGTTTCCTCCGCAAAGAAGAGGAATAATACACGCACACTATACTAGTAATGACAATATGTATACAGCATAGTTGCAAAAACAAATACTGGTGGAACAAAAAGGGTACCTAGTGAAAGATCTTTTGTTCATGCCCACCACCACTGACGGCGACGAAGTAACGTGAAAATCACCTGGAACGTATTCCGGCAAAAACACAACAAACGACTACAATAAATCAGTGGTAAAAATGGACCTCTAAAGAATTAATTTCGTGATCACGATCATTTAGAGGTACGATCTTTTCTCTTGAGGCCCTTACATTGAGGCTGAAATATGTTGATATTCCTCTAATTTTCCTTTAAAGTTGTTTCAAGGAAACTGGGAAAGGAATACCATCGTTTACAATGTGATAATTCCAGTTATCAGTGCACGTTTCATAAGGATTTTACCAAAGTCTTGGAAAGACAGGTGCTCCTTGAGGGTATAGTTTTACACCTGCGATTATGGTAACTATGAGTAAACAAAGTAGATCTGCCTCACAACATAGAACCCCATCAAGCTTAATCTCGCCTCTCTCTCTTTCCTTTTCATTTTCATCAGGCCCTTACAATCTCCTCTCTCTGCCGTAAAGTGAAGGTTCTCTCAAGCAGACTGTGTTCATCCCCTTAGACATAAGGTCTATTAATCTAATCAATAGACCACAATGTAAATATCCCAAATAAAGGAGCAAAATCGTATAGTAAAACTATCTCAATTCCTGATGTACAAAATCCAGTCTTATTGGGCCACAATTAATTTCTTAGTCCTCGCATTGAGGGAAAGGTCGATCAGGCAGTGCCGTGTATGTTGCAACATTAAGACAATTTACAAGTTTCACTCTTGCTTTAGAATTAAAAGTTGATCCTGTGAACATCACCAACACTGCTCCAAGCTCAACAAGCGTAGGTCTAAAATGGCAGCCACCGGACGCTAACAAGTTGGGAGAAGCAGTCTCCAAATATCGACTAGAAATCGTCGATTTGCTAAGAGGAACAAGTTTTAATTTCTCTGTAAATTCTTCCACGACAAACGTAAAGCTGGACTTCTTAAAACCGTTTACGTGTTATGAATTCAAGGTTTTTGGCTCCACAAGCTCCTGGGAGGGAAATATCACAGATGCGATCAGTTTCAAAACTCAAGAGGACGGTAGGTGCAAACAAATGGAAAGGATTCAGAGTCCAAATGACGATCTTTAAAAACCCTTCATTGCTGATACCACATTTAAACGGGTTTGACTGGTGAACAAGCCGCGCCATCTTAAATGTCATAAGGTTTAGTGATATGAGATCTTTGTACGAATACCCTATTGTAGTTGCAAAGGGATTTTGGAACGAGCGCCTTAAAGAGCCAAATGAAATCGCCTCTTCAAGATGCATTATTGTAAATGCTCAGGAATATTTTTTCTCGAAAATTTGCTGAACAGTTGGCCAAGCTACCAATTATCCATCACATCAAAATCCTTTTTTCTGAGCCTCGTAACTTCACCACTTTGAAAGCTCTAATGTGGAAACTTGTAGGGTATATACAATGTCTAAAACTGTGGACGACTACGTCACATCACTTGGAGATTTTGTCAGTTATTCTGGATTTAACCGCCATCTTGGATTCTGCCATCTTAGACTTTATTTCTCCAAAACTTTACAAAGCTGTCGAAACTGAACAGAAAACCATTAAAACAAATAGGGAAAGGAAAAAGTGGTATAACAATGAACAAGTAACAACGCAAGAAAGTAAAAACGTTTTAAGAATCTCAGTAGGAAAAAAATTAATCCTTGTCTGTGGTCAAAATGCTTTTTCCCACGTAAACATCAACTCAAGGGAAAAGTTATAGAAAATTGTTATTAGGTGAATTTGGGAAAATTCATCAAGTTTGTAGTGTTTGAATCAGTCTTAACTGACTTATGAATGCTAAGCGTCCGAGTCAGCGCGGACACTTCATGCCTCTCTTTCGTCAAGCTTAATAGTGACGAGAAGACCGAAAGCTGCACAACCCGCCCAACAATACAAGAAAGGAGCAATAAACTACTATAAAGTAAAACAAAAATAGCTATACAACTGTCTCTGATCGAACAAAGAAGTGCGAACTTGAGTCCATAATACGAGGGCAAGCTCATTACTTGAGACACGAAATATTTTGACTTCAATTCTACGGCTAAATCCGATTTCCACAAAATTGAACTTCTGGACACAACTTTGAAGATTTTCAATACATTTTGACAAAACGATAATTTAATAATTTGTTAGTTATTATCATGTGAGTAGTCCCCAATAATCGCATGATAATTTCTGTTTTAAGACTTAGGTTTGCCTTGAATTTTTCCTTTTTTGTTGGCAGAACAATACAATGCCTGGAATCTTTTAGTTTAGCGCGTTAAATCGAACGGCGCTCAATTACGGGTAACGCTTTGGCGACATGTGGCTTAATGGAAACATCTCAGGTGTATAAGCCACATATCATATAGATTACGTAGGCAACTCACTTCACCCTCATATCTCTAAATATCTTATTTTGTTTGAAACGATTTTCGTTCTTCACACAGCTCCAAGTGAATCACCCAGAAACTTGACTGTTCAGCAATCGTCTTCCACTAAGCGACCCTTAAATGGAAACCAGTGGATAAGTATTCCATCCATGGAAAGCTTCAAGGGTATAAAGTGAAATACAAGGAAACTAAATCTCCATTTGACCCTTGGAAGACCATGGTTATAAACGTTAGCACTACCCAACAGTCACGTAAGAAGAGAAGCGTAATAGATGAACCAGTGATCATTGATTTGGAAGGATTGAAGGCATATACAACTTATACAGTTTCGGTATTGGCATTTACCATTAAAGATGGTGTCCCAACACAAACGAAAAACTTCACTACGGATCAAGATGGTATGTCAACTCACATGCACGTTGTTCTTATCCGGAAGAAACAATGATTTTCTCCATGATCTTGCGCTGACTTAGTGGCATTGCAAATTTGTAAATCTCATCTTATCACGGAGTTGCACAAAAAATAATAATTTGCAGAAGACAATCGACTCCCAGATTCTCTGCACCCCAATCAATGATTTTATAACCGTGAGCGTATGAGTTACTCATCGGCCGAGGTATTATGTAGGCCGTGAATGGCCTATCCGATATCGGGTGTTATATCAAAGCATAAAAAGCAGAAACAACATCGAAACCCTGAACTTCTTTAAATCAGTACGATAATTTTGTAAGTGTGCTTATAATTGAGTTCTCGGTCGCATGACACTGCACGGCCCTATAAGGCCTATTTGGGACTCTCTTCTATCATGAGCTCAGCGTCAACCGATTACCGAGAGGGTCGGAGTTAGGTTTGATTCCTGTCAAAATATAAGACACAGTTTTGTTTCGGGAGGGGGTGAGGGGGCTCGCGCCCCTAACAAAAAGAAAGTGACACTGCAAGACGTATAAGGCCTATTTGGGACTCTCTTCTATCATGAGCTCAGTGTCAACCCATTAGTGAGAGGGTCAGAGTTGGTTTGATTCCCGTCAAGAAGACATCGTTTTGCTTTTGTTTTTGCTTTCTGAGGAGTGGAGGAGGGGTGAGAGGGCCAGATCTGTACTCGTGTTTTTCTCTTCATTGTTTACCTCCAGTGCCAACTCATCCTCCAATAAACGTAACAGCTTTCAACACAAGCTCAACAAGTATTAACGCCACGTGGCAGCCTATTCCACCTGATCACGTGAATGGAATAATTCTGGCATACCACGTGACATACAGAAGGGTTGATAAAGCGAACGACAACATCACCGTGGTAACAGTAAACAATATCTCATTCAATATTGAACTAACAGGATTAGGGAAGTACAGGTTATACTCCATCCAAGTGGCTGGAAGGACAGTTGTTGGTTTGGGGAACTTTTCTGATCCTGTGTTTGTTCGTACTGCTGAAGATGGTATGTTTTGTCCTAGGAATGTAATGCGAATGTTCTCAGCCATTTGTCACAACTACCTGATTAGACCAGCCAGTTCGAATCTGCAACATTAAGATTCGGAAATAAAGGACGCATCAGATCACTCGTTCATATTTATCCACAATAAAATACCTTTCAAAAGCTTCCGTTTTTCAGAAGGTGAGAACAACGATCTATCGTGATACAAAAAATGGCATGCCCCTATAAACACAAATTGACTGGTCACATAACTAGCATTTAAAATCGAAACCGATTTGGCTTTGAAATTAAAATTTCACTTTTGTTTCAAAATTCGTACATCCTAGGAATGGGTCTGATAGTATTGCGGAAATTGACAGTAAACGGGCCTGTGGAGGCGGTAAAGCTTTTTTTTTCTCCAGTCAGCTTCGTCGTTATAACACCACAGAACTCAGTTTACCTTGTTTTCATCACTTGTGAATTTTTTGACAGGCAAAGTGTTTCTTGTGTGTGACTATTTTGTGGTTTCTCTAATTTTTGGATTGTTTATCTAAGTTCCCGATGATTCACCAAGTCACTTAAGGGCCATTGGAGTTGAGCCAACAGTTATGAAAGTTTACTGGCTTCCAGTGTCGAACGAAACAATAAACGGCATCTGTCTTGGCTACAAGCTGAATGTATTCAACACTGCAGGGCAGAAAATAAGGAATTACACCGTGGATTCTTCTGTCCTTTCGCTGATCATCACTGGCTTGGAGAGTTGGACGAACTACAGCATCAAAATAGCGGCTTTCACCATTGTGGGAGACGGAATATGGAGTGACACAATACTAGAAGATACAGACGAAGAAAGTAAAGCATGGGTTCCCAGGGTGAAATACTATGTCTGCCACCGAGTCCTCGAAGGCGCAGTAATTTCTTACTTTAGCACTCAAAATTAGGTGTCGTGGTTTAATTCCATGAAGCACTCTTTCTTCTAAATGCGCGGGGTAGTTGGTCAAAACAAACGACTAAAGCATGCCGTAAATCTGTTACCGTGTGGTGTTGTGAGGAGAAACGTAGAAAGTTGACGTGGGTCTTTGTTCGCATTTGCAAAATATATTGACCATGGCTAGCTGTGGTTATGGTGTTGTATCGTGGTTAGATTACATGTCTTTAAATGACATTTAATACAAAATGCATCTATTTTGTTGCCATTGTTTTTCATTTACAGCTTCTTATAAAGCACCAGCAAACCTAACATGCAGGAAGAGCCATAAACTCAACCTCAGTCTTTGTAGAATGGGATCCAGTGGTTTTACCAAACATTCGAGGAATTCTCCGAGGTTACGCGGTTTATTACAAAGAGGCGCCTGGCTCAGTCCATCCAAGCGTGCTAAAAAATATAACTGTGGATATATCAGTTAACTATGCTCACCTTGTCAACTTGCACAAGTTTACCGAGTACCAAATTTGGGTAACGGCTTTCACTACAAGAGATGGATTGCTGACTAGCACCGTTTTGATAAGGACACACGAGGACAGTGAGTTTCAATTCTGTCTTTGTCTTTTTCGTTTGTATTCCTTTTTCCTGCAGAAACAACGAGCAGTTTTGTTTCGCGGGGACGCTGTAGCGAGCCAAAATACAACCTTTGGTTCAGTAGCATTGCTGAGCCGGTTTTCATTTCTTTCCCCGCGTAATCCAAGATGGCGATTTTTCGTGAAACACTGAAATGTTCAACAATAGAATTCAGAAATGGTTAAAAATGATGTCTGGACGAATATTTGGCTTGGTGATGGGAAATGTTGGAAAAGGTAGTGATGCCAAAATATGCACCAACTCCTTCACGTTTAGGTAAAAACAATTACACGATTCACTGGCTTTCAAATTTCCATCATCGACGAATAATACCCGCAATTTTACTAAGACTATTTTCCTCTTGGCTTGTAAACTCGTTCATTTTGTCACGTGTTAACTAACCGTTGATGATTTTCTTTTCCCCAGTCCCCAACAGTCCTCCATTGTACATCAAGTACTCTTCCCCAAGCTCAACAACCCTTGTACTTAAATGGGGTCCAGTTCCCCGAGGTTCAAAAATGGAATCATCAGAGGCTTCAAATATCAGGAAAACCAGCCCAATGCTACAGTGAGAATTCAAGTGCGTAGGCTTGTGAACTGGGCCCTACTTGACGACCTTAGGAAGTTCACAGTATACTCTGTGCGCGTGCGTGCTTTTACAAATGTAGGACATGGACCTGAAAACAGCATAAAAGTGATTACAAGTCAAGATGGTATGGAACGTGTTTATACAGCTGCATCTACGTGTTTTGATTTGTTTTCTGTTAAATTAAATTAATTCTGAAAAGCGCAGACATTACAAAAGTTAATGTTCAGAATTCAGTTGAAATTAGAATTCATACTGGTGCTAATTTACTTGTCTCCATCATGCGCTCTCTTGTCCTTTGCATTTGTTGTTTTCTGAACTTTGCTGTTCAAAAGCATGCGGCTTGTTTTAGAATGCTTTTGTGTCTCCCTTGTATCTTTATATTTTAGTACTAACTTCTACGGTCTTTTTATTCTGCTTTCATTCGAGGATGTTTCCTTTCTTCCTGAATGGTGTTATACATCTTTTATGAATCTCGCCAAATTAACTGCCTTTTGTTGTTTGTTTTTCCTAGTAAACCACCAAACAACATTACTGCTGAAAGCCACGTTACCTTGACGACTATTCCCGTTGCCTGGCAACCAATCGATCCAAACCACCTACACGGCATATTGCTTGGTTACAAAATCAGGTACCAGGCCGTTGCAATTGGCCAGGAGCCAGTAGAGGAACAGCCAATCACAGAAAAGCGAATGAATGCCACTACATTTACCTTTACCTTGAAAAATCTTGAAATATTTACATTGTATCGCGTAGATGTGCTGGGATACACAATTATGGGAGATGGCCCACCAGCTTCAGACTATGCAGGTCCGTATGCGATAATCCTTTTTCTTTTCCTTCGGAAAAAGTACTCAGTTCAACTTCGTAACTTCCCAGAATGTCATCTATTAGTTTGGTTTCTCTTTAAGTCTGCCAGTGAAATCATTACTGTCACGACAGTAATTGTTGTTCAACAGCTAAGAGTTTAATCGTCATCACTGAGATGATGACAAAAGTAAACATTCCAGCGAATCGTATCATACAAAACATGCTGTAATTTACCTCTCTTCTCCCGTTTACCTAACTAACGCCAAATATAGATACGTTTAGCATTGATTATTTTTTCGATTTTGTGCTTGTGCTTGTGCTTGTCTTTTCGCATTGAGTTTTGACGCGAATAATTTCAATGACCAAATTACAGAAACCTGTCGTTGCTATGAACGTCTAACCACAAGCTGGTACGAGTTTCCACCGTACGCCCAAGTATCACAAAAGTATCCTCCAGGCGGGCTTATTCCACCAATCCTCAGCAAGCTGACAGTCGCATGTTGTGAAACCTGCCAATCGCATAGCAAGTCTTACGTTTACTTCAATTCAAATGGATTTAATCAGACAGCGGAGGTTCCCAACTTACGCGTGCTCAAGTCGAGTATCGCTAATCCCACAGACTTTTTCTTCCCGGTGTATGGTCATGAAGATCAGAGGCACTTTGCCAAACGGTTTGGTTATCATGGTGTGGTGGAGTCACCCGGCATGGCGTACATCATCAATAAAAACTCCCACGACGACATGCCCAACGCTGTGTTGATGAACATTGCATCCTGTTGGCCCGCGATGGTGCTTTCTTTGGCGATAACCTATTTAGCTGGGTTAGTCGTTTGGTCAGTGGTAAGTTAAACCTTATAACAGTAGTTAGGCCCTAGTATAAAGATACTGTGTTACAAAGGGCAAAAGATTGATTGACTGATTGACCCTGTTACAGACTCAAGTTGGCAAACCACAGTACGTCTTTAATCTTTCTTTCTTCCTTTCTTCTTTTTTAGGGTAGCTGTTTTCGATTTTTCTGACTCTTGAAATATAATATGACTTCTGTTGATATACCTTGATTTTGTAACAGGACTCTCGAAACAACCCACAAGACTTTCCACCGTCGTTTGTCATGGGAGGACTAGAGGGATTTTATTGGGCCTTTGTTTCCATGACGACTGTTGGGTAAGGCAGTTTTCCAATGGACGTCTCAGAGATTGTGTAGCTTTCATATATGAATCATCTTTTCTGTCAGGAAAGGAGCTCTCAGTTCGTAATAATAAAAAAAAAAGGATTGAGGACTGAATCATGAAGTTTCTTAGGGACATGATTCAAATCAGAAAGAAACACCGGGGAAATTCAACCTGTATTTTGGCTCCTTGGAACTTTTAGCCTTCTTATTATTTCGGGGAGCTAGTAACCTGCTTTAGATTGTTAATCGCTCCTTTTATTGTAATTTATTGTTTGTAAGCTATGGGTACAATATAGTGTTGTTGTCTTGTTGTTGACTGAATTGAGAACACGCATTTCTTTTTCAAAATCCTAATTTGCAAGTTTCGTGAACGCTATTTGGTAGTAGTTATGGGTTAAGTGTAACATTAAGTGTAAAATTATAGTGTATAGGAAGCGCGCTTCCTTCCGAGGGCTGTCACTTTTCAAAACTGAGTACCCTGTTGCTCCCCCTCCGCAGATATGGCGACCGTGCACCGATCTCAGTTTCCGGAAGACTTCTTGCTATTGTTGTGATTTTATCTGGACTGGTGATCTTTGGACTTGTGAATGGCATGATGGCCACAGCCCTTACAACTGTTGCCTTGGAAACGGACTATAAAATTTACGGTGCAAAGGTGAGTAATAACAGGCGTTACTTGTTTATTTGTCTGCGAGGAGGGAAGCCACGAGTTACGAGCCGGCGAGCGAAGCTAGTTGGCGAGGAAATCTGTAGCGAGAGAGCACATCGCGGTGTTTCCTCACGCCCTTCGCTTCCCTCGCCGGAACGCAACTTGCAGCTTTACTGCTCACGCACAAAACAAACACCACCGTTACCTGCTCTCAAGCGTTATTGAAACACATCCTGCATTTTAAGTAGTCAGTTCATAAATCTTCCCTTCCCTTTTCCCGCTTTTCGAGAAACAGTGACTAGTTTTCCTGCTCAAGAATAAATTTACCCCACTTCACCACACTTTCATCTCTCGTAAGAAAAGTTGACAGTTTAGTCTTCACTCACTGTTTTTCGAGGATGAAATCTCCTGTCTCTAGTCAGGCCTTTTCGTTCAAATCATTAACAAATAGATGAAGACATGTGCTTTTGGAACCAAAACAACAACAAATGTGGGTAGGTGGGATTTAGGGTGTTTGAAATTTCTGATTAAGATATATTAGGGTCTCTTTAATCATGAAAATTTTTAGGTGGCGGCGATTGCAGCAACACCTGAGTATAGAATGGGGGTTAGAAAAAATGCAAGGATGGATACAGGTATGTTCGAGACGTGGCCTCAGAGGAACTATATTTGAGCTTCTCCTGCATTAGGAATGGAAAGAGTTAACCGTGACTTACCAATGAGCATCCCTGAAACCCTTAAGCCTGGTTTTCATTAGCGACGCCAGCACAAGCGCAAGTACAAGCGCAAGCATAAGTAGCTTATGCCAAGTGAAAACGAACGTCGTTTTCACACTACGTAAGCGAACGCAAGCATAAGCGCAAGCATAAGCGCAAACACAAGGAAAAGGAAACATTTTGATCCTTGCGCTTGTGCTTACGCTTATGCTTGCGTTAAGCCCGTTTTCATGGTTAAATAAGCGCAACCCTCTTGTGCTTGAGCTTATGCTTGCGCTTGTGATTGCATCGCTAGTGAAAACCAGGCTTTACCAGGGGACGAAGACGGGGAGGGGGCTGGTAGGGCTATATAGCCCTATCACCTCACGTTTTTCTTGGATTGATGTTTTAGGGCTCCAGACGACATGGATAATGTATGAATTTTACCATTTGAACTTGGCCACATTAAAATGGCCCTACTACTTTAAAATGGTCTCCGAGGTCCCTGCTTACTTGAAAGGAGTTCCCCTTTTATCGAAGACGGAAAGCGAACGTAACTGCCGTAAACTATTGTTAAGCAGACACTTTTGTATCAGCGGAAAAGCTTAAACAGTAATTCAGTTTTCTTGTAATTATCTAGTAATAAACCGGAACTAGTATGATAGGGAAAAACGCAAACCTACTCATACCGCAAATAAATAAATAAATCTCGCGCTTACAACTAGAAGACAGCCACTGGTTTATTTCAGTGGACTAGCTGTTCAGAAGGCCTTATTTTGTATAAGAAAAACCTCCTTCAGCTATTCCGTTCATTTCTAGTTTTTGACTCATTCCACCGTCATTTAAAATAATGTGCTTCACATCCCCATGCAATGACAATAAAAGAAGTTAAGAATGGTGAAGCTTTGTCGCTTTGTTGCAGGATCGTGTTTTTTTTTTCCAACAAGCCTCGCGTATTCCCATTCTGAAGCGTGAAAAAAACAGATTTTCTTTCATTAAAATATGATGGTGTCCGTTCAGACATCACTCACGCTAGAAAGCGAAAGAGCTTTATTTTTGGAGGGATGCAAATGTGGATCCGTTTTGGGGCATAAACTTCACCATCAGGGCCCAGTTGCTCGAAGCATGGTTAGCGCTAACCCGGGTTAAATACCATGACAACCTATAGGTTTTAATACATCTTAACCAATGGTTAGCGCTAACCATGCTTCGAGCAACTCAGCCCTGCTGGATTTCCCGATTGTCATAATTTACACCGCAGGCGTTCATTTGGAGTATGCGTGCCTCACTAATTAGGACCTCAAGGTTTCAATGTAGGGTTCTACCATTTCGAATTTTTTAAAGGCAGCCCCGCCATTCTCATTGTTCGGTGACAGACTTTAAAATAATCAAGTGAACTGCTCCAATCATATGAGACTTTTGAAATCAGTGTCCAGGTACCCGGCATGAGCAAGGTAACCTTCTATCATCTATAGTGTCCGGAATTACCATTCCCATGTTCATCACATCACCTTTATTTCACCTCGGATTTAGAAGAGTAGCTGTATAGCTAATTTCTCCGAGAAAGAAAAAACAATATAAAAATAAAATCGTAGATTATATACAGTACATTAAACTACTATTTACATAACTAACAATTGCATTGATGTTCGAAAGAAATATAATTCAACAGCCAAGCAGTAATACAATTATCCATCCATCAAGCTATCCAGTTATCTAGTCCCTCACTCACTCATTTCTATATTCATTTCTTCCTTCATTCATTTGACATTAATTACTTTTCTTAGCTTTTACCATTAATTTTCTTTACATTTCTTCCCATAAGTGTACCACACTTTCAAGGACCTTTACACAGCTTTACAGGAACGGAAAGTCGTCGGTGCCTTGATCGATACATACAGCGCTGGAAGCAGCAAAGAAATGTTTGAAAATAAACATCTTCGAGTCAACAAGATCCTGGATTATTCCTCTACATATGGCGTTGTAATGGGAAAAGAGGCCAGAAAACTTAGGAAGTGTTTTAAAGATTTCACTCGATACGTCTTCGCTAGCGAGATCTTACAACATGTACAGGACAATACAAAGTAGTTAAAGGTAATGACCACTTTATTTTGTGGCAAAATGTGATTCAAATCCTTAATTAACTAACTTTCCCCTTTTTAGCCTGTCCCGCCACGCGTACAGATAGAGAGACGCAGCATGGAAAACAGCCGGCGTGCCCGGCTTGTTAACGAAAAATCTTCCAAAGAAAAAAAAAACGAAGAGACTAGGGAAAGGACACGTGCAGAACGTCCCTCCAGTAAACCAGATTCTGGTATGCTCTGCTCTAATTGGTCAAATGTCGTATTTTGCATCAAAACAGAAGCCTTATTGACGCAGGCAAACAATTTAATATGGCGGTTACCGACGATGTAAAATCATTGCACGCACGCTCCGTATTAGATTTCGCTTTCTCTCCCACTTCTCCTTTATTTATTTATTTATTTTTTTATTTATTTATTGTTGTTCGTTCGCGCATCTTCTTTCACTGGTCTTCACTAACTAAGTCCCTGGAAGAGCTTTCTGCGTTTCAAATTACAGAAAAACTTTCTGAATTTTACGGAATGAAAACAACGACCATGTTCCAGTGAATATCATTTTATAATTCTCATATGAATTTGTTTCCATTTTTGTCATCACTGTGTAAGGACAGATCGTCCATGCAGGTTAAGCGGTTAATGACTTGAGCTTCCGAATCTGAATGACAAAAGGGCTCGATTGATAACAGAAAAGAGAGGGATTGATCACAATCTCGGCCGGGTTGTCATCGTCTTTAATTTTTCGTTCCTAAGTATGGAAACTGGAACTCGGGTTAGAAAGTTACGGAGAGGTCCGCTAAAAAGATTTTTAGTGGATTTGAGATTTGCTTTAAGAAATTGCCCATTCCACTGAATGTTTCTTTTTGCAGCTAGGAAGAACCAAACATGCAGGTAACCAAGATGGAGAATTGGGAGGGGGGGGGGGAGGGGTTGAAAAGGCATCAGCGAGTACCCCCCAGGGGGTCCAAGGTACGGCACTTGATATCGTGAACGGGTCATTCTGCAATTTATTTGCGCTGACATTATTGTTGGCGTCATTTAAATTCGCTACGCCATGCCGACGAGTCCCAATAAGGACGAAACAGCTGTCCATGGCTGCAACTCTACTTTATCGAGTTTCGGTCATGTTGGTGTCTCGCAAAGTGAACGTTTCACGTAGTATCAGCCTTGCATTTATTTTATTTTATTCTGCTATAATACGGTATGCTCCTGTGCCAATTAACAATCAAAGAAATAAAATTTGTTTTCGTTTCTTCTCGTAGGAACCTCTCGATTCACTTCCAGTAGAGAGATCAACAGGACTATTCGACAGCAACAGCATATTATTTCAAAGAACTTTGCTAATCACCACCACATTTTTATTGGCGTCCACACTGTTGGGTATCATCTATGAGATAATACGATGTATCCGAGCTCGATCAAAGATTCAGCCACATGGTAGGCTTTGTTTTGATTCATTTCACAATGAGGCATTTTCATTGGCCGGTTTCCACACCTCTGTAAGGGTTTGTAAGCATGCGTAATCTGTACGGGCAATGCTGTTATTCATGCCTTCCTTTAGAATACAGAAATGTATCCGTTTCTTAGCCTCCGTTTTCAAATCTTTGATACCCCAAGGGCTTTGTCTCACCGAGCCACTTGACTTCTCAACGGACCTTTCAGAGCTAGCAAGCCCCTCCTTGGGATTGTCAGTACCATTCCTATCATGTCTGATCACCTTTCCTGATAGTACCACTGTAGTACCAATAACCATCAGTTACTATCTCACCTAACTTTTTTCTTTCATAGATTCGAGACAGAAGTTTGCACTGAGCTGAGATGAAAGAGATTGTGGATACTTTTCATCAGAACATGACGACTATAAAAGCCACCATGGCATCGGGACACAAACAACAAAGGAAGAACTTTGTGAAGGTCTTGAGAAGACACGCAGACAGGGAATATTCATCAACAAGCGCACTGACTGAGGAACTTTATCTTCCTAAACCGCTGACTGAGGTCGATTGCTGACGTCACAAAATGCTCTGGTGTACTGAAATCAATTACCCTTCTTTGAACTGGAGAAAGCTCTTGGTTTGAAATCGCTGCGTGTTTGCGAAACAAACTTTTTTAGGAAAACGCATTCGATGGGAACAGGGATAAAATATCAGTAGTAGGAAGGATGGTGTTTAATTCTTCAACATAACTTGTCCACGAGCGGAGTCGAGAGAAGAATAAAAAATAGTGATTACCATCTCAGTTGAACACAACCTTAGTCGTATTATGCCCGAGCGGGATAAAACTACTGGATGCCGTTGGGTGCATAACTAACGACGCTAAGCAGAATGGAATAATCAGTAAAATAATGGTCAGGAGCGAACTAGGACATAAGCATGTATTAGCAATTACTGCAATATGCATCGTCCTGTTAAATTTAACAATGTACGATAATGCACTGATAATGCACTGAATTTGGAAACTCCAAGATTTATCATTTTGCCTCCGTGTGCCTTTGTTGTAGTGTCTTTATGGTAGTTACACCGCCAGAGGAGGTTGCACAGGTTCCCATGACGAACTGAAGAATAAAACGAACGACGTCGCCGTTCAGAGTGGCACACAAAATAATCTTTTAGTCACGTTAAAGGTGGCGTTTATCAAGCCACGTGTATGGGTGCGAGATTGTGTTTATGGTAAGTTCTTCGCGGGATAAGGTCGCGAATAAATTGTCCCCAGGAACCATTTCACCATAGAACGGCATTAATAATACATAAATCAACCAAAGTTCACACTAAAACTGCCCCCGCTGTTAAGAATAATAGTGCATTTTGTATTGCTGTTTACTTATGTTTATACCGTTTGTTGCTTGTAGGAAAACTTTCATTTGCATTCATTTGTCATTCTCGCGGAAAGGCGAGAAAACCAAACAACAATCAACTGCACGAGAATAAATTCCACGTCAGTTTTTCGAAAACAAATTCATAAAATGAGCAAGCATTCTGAAAATAATAGTACATTTTGTATTGCTGTTTACTTATCTTTATAACGTTTGTTGCTTGTAGGAAAAATTTCATTTGTCATTCTCGCGAAAAGGTGAGAAAACCAAAGAGCAATCAACTGCACAAGAATAAATTCCACGTTTCTCGAAAACAGAATTCATAAAGCATTTCTCACACCTTTCTCACAAATTTCTCACACCTTTCCACGCGCGAGAATGACAAACAAATGACAAATCCAAAGTTTTCCTACAAGCAACAAACGTTATAAATATAAGTAAACAGCAATATACAGTGTATTATTCGAGCTACAAACTGACTAACTAGGTCTCTTGAAATGTTACGTGTCTAGTTTTCAGCTTCACAGGTGACTTTGAATTCGGCTGTAGGCCTCGACGTCTAACAAAGCTTTGTTGTTGATTGAGTCTTTCAGTCACTGGAAGCGACTTGTGTCTGACAAATCGTAGTTTTGGAATAGGTTTTACGCCGACTCTTTCAGTCAATGAAAACGATTTGTGTGCCTGAGTCTTTCAACTGCTCTCAGTCGCTGGAAATGACAGGGGCACCCAACGAACCAAATCAACCAAAAGCTGTAGAAAGGCATTTTTAAGTGCCTTATGGTGTTTGAAGTCTGTTTAAAGCTTGTGGGATGTGGCTGAAGTGACAAGGATACTTCGAAAATTAATGTGATCAAGTAAGCTGAAGCCACTCAAAAGGCACTAAGGCCGCAAGGTAGCGGGCATTACCCCTTAAATCTACCAAAGCAAAGATTGAGCCCAAGCATTAGCAGCCATGGACAGCTGTTTCGGCCTTGTTAGGCCTCATCAGCATGGCATAGCTAATGCTCAGGCTCAAATACCCACATATCAATAAAACAAGCAATGAAAACGTAAAGCTTGTGGGATGTGGCTGGAGTGACAAGGATACTTAGCAGCAACACTCTTAGAATAAGAAACCTTGCGGCCTTTGAAGCAGAAAGCTTGCGGGTTGGAGAACTGATCCAGAACTGCCAACTGTGAGACAGAATCGGAAACGTCGTAATTGCTGTTTTTGGCAGTCAAAAACGTCAGCTAGTATTTTCGGAAAGAAAATAGTTCTCTAGGAAGTTCGTGAAAAGTTCATTTCAGCTTGCATTTTCTCAAAGGAAGACTTTGTTCCCTAACATTTTCGGGCAATTAAAATTTCAGCTATGGAATCCGAACAGATGAACTTCTTCTAGCTTATGAAAACATCGCTTTAAACAAGGATACTTCACAAATTAATGTGATCAAGTAAGCTGAAGCCACTCAAAAGGCACTAAGGCCACAAGGTAGCGGGCATTACCCCTTAAATCTACCAAAGCAAAGATTGAGCCCAAGCATTAGCAGCCATGGACAGCTGTTTCGGCCTTGTTAGGCCTCATCAGCATGGCATAGCTAATGCTCAGGCTCAAGTACCCACATATCAATAAAACAAGCAATGAAAACGTAAAGCTTGTGGGATGTGGCAGGAGTGACAAGGATACTTCTCAAATTAATGTAATCAAGTAAGCTGAAGCCACTCAAAAGGTACTAAGGCCACAAGGTAGCGGGCATTACCCCTAAAATCTACCAAAGCAAAGATTGAGCCCAAGCATTAGCAGCCATGGACAGCTGTTTCGGCCTTGTTAGGCCTCATCAGCATGGCATAGCTAATGCTCAGGCTCAAGTACCCACATATCAATAAAACAAGCAATGAAAACGTAAAGCTTGTGGGATGTTGCTGCTAAGTATCCTTGTCACTCCAGCCACAACAACCGGAAATTTCTTCAGCTCTTCTCTTAAAGTAAAATACTTAAAATTCAAAACCTCGCTTGCCTAGACAAACCATGCGCTTCTGAGTTCACAGATGCTATTCCGCCTACATTTAAAGCAGTGACGTCTCATTACCCACAACTCCGTTCGATGCACGTCACCAACCCCCAGAACCTCAAGCGCGCTCAAATGGTTGAAACGTCATCAACTCCCAGAACCTCAAGCGCGCTTATTTTAGCCAACTCGAGATTTCGTCCGATATATACATTATATTATAATACTGTAAGTACTTTGTATATATACGAGCGGAATACAATGATGCCTCCTCGGGTTTTGGCCTCTGGGCCAAACAATTATCTTCATTAAGACCGTTTGGCGGGCTTTCGGTTCTTAAAACATATAAATTTTTTTTTTCGTATTTCATTAGAGTGTTTCAGTGTTAGCACGTTTGAAGTGAGTGCTTTGGAGAATTTTAAAATCGCCATACCCTCCGATAAGTTCTTTCAAAGGAAATAAAACGTGTTTCGTTCTCTATGCCAGCTATAAGAGTTCGTGATATTGCCGTTGTACATGAATGAAATGAGAGAATAAGTTGACGACATAGTTAAAAAAAACGCACCAAGATGTACAGTCTTATTAAGGAATGTTCAAAATGTCATCCGACTACAGCGCGAGCGGAGCACCACGGGGAAGAAAATATGGTAACCACATCGATGCGTCGCTACATGTAAGCAAATGTGAAACATAAACACTCTATTCAACACTTTTTAGCTGTGCTGTATTCCGCAATTTTGCAGGAAATCATATATAAATGAAGTAACAAACTGAAGACAACAAGAGAAGAAATTTATGATCTTTTAGAGGTATCGGCATTTTTACTCGCCTTTCCACGGAAAGGCCGAGTCTTAAACTGAGCTCGGTTTTTTTTCATCGTCGTTTTCATCTTTGTCGTCGTCGTAGCTCACTTCCGAAAAACGTTTTAGGTAGCCGGTTTTCTATGCCGTCGTTTCTTGGGTCCTATTTTCCTAGACATCCATAACACAAGCAATATTGACTGCACTTGAAAAATACGTTGTAATAGAGAAGGCAGTGATTCTATCTGTCCATATGAACATGATGCCATAGTGTGAAAATATATAATAAAATATGGAAAGGAATTTAGATCTTGTTATTCTGACTTTGTCACAATATTACAACCGTGTAGGCGAATCAGTGAAGCTCTGATTGCCACTTGTGTGAGGCCGAGTGAAGGCCAATATGGCCTCTTGTTCATTTAAGTGTAAATTTTATTGAAAGCAAAAAACTTAAACTCCAGAGGAAAATAGCCGATCAATTACATGTGTCTATTATCTATCTGGCAAAAAGTTGTTAAAAAGCTGTCAAGTAATCCAGGAGTAGTACATAAAAAACGAGCGCACTTTACGCTTCATTAAAAAGGTTACGGGCCTTCGTCGTCAGACTGTAAATAACGCTTTTAGGCTTGGCCAAATATGTAAATTATAGTACTTCTCCTGCATTTTCGGACGGATGAATGTGAAATGAGATTAGTCCAAATCGCATGCTATGGCCATTGATCAAGCCCAATTACAACGTCCCTAACTGTAGAGATTTCCGTGAAATTCATATCTAGGAGTCTTTACGGGGAGGTGTTGTTGTTGTGGTCATGAAATTATCGTTTGGCAGGATAAACAGAAAATTTGACATATGGTTTCGGAGCACAAGAGAAAGGGCCTGGGAAGAGACAACATAAAACGTACCGGAACAGTTTGAAGGGCAGAGGACGCTCAGACAATCTTGCATTGTAATTCCTTTCTTTTGATCAGGTTTTACGATTCCTCCATGAAATTTTCTCCTCCCAGATTTCATTGTAGCCACAAAATTAAGTAGGAAAGACAGGTACACACGCCTTCATCTGCCTTTTGAGAAATCAAAAATTACTGAGGCCACCTGAAAGCCCAACAGAAGCTGAGATAACTTTTATAATTGAATTGTTGTAGCCTCATCGTGGACATTTACAACTAAGACTTGTCATTGAAGTTATGTGTTTCCTTTTTGAGCTATTTTGTATACTAAACAGTTTCTTAGTCGGCAGCATTTTTGGGTGGACGGACGGGTGGACCGACCCTTCATCCAACCAATTAAATAAAGGCTAGTTCAGATGCATTTTTTCAGCTACCAGCCAATCCAATTGCCTCTTTTAAAGGAGTATATCAGAAATTAGGATCGGTGATGGTCAGCAATTAGACTAACTTACCCATTCGCGTGGGTAGAGATACGTGAGGGCGAAGTGTTACACACCTAGTGACGAGTGTCATCTTTATAACGATCAGACCATCCAATACTACTATTAAGGTTATTATGGTAGTCTTCTCCGGAGAGCGAGGCCTTTTGTATTCAACGCATGCGCGAATTGAAAGTCGAGTAGGCAGGGTCGTAGGCAGAACATTAAGACAGAACCGCTCAAACCTCGCTTCATTTTCTGGTCAGCATCAAGTATGTGTTATTCTGTGTTGATCGATGGTAAAGCTAACTCTGGCGACGAGATAGGAAAGAAATACCCGCTCGCTCGCCCTTTGAAATATGGAAATAGAATGGAAACATTCTAATGGCCACTCGACCGCCTCTGACGAGAAATCTTGGGGGCGCAAACGATGAAGTTAGCTTTGAGAATCCAAGGAATTTTTGCCAGTCATGCAAATTCAATAATTCAGGTCCCTGTATTTCTTCGAATTTTCAGTTACTGTTAATGCAAATAACATTTGTGATTGCATGTATGATTTTCAATAGTCGTGTGATCGATTAAATTCTCTGATTATTAACCCCTTCACTGCCAACGTTTTGCACGCCACTTTTTGCAATTTCTTGAGGGTAGGAGGACAAGATGACTTTTCTATTCCATATAAGGGGTTACCACGGCGATATTGCTGGACCACAACACCGAAGGCTCTATCTTTCTTGTCACGCATGTCACGCCAGCTGTCGCTTGTTTTAAGCGGTCAACTGCAGCTAACAATTTGGTAGGTATTTGATTTATAAGTGTTTTTTTCGAGCCATTTTCCACCTCAGAAGCCCCCCTGCCTGGCATCATAAAGCTGGGTTGGTGGGTAGAGGCAATCCTCCGAAAGAAGACAGAGGTGAGAAGCAATTTCACACCAAGTGAGCCGCCGAAAGGTTTCGATCGAGTCATGGTGATTCACGAAGTGAAGTATTAGTTGTGCTCCTAGTGGAGTCTGCTGAAGAAGTTTGCTGCCACCGTAGAATTTTAGCTTCAAAAGATATTTTTGTCCGAAAAACTTCAAGGCAAAGTTGCGTATTTTTGGTGTTGTTAAAGGGCGCTCGAAGACAATATTTTTGGTTTTGCAACAAAATAAACGGTCATATTCGATGAAAATTGGGAGTTTTGGTCACTTTACGGAATGATTAAGTCTACATGATAACTGAGCATTTGGCAATAAGAATCGTTCACTTCAACCATAGCAAGGGATTTGCGAAAGTTGTAGGTTTTCAAAGCACTAACGGTGTTTGTGACGTACTGAGTACGTCAATAACGCACTTAAGTGGTTAAATGCTGTGGTGAAAAGCGCGAAAATAAAGTCTTGAAATTCCAGTCGGAATTGTTTTGGCGTCAAGCTAATTTCTTTGAGAACTATTTACTATTTACTATTTATTTTGGTCAATCAAAATAGACTCAAGCATATTAAGGCATGGGTCATTCTTTGGTTAAGACCCCCCGCGAAGTTAAAGTGCACCTAACCCCAAAAAATTGTTTTCGCTAAAATAAATCTTTGCACCTGTACGAAACGTATTGCGCCGTTTTGAGCCTTTTAAAACCAAATATTGACTTTTTATAGGCTGCAAAAGTTACGGAATTTAGCCATCATCTGTCCCACGACCGAGCTAGTAAGGGGCATGGGTCTATTCCTTACATGACGTCACAAACCGATTTCCATCGCATTAAGTCTTTGTAAACATGCATGCAAAGCAGTTTTTGACGTCATGTAAGGAATAGACCCATGCCCCTTACTAGCTCGGTCGTGGGACAGATGATTCGTAACTTTTACAGCCTATAAAAAGACAAGATTTGGTTAAAAAAGGCGCAAAAAGGCGCGGTGTGTTTCGAACTGGTGTAAAGATTTATTTAAGCGAAAAAAATATTTTGGGGTTAGTTGCACTTTAAACCTAAGATTCTGTGCAACTTTGTTTTAACTCCCAGGGTTGCCAGAAATTCAAAACAGATTACAGAAGCCATAAGATCCTTAAGGCTAGAGTTTGCTGGTCATGTGTTTAATGATGTCATAATTGTGCTCTAATTTTTCTACCGAAGAATGACACCAAAAATTGCACTTTCTTTGACGTGCAGTTTTTAATCCAAAACTTTGTTCAAAAACCAAAATTCTACATTTATAACAAACTTAAAGTTCTCCCCTTGGTATCTGCTATGAAAATTTTCGCTTACATTTTCTGCCAGCCACGCTTTAGCCCGTTTCTGAGAGTCGCAACGAGCATAGAACTCTCCACCCAGTGCTACCAGCAAAATATTGCATCGATGAGTTTTTTAGCAGTCAAAACTAGATCAATTTGCCTTGGTATATCCTGGAATCCACTGGAGAATGGCTAGAGAGACAGCTTCATTATTTGAGTGGCCATGTTTAAATCAAAACAAATTTGGCATCTCCGTCAACATGAAACCGCCTCTCACCTCTGGTTTCTTTCAAAGGCTCGCCTCTACCCACATTCTAGCTTAATGATGCCGTCATGGGGCTTCTGCAGTGGAAAATGGCTCAGAAAACCACTCTAAACTGCACTCGAGAAAAACAGCAGCCCATGTGCATCACGTGACACTAAAGCCTGAGTCCCCAGTATTTCAAGACAGCAGATATTTTCATAATAAATCCATATATGAAAACGTTAAGAGTCCCAGACTGTTTATTGTCCAAAATCTGGTAAAATAAATCGCACCCACTTGGTATGCAAAGGGTTAAGCTACGAAATTCCAAGTGCACTCTTTAATCGACACCGAAAGTCTAAGGCGAACTAACCTCCACCAAACAAATACCGTAAAAGCTGGGGACTTATTTAATTTCAGGCGTCATTAGGGGAGGGGGGGGCTTATTGGAGAGGGGGGGGGCTTATTTTGAATGTGAAACACGCCGCTTTCGTCTTAAAACAGTTTTTGTACAAAACTCAAACAACTGCAGTGAACTTTTATTATTTAATAAAGAGCAGCAAACAGAATTATGCGTTTGAGTGTATATTTGACTAAAAACAAGCCAACTGGACCGTATGAAGTGGATTTCGCAACAAGGAATAGGAGGGACCAGGAGCCCATGGGTTCCTGGAGGGGGAGGCCGGCCGGAGGGACCAATTACAAAATCTCATGTCCCCAAGAGGGGAGGGGGGCTTATTAAAAAAAAAAAAAAAACGACTTCCAAACGGGGGGCTTATTAGAGAGGGGGGATAATAGAGACGGGGGGCTTAATAGAGCTTTTGCGGTATCTACCGAAACCTGTCGTTGGGTACTCGTACAACATCATCCCTCATGCACCCACCTCACAACCCACGAATGTCATTTTTGACACCAGGTTACCAAGCTCCACATGTAATTTCTAACATGGCGGCGCTCGTAGGATTTGGTGCCGCAAGAGCTTGGAGACTTTTCGCATCGCACAGTGTACGCAGTTCTTTCATTTCCACACGAAACTCTCCATCCATCTACAAAGAACATCTCTGGAAAGCATGCCAGCCCATTATCTGTAGTTCAAGATATCTGTCGAACGAATCTTCGGCGAGCGAGGAAATGACCACTGGCGAAAAAATCGACAATCAGACAGAAGGTGACACTTCTGTGGCGTTCGCAGGTGTCAGTAGCGGCAGCGATTACCAAGCTTCTAGGAAAAAGATTCCACAAGAAGGAGGATATTTCAAATACCAGAGGCAGGTCAGACAGCTCGGAACTTTGTTGATGAAGTCACATTTACTTCGAACTTATGAAGAGATTCTTGAACGAGGTGAGCTTAATATAAGCTTAAGCTTAAGCTTGAAGACTTACAAGCACGTGTGTACATACGCGTTAAAATTAAGCCAGTTGTCATCTTAAACCTCATGGGTGGCGAAAATGCTAATGGCCAAAACGCGTGTAATTCTCGCATTTCTTTAGGAAATTTCAGTTTTGCGTATAAAAAGTTGCGCAGGTTTATTATTACATAATTTACAATCTTAACTATGACCAATTTCATGGGAAGTCTGGGCTCGAGCATAATGGGATTAAGGTTACAGAAGGGTTTCACGGATGTCTTATGGGAATCTTGCATACGCGTGTTACTTTCTATAAACCATGTAAAACTATAAAGCCTTGTCTACACAAGCAATTTTTATGTGACAAATATATTTGATCATGTTGATGGCACAGCAAAATAAAATTTGTCAACAAACAGGCAAAAAGTTGATGTTGCAGTCATTATCAGATTTCTAAAATTATACAAAGAGCAAAGAATGAAGAAAAAGAAGCATAGGTGGTTGGTAAAACCCTGGAAAACTGAACAGTGGTGAGAAGCCCAGCTGCGAGAGACTGACCCTACAAAGAATTCCAAATTTTTTTCAGTGAGTACAGTTTATTTGTCATTTTAACCAGTTTTAACAAGTTTCATGAAAAATGTTGGAGCTGGATAAACAAGAACCAAAACTTTTACTGATGTGAAGAGGAAGAACAAGCAAATATTTGCCACATTTTATGTGATGAGTCGTCTACATGGGCAATTTTTTGTGTGTGACAACTTTTATTTGTCACATAAAAGCTAACACGCCAGCTTCTAAGCAAATATATTTGTCACATAAAAATTAGCCAATTTTCCTCATCTACACAAATAGATAAGCGCTTGGATGGATTCAAAGCCAAATCTACATCTGTAGTATCACAGTACTTAACTGAATTACTTGCTCTTATGTTAACACATACATGTACAACCAGACAAACTGTGCTATATCAATCAAGAGATGATACATGTAAGCTAACAAATTGTGTCAGGCTTTTTCTTATGTCTTATTGGTTTATGAGAAAACTGATCCTACATGTATAGGTGGACATTGGAAAATTTTTGTAGTTGCTTCGGGAATTAACACGTCACGGAAAAAAGTATTTGGAATTTCGTAAAAGCCGAACACAGTTTGATGCACTAATATCTCCGGAACATTCTGGCCGATTTTCATTGAAATCTGACAAATCCACATACCCTATTAATTCATTTGTAGAGGAGGAATACGTGCAAAACGAAAAGCCATGTTTTAGGCCTTCAAACATTTAAAGAGTTTTCACACATCATTAATGTCACTTCTCCTTAACAAAACCCACCATATTAAACAAAGACAAAGAACAACACAAGTTGGCGTTAATGGGGGAGCACTGCCTTGCATTAGGTTAGCCTGTGCGACTTCTGGCTATTGTGTGACAAAGGAACCTCACTTATCTCCCCAACACTATGAGCTGAATGCAAAACAGCGCATGCTGGATCGGACAAGAGTATCGGTTAGCAAGGCGAAATTCAAAGTAATGAGGTCAACAAGCTTGGGGGAAGTCGCTGCGCAGACTTAACCGCCACTGATGCATGCGAGGCAATGCATCCCCCCAAGCAAATAACAACCACTAAGGCTTCAGGCTTTGCTAAGAGAAAGTACTCTTGCATGGCCGTAAGTGCACAAAGGGTGGACGAAGTGCTAGCTATGGTAAGAGATTGCCCCTGCCTGAATATAATTATCGGTTTTTGATGATTTTAGTTGCACCGACATAACCTGCAGGCGTGCCAGGCTCGGGTGAAAAGCTATGCAATCGGTAGTGAGATCGAAAAGTGGCCTAAACGTGCGTGTCCCCAAGTAGGTGAATTCGCTACAACGTAGAAAAACGAAAAAGGCTAAGTGAAAGGCGGCCCAAACCATGGAAAAATCCCGGGGACTCAACCATGACTGCAATACGGGATGGATGGCTAAGAGCACCTGAGGTGTAACTGGTTGGCGATGAATGCGCTGTTGGCCCTGGTAGCGGAGAATTCCGCGTAGTACCTTACGGAGGAGAAGCTTTCCGTTAAGGGGATCGTTGTACCCTGCAGTAATATGGAGGTTACGAACTGCTGCTAAATAAAGTTTAATAGTACTATGACGTACTGTTCTAGCTAGGTAAGAAGCGAAATACACCAAGGTACCCTTGGAGGCAGGTCGTACATCCCCATCTGGGCCCAGGAGGCCGTTCATCATGCAAAATTCTAAAAAGCGTTTTTCCCCACAGCTGTACGCTCGATTAGTGTTCCTGGCAAGACCCCAGTTAGCATAGTGGAGGACTTAGTCCCTCAAAGGGTCATTAGTGAATGCGGGATGATACAGGGACTCTGGTCGGTGTCGGGAGCAAGGGCCCGGAAGCGCTGCATCTGAAAACGGGAGAGTGCATCAGCTACCTCATTTGATACCCCAGGGACATGGCGGGCTCGCACCAAAAAAGTTATGCTTCATGGAATGGAGAATGAGCTTTCTGACCAACTCCATAATGCGGGGGACCTTAGAGTGCCCAGAATTAATTATAGATACTACAGATTCGTTATCGCACCAGAACTGAAGGCGTTTCCCGGCGAGAAAAGGGTGCCATATGGAGCAGGTGACAACAATAGGAAAGACTTCTTGCCACTCAATACTAATCCCCTGTTCCCGATTCAAGCGCATGTGGGGAGGCCAGTGACCCTGAAACCACCAGTTCTAGGTCTGTGGTTTGGGTAGGGGAAGACTCGAGAAAAAAGGGACACCCATTCCAGTTTGCCAGAAACACCTTCCACATATCGAGGTCTTTAAAGAATTCTTTGTTTAGCTGTATGTGGTGAAAGCGACTGGGGACCCCCCTGGTTAAATTGATAGCCCGCTGGAGGAAGGTCCTACCGGGAACCACTACCTTACAAGCAAACTGGAGAGTTCCAATGAGCGATTGCAACTCCACCAGGTGGACTGAACGGCGTGACTTGAAAGAGTTTGTCCTGAGGTAACCGCGCCTCCATGCATACGCTGTCTAGCATGATATTTCCTGGGAGGGGCCTATAGTCTTGGAGGATACTATGGGGGCCTTAAGAGACATCAATACGCATAACAGGGTGCTAAAGCTAGTTAGACAAGCCAATTTAGACTCCTCAGTGATGAAGAAGTCGTCCAGGATGTGAATGACATGCTGGATGCGGTAGTTGTGTTTAACGATCCATTCGAGTGTATCAGACAGCTGGTTGGAAGAGGAACGGGGCACTGCGAAGCCCAAAGGGTAAATACACATCCACATAATATTGAGATTGCCAATAAATGCCCAGTAAGCTCCAGTCGTCAGGGTGAATTGGAATCAGGCGAAAGGCTGATTTGAGATCAGTCTTAGCCATGAAGGCTCCCCTTCCCAGGGACTGAATGATATTAATAGCGTCGTCGACCCATACATAGCTGAGGGGTCTTTGGGAATATGGTCGTTGATGCTATTGCCCTGGGGGTAAGATAGGTGATATATAGTACGCCAGTCAGATGAGTGTTTTGGGGGGACAACGCCCACCGGGTGACACTGAAAGTTGGGCAGGGGCGGGGAGGGGTAGGGCCCAGCTACCCTTCCCGAGTTGATTTCCTTCTGCAGGTTTAAGGAAACTACGTTTGGGTGCTGTGCCGCTGAAATTAGGTTAGGGGAAACCCAGACTGAACATGGCACAGAATAGCCTATGCGAGCATCCTCCTAAAGTGTAGTAAGCAAATTAAAAACAAAGTTTTGATCGGGGTGATCTGCTAATTCTAATTTTAAGTGGGAAATGTCAATAGGTGAGGATACAAATGGCTTCTGATGATGGCGTAGCTGTTGAACTTTACTTCTTGACTTGTTCGCTAGGCTTGGAGATCTTGCTGGCGCGGCTGGACTGTTGCTGGGGGCAGTTGGCGACGACGTGGGTAAAATGACAGTCAAATGGCATTTAACCCCTTCAATGCCAACTTTTTGCACATCTTTTATTGCAATTTCCTGAGGGTAGGAGGTCAAGACGACCTTGCTATTCCATATAAGGGGTTACCACAGAGATTTTGCTGGTCCACAACACCGATGGCTCTATCTTTTATGTCACACTTGTCACGCCAGCTTTCGCTCGCTTTAAGCAATTAACTGCAGCTGACAGTTCAGTAGGTATTTGATTTATAAGTGTGTTTTTCAAGCCATTTTTCACCTCAGAAGCCCCCTGCCTGGCATCATAAAGCTAGGTTGGTGGGTAGAGGCAATCCTCTTGAAGAAAACAGAGGTGAGGAGCAATTTCACACGAAGTGGGCCGCCATAATTGCTTGATTGAGTTATGGCCATTCGTGAAGTGAAGTTGTGTTCCTAGCCATTCTGAGAGTGGATTCTGAGACCTCGCATGGCAGTTTCGGTGAGTTTTGACTTGTAAATAATGCAATCAATGCAACATTTTGTCAGCAGGACCAGGTGGCTCGACACTTATAAAAATTATCTGAAATGGAAATTGGTAGAGTCCTACGCATCAGTTATCCAAGAACTTCCCAGGATTCCTTTGGGTCACAAAAGCAAAAATTACAGACCAGTGAGTGCAAGTGAAATCAAAAGCATTATCAGTGTCACGCTAAACAAGTGAGCAGGTAAATGTGGAACGGATTTCAAGAAGTGGAGTCGAAGTTTGCTGCCAATGTAGAATTTTAGCTCCAAAAGATATTTTTGTCCGAAAAACGTCAAGGCAAAGTTGCTTATTTTTGGTGTTGTCAATGGATGTTCAAAGCCAACATTTTTGGTTTTGCAACAAAATAAATGGTCATACTTGATGAAAATTGGGAGTTTTGGTCAGTTTATGGAGTGATGAAGTCTACGTAATTGAGCATTTGGCAATAAGAATCGTTCATTTCAACCATAGCAAGGGATTTGGGAAAGTTGTAGGTTTTCAAAGCACTAATGGTGTTTGTGACGTACTGAGTACGTCAATAAGGCACTTAAGGGGTCAAAGAGCTTGTCAACGCACTTATGCTGCCACCCAATTCAGCTTTATTGTTATTGTAGAGCAATACTTTCGTGATTGGAAAAGTCAAGTCTCGTGCTGAAAAGCCATCAGCTAAACTAAAATGTGGAAAAAACCGGGCGAAAAAGGCAGATCAGGAAAGTGGTAATTCTAGTGGATTTGATCCTAATTTTGCCTCACAAAACATCAAACACTGTCACTGCATAAATTGTATTATCACACCTACACTCATTTGCCGATATCCATGCAAAAAACTTTTTAAAGATAGTTCACGTTGACTTCTTTTTAACATTTTGAACTGCTGCATCATGTGTTCATTTCAACAATTACCTAAAAAAGTTGTTTTTGAAAAACTCAACCAGTTTTCCATTTTTGTAACCTTAAGGGAGAGTAAGAGATAAGTTACATTCATCCTATAGTACCAGGTTATTTGAATCATGAAAGGCAAAAGACATGGACTCTAAATAAACAGGGAATTTGAGCCCAGATGTCTTCTTCTGTTGCAGAGGTCTCCATCTCACTAACTGAGATTTTTTTAAAGCAAATTTCAAGCTCAAGGTAAAGAAGAGTTAAACTCTCACACTGAAGACGAAAATCTTTTGGAATACCATCACAGCTGTACATGTAACCATGTTCTCAATGGATGAGCTCAGGAAAAATTAATTTCATTTGGCAGGAGGATGTCAATTGCCCAACCTCCAATGCCTCTGTATCATAAGATTAATGTTTCTGAATTTGGCTCTACAAAAAAAGAAGCCAACTTTAAACAGGGTAAAGTCTTCAAATCCAAGATATGATTATTCTTTTGAAACTTTGACTAGCCTAACATTGTAACCATAATTGCTTTGTTCTCATGATAGTCCCCCTGGTAATGAAGACAACATTATTTTGTAACTATGGTACTGGTTTTGACAAGGAGTCAAGTCAGTTAATTTATTATACATGTACATGTAGGTGTGATTGCTATTGGCAGCTTTTGTCCATTTTTCTATGCCAAAAGTACATATTATAAAAACATATCTTATTGTATACAATGCACAATAATTTTTAAATGGATCAAGCAGATTTTTGAGAACTTGCAAACAATTCTTACTCTGCTACCAGATGGACCTATTACATGTATCTAGAAAGTGCAATCTTTTCTGCTGCTTTGTGAGACAGACTGATCTGTCATCTCATATAATAAATAGAACATTGATCACACGGCCGCTTGGACGAGCACTTGCCCCCTGGCATGAATTTCTTTGTAAAAATTGGAAAGTTTGGGGTCTCATATTTGCACAAGTTTGCGACTGATTCTTATGAAACCTCACATATTTACTATATTTGGTATGAAGAATCTATCTATGGAGGCTGTGTTTTGTTTATGTGAAAAATTGTTATTTTGCGTGGCATAGTTGTTTCAAGTGGTCTATTCCATCTCAATTGCTCTTCAAGCCTATTATTCTAGGTATTGGGTGAAAAGGTAGAGGATAAAAGATACAGAAGTGCAGTTTTATTAAAATTTCAACAAAGTGCATAACTGATGCATAAACAAAGTAATAGGTCATTTCCGAATTACCTTTGGCCTCTTTTTCAAAGCAAGTCCTGGTGCTCATCCTTTCATATGAAAAGTAGTTTCCTTTCCCATAGAAATTAAACTCATTTTCATATGAATGGTTGTGTACCAGGCCTCGCTTTGAAAAAGAGGCCAAAGGTAATTCGGAAATGGCCTATTATCATTACTTTTTATTTTTAATAACCTTGGACAATAAAATAATACATGTATATCATGCAGAACCATTGTGCCAAATTAATATAAAATACAGTGAATGTCTCCTGTTTATTTTACAGAGGGAAGAATCACTTCTTTACAAGCGTATCAAGTTTTGAGGAACTGTGGCACAGAGTTGCTGTTTGAAAAACCAGCTGACAGAGTTGAGCTGGCACATTACTTTTGGGATCAGTTGATGGATACAGGTGAGTGTTAGATTGAGCATTATTTTGCTTCTCTTCATGCTACAGTGTAGGTTTACAATGAACATGTTCAGTGTTTCTTCTTTATACCATTTCTTCTGTTTAGACTAGGGTTTAAGGCAAGTTGGAGGACAGTTTGTCCCACAGACTAAAGTTGCACATTTACAACACCTAAATCGTATTTGATCAATTTCTTGACCATGCAACCACCAGTGCCACATAGAAGAACTCGAACTTGGCCCCGTAAAGTGAAAGTCTTGGAAGCCTGCGGATCGAAATGGGTCTCAATTTCAAAGGCTAAGTGACACACAAATGAGTGACCCAAAACAAGAACCCTGGGAGAAGGGGACAACACCGCACAGTACAAGTCAAAATATAAACTTAAGTCTACTTAAGATTTAGAGCAAGTCAAAAGCGTGAAAAAAATGTAGGTAAACAGAATAGAACTAGGCAATGTAAACAAAATAAGCAAGATGCAATAAAGCGAAAATAGGTTAAAAAATTACTGCAAACTACTGTATATGGACTTACCTTGAAGAACAAAAGAAAGACTGAATCGATGCTGAACCAGGACGAATGACTACAGCATGACTGAACTGAAGCCATCAGGTAGAGAGGATTAAGTCTTAACTTAATTACTCTCTCCCAAGACCCAGGGCCACATGTTTTTATCACCAGAAAAAGGTGGGAAAAGGCAAAAAAGTCCTTCTTGCCCTCATGACAAACGAACCGCCCTGGATGGTGTTTGGGCCCAGTGCGTCAGCATACACCGACTACACATTGCAAACAGTTGTAACTGGGGGCACTGACAATGTTTTGCAAAATTTGGAAGAGGGCATCAAAATTAGGCAGCAGTATTACCAAGAAAAATGTGGCTTCATAAAGATTCATGAGACCTAGAGCTGCAAACTGCATGAAGGCAGATACAATTGTATGTGGCAGCCAAATCAGAACCCGAGAAGACAAGGGTGAGCAAGATTTTGCCAGGGGAAGTATATCATTTGGCATGGAATCCTTGCCCGGCTGATGACTTTAATAATAAATGAATATGGATCCCTGGTCTTGTTAGAGAGGGCTGGGCCATGTTGCATAATAGAGTTAGAGTTCAATTTCAACTGGCTCAATCATACTCCATTCTCTGCACAGGTGTGAAGCAAGATGTTATGCTGTACAATGCTCTCTTGTCTGTGTACGTACAAAACAATCACAACTTCAATCCACTTGAGATCCTGGAAAAGATGGAGCAAAACAACATTGATCCTAACAGGGTAGGCTTTAGTTTTTGACTCAAGTCAAACCTCAAGGGGCAACATCGTTTTTGCGACTGAGTGTGCTGTAATTATTATCTGGATATCAAGGAAATTGTAGTACTTGTAGGAACCAGAATCGGCCTAAATTATAAAAAAAAAATTTTTTTCCATTATGTAACACAGATCAACTATGTCTCTGTCTCCAAAAACCCCTTATGAGATAGGGGCTTAGCAGGACGGGGTCACAAAAAAATTTAACTTGCGAGCAGTGCATGTATTTTGGTTTCATTGCCTATGGCATACACTGTAGCTAAAAACCTTTCCTTATTGATTCCAATGGTGGCCAATTATTTTACTTTGACAGTCAGCTTGGCTGGTAACACAAATATTCATGCTCTGACCCTCTTCTTGTGCAGCCTGCTTGTTTTTCACTGGTCATGAGGGTGAGGGGTATTCTCCTAGCGTGGGCTTGTTTCTCTTAACAATAGCTGGTAATTGAGCCTTCTGATGCAGTACCAAAGGTTCTTTATTGTAGCTAAAACCCCTTTATCCGTTTGTTTTATTCAGACCACCTTGTTGCTGCTGATTCAAGGTTACGCACAGAGAGGAGATATTGCAGGAGTCTTGTAAGTTATAAATACACCTGTAGATATTGTACATTGCAGCTCACAGATAGGTGAACTAAAACACGCTGATTTATTAAAATGGATCGTACAGCACCATGCAAAAGTAAGTTGACAGTCTTGACTCGATCCTCGTGAGAATGGAGGATCGACGATCGAGTAACGAGGATCGGAATCCAGACTCAATTCATGTGAAACTTGACTTGGTGCTTGATACTCAATTCTCGGAAAAATCACCAAAGTGTATGTACTGGTAATTGCAGGTACAAAGTCTGGTAAACTAGGTTGAGTACATAATTATTTTACCTACAGTACTTTACACTGTAAGTACAATGGGGATCACCAATTCAGCCTACCTAGGTTGAGAAACTGTTTGACCAAAGACCAGATTTCACCAGTAACATAAAATTGTACAAAACACATTCCTACCAGTGTACAGGTGTATATGCATCTAAAACAATGTACACCAATCCACTGTCTCAATTCCTAGTCCAAGACAAAAGGTTCAGAGGAGTACAACCTCTGCCAAGCAAAGCAAATGATTTTCCGCACTGGTATTGCCCAGAATTCTTCAAAAGTTAATGTGTATTAATTGAAACATTCCTTTACTTAAATACATTTCTTCATTTTGACGAGGATTTTATTGTTACATTTTTCAGTAAAGTTCTGGAGTTCATGAAAGCGGCCCAGATGCCTCTCACTGAACAAGTGTTTGCCGCTCTTATTACAGCATACGCCTTTAATGGGTAAATACACTGTAGATGCTTAATATACATAAAGCGAGGCGGCACGCAGCTCTCAGAACAGCTCACAGGATTGGCTGAGAAAACAGTAAACAAACAACAGAAACAATGGACCCTAGCCCTGAAATAATGGAGCTGCGTGGTAATAAGAACCATTGAAATAAGAGGTTACTGAGAGGTGCGTGACATCTGCATAAAGCGGTTTTCAGTCGAGTGTTAAAAGTAATTTGCATTTGCTTTGGTTTTGCTTTATTTCACTTGGTAGTTGGTTGGCAAAACTTGCACCACTTTCTCAACCAATGAGAACCAAAACCAATCACAACTTGCACACATGCATTTTCCTGCACTTGGTGCTGGTTGCATATACATGTAATTGCTTCATAATTATTCTGATTGGCTTGTTGTGCTGTTTGCGTCTGCTGTTGAATGTAATGAAAATCTCCTAGGAGGGCCTTGTGCATAAGCGTCAGACTCACTGGAGAAAGAATACTACCTTGCTGGAATTATAAACCCATGCAATGAGATTTGGATTGTTTTTATTTAGTCATTAACTTACTGTACATAAATAAGGCACCATGTTGACCTGAGGTTTACAGTTGAACCTTTAATGTCCATGGACTCGCCGGCACAGGAGTAAAATAATAGTCCAGGTAATCGAGAGTCTGGATAATCGAAAATATGAATATGATAATTATAATACATATAATACAGGTGTATATTAATAATGAGATTCCTGTCCTGTATTCTCCTTCATACATACACTGACCCCCTGTACTCAAATATCAGCATCTTTTCATTTCATATAAAATTGCTTGAGTGATATGGACTCTGTGAGTAAATAAAGTTTTGATTTGATTTGATTTGATTTTGCTGACGACGAAGAAAAAGAAAAAGAAGAACGGATGATAATTTTAACCTCAGGCGCTCTAAGCAGCCCGAGTAAAAATGCTGATGTTGTTGTCCATTTTGCTTTTTCTTTTCGCTGTTGTAATTTCATGTGGCAGTCTCATCATTCGTCGTCATTTCATCTCCTTCATATCGCTCTTTCAGAGCCATGTCACCTGTCGGAATTTTACCCTAACAGGGCCCAGGGCGGAATTTTACCCTAACAGGCTTTAATGCTATTAAAGCATTAATTTGTGAGCATCACCAATACTTTTTTTAAACTCCATCTCCAACCAGAGATAAACAATCCACTTTGTTTGAAATGCACATTGGTTTGATATTTGAATTTGTGTTCTTGACTGTTGTACATATGCATGTGAGTTCATTTTACTGACAAAACAAGGAGTTTATTAAACTTAGCAAAAATCGCAAGCAAACCGAACTTGGGCCATTGTTTTCGCTTCACGGATAAAAAATAGCTACGTCAAAATGACGTTTTCAGAAACCTTGAGCCTCCAGTGCCTTAGGACAGCACCACTTTTGCCTGGTAGTTTCAAATAAGGAGTCACAAATTGCTATTCATCGTTTATAGGTGGAAAATCACTCCGAAAACGTAAAAAACAGCCGGTAGTCAATGGGTTAATGCCCCTGGAAAAAAGTTGTTTCAAGATGCTGAGTCCAAAGATTGTTCCATTGGACAGTACCATACATCCTAACAGAAACCACAAAATGTTCTCCTATGATTGGTACTTTTATTACAGGAACAGACCGTTGCCCGAATTAACATCAGTTTCTAAGCTTGCCATTGTTTTCCTCATTTTTGTTTGCAGTGATCCTGAGAGTGCTAGGGGTGTGTTTGATCTGATGAGGTAAGTTCAAGATCTGGTAAATGTTTGGACCGAAGTTATTTTGTGTGTTTTTTTTACAAATTTATTTATTTCAACACACACAATAAACAAAAACCTGCTCCACACAGAACAGGTTACCTTGTCCGAGGCTAGCGCGAGCATTCCTTAGAGATCCACAAATGCAGCCAAGTTCAGTTTCTGGCTCAGCTACTTTTCATTATTCGACCGTACAGCGGGGTGTCTTTTGTCTCAGGTCTGCAGTAGACTAAATTATTCTTCAACAATGAGCTTCTCCACATTAAAGAAAGCCACCTTCTTTTCTTCTTTTGCCTTCTTAAGGACGGGGAAGAGTGACTTTCTAATATCGTCTACTTCCTTTGGGAAGTCGTCTGATACGCCGTATTTTTTACCTTAAGGCAATTTCTCGATGTGTGATTTGATATAGTCTTTGTCTTGGAAGAAAGAAGCTTTGGCTATTATAGGTCTTGGTTGATCCTTCTTGTTTTCCTTTGGTTGAGTTAAAATTATATGAACTCTTTCGAATTGGATTTCTTCAAGGTCACTACTTGGTATCTTCATTTCTTTATGCAGAAATTGTCTTATTTTTTTAATTAGTTTCTGTGTCTTTCAGAGATTTGTGTTCATCATCTTTGATGCCAAAGAATTTGATTGATTTATTGGCATTCCTGTTTGATTAAACGTCTCTCGAGTGCCCTCACCTTGACTGACAAGTTTGTCGCCTGCAGCAGCAAGCTGCGTCATGGTTGAAGGGGCATCGTTCTTCAACTCTGCAATTTCTGCTTGAAACAACTCCAAACTCTCTTTCAAGTCATTCTTCTCCTTTTCCAGCTCCAATACTTTGGCTTGTAACTTTTGAATTTCAGGAAGAAGAGTAAGAATTCTGTCTAATTTTTCTTGAATTCTGTCAAGCTTCTTGCTGCACATGGTGGAGCCACGATTTAGTTCTTCTTCAACACCTTCTTCATCCCTTTGAGAGCCACGCTCACGCATTGGTTTTTCTCTTTGATGATTCTACGGTCTGTAGTTGGTTTTTTGCGTTTCTGCCTTTGCAGACATCATGTATTTACATAGGAAACAGCGGAGCACAAGAAACCATGTCTGCCATCTTTCGCGTCCGTCCCAGTCCCCCAGAACTTTATTTTGTGTTTGTCACTTGCAAAACCCAGCATACAAGAATAGCCCCTCATGCATCATGTACTCAATTCTGCACTGCTGAGTAAATTTAAAAAGAAGTAAAATTGAGGTGGTGTCTCCTTTTGTTCATTTTCACAACAAAATGGTCAAGCATATGGGTCACAGATTGAAGAAAGGAATAATTGATTATACAATGTAATTATTGTCTCTACTTTCAGGTTGTCCATCTGATCATTAAGGGAATAAACTAAAAGCTTTGATGATAATAATAATAATAATAGTAATAATTTAATAATAATAAGCTAGCACTTGGCAGATATTATTAGACAGATGATTTATTTTATTAATCTTATTTTATGCAATTTTATTCCCATTTAATGTAAATTTGTAAGTTTTATATCATATTAGAATTTATTGATTAGTTTTATTTTACGCAATTTTATTCCTATCTGATGTAATTTTGCAAATTTTGATATAATACTGGCTACATTTACACGCCCAGCATTTTGTGAGTAGGACCTGGCATTCAGGAGTTTTAAACTGCCATAATAATAGTAAAGTGACTTTGCAGAGAATCAATTTAAAGTGGTTGTGTGATATTCAAACAAAAATTTTAATTGCTAGAGGAACATAAAACAAAAAAAAATTGTTTAACTGTGCTGGTTGCAAATACAGTCAAACCTGTATTAAGTGGCACTGTATTAAGTGGTCACCCTCTATTAAGCAGTCAGTTGTCAAAGTCCCAAAAATTACTTCCCTATACTACATATTTCTAACCTCTATCAAGCAGTCTGTTTCTATTGTCTTGACCTGTATGAAACAGTCACTTTGTAAAAGGAAATCACTCAAATATGACACCAAATTAAATAGCCTGTCTCACATTAAATTCTGTGGTTGTTTTTGCAATGATTTGCCTGAAAATAGTGTTTGTATGGTCAGCCTTCTCTACGCGTCTTTTTCTAAGGACCTACAATACTGACTGTATGAACTTGGCATCTGACTGTTTTGTTCGCCTGTTTTGATACTATTAATACCATTTTATTGTTGCGGGAGTTCTTAACCGAGAAAATGATTTTTGTGAGCACTTTTCTACATACGCTGTACATTATATCCAGTGATCAAAAGTGATATATAATAGATTTTTATTGTCCTTAATGTGTGCAAGAGAACATCTACAGGTACAGTGTAGTTTAATAAATTGTAGTTATATTACATGTATGTATACAATAATTATTGTACATACTAATAATTACAATTTTTCCTGTAGGACAAATGGTTTGGAACCAGACCTGGACAGTTACACCGCACTGTTAGCCATTTATGGTGAAGCAGGAGACATGGAGACTATCATGAAGGTTTGTGGCAATGAGTTTTATTACAATGAACCCTGTTACAGTTTGACAATTCAAGCAAAATTGTGACCACATTTTGTGTGATGGGGAAACTACCCACATTGTATTCAGTGGTACGGTGGGTGTTTTCGGCTCATTGTTTTCTGCCCAGACTCTATCAGCTGCGACTGCATTGTCTTTTCCTTTTTTGGTTTTGTTTTGTTTTTCAGACTGTTGATGAGATGCAAGAGAAGCACATTTATCCAAACAAGAAATTGTTTGTCACAGTCCTGGATTCATTGTCCAAACGTGGCCACCATGAACACATAAGAGAGGTATGCACTAGTATGTGCTTAATAAATGTTTCAATTTAAGAAAGGTGTTGTATTTACTATGTAGAATATGCATTACATTACACTACACAGGAAGTTTCATTTTGGCACAAGTTTATTACTCATAACTGTGCCTAATTAATACATTGTACATTGGCTATGTTGTGGTTCCATTTTATCCTTGGTTTAATTTTTCCTCCCTTTGTTTTTGGGTATGTTAATGTGTGATAATGTATGATAATTAGTTTAAAACAAAGGGAGAAAAAATTTAAACCAAGGATAAATTGAACCTTAGCATTATATGCATGGCAAATGAACACATTTGAATTGCCAAAATTCGTGGTCCACTCTGTCCATTAATATTTTTGGTTCTCATACAAATAAATTTCAGACTTAATAAAGCTTCTGCTTCCTTCTTTTTCTATAAGATTCTTCAAACACCCATTGTGAGGAGTCTCCTAGAAGGAGGTGAGATAACATTATTATACAGGGCTGTAGTTATATGGTAATTGTTTTATTAGCAAGCTTAAGTGTGCTTAATTTTGTTTATTATTTTGACATCCATGCTGACAATGTATCTTTATTTTCTTGTGGATTCTTTCAAGATTTAAAAGATTTAATGCTGGCTGTAGCAAATCGTGGTGAGATGAACAGTGCCTTCATTTTCCTGGGTCACATTATAGAAACCAATTTAAACAGGAAGGAACATTTACAAATAGCATATGCCTTGCTCAGACAGGTCATCATGTCAGGCCAGGTAAGATCTCAGTTCTTTCCTCTGAATCAGTCTCTGTGGTGTACTTAGTTAATGAAAATAAATATTTGTTAGAAACTACTTACTAGGGTTTTCAAACACAAGACAACAATGAACATGTAAAAAAAATCTGAGTTCTGATTCTCCCAACAGAAGCTGAACCTACAGTGTATGATCTTATTTCTTGTTCAGTTGCTCTACTAATAGTACAGGGGACTCATGGGAGCTTAGGGCATTAAACTACAGGTTTATGTAACAAAGATCCTACAATGAGAGAGGAAACATTGATGTTGCTACACCTGCATTTTGAACCATCATTTTACACTACTTTCAGTGGAAATGATGCTGTACTGTCCAACATATTCCCCCTTTCCCCATGATACAATGTTGCAAACTATTCCTCAGACACTGGCTGCCTTGTAGAGCAACATTGTAACAAGGGAGGGGCCAGAGTATAGACAATGGGAAAATTTATTAGTGTGAACTACAGGATTGTTAACAAGCTGTCTCAACTACATCATTCTATTTTTGTCGCCCATTGTAGGTTCAGCACTTGTTGTGAGGCACAACCCTTACATTCTGTAAAGCTATGACAGCTCTATAGTACATTTCCACAAATGTATTGTCCCAAGACATTATAATACAAAGACTTTCATTCTTGGTTAGAATTAAAATGTGTACCAAAGTCACTTTAATAGAAGCCTCATGCCTGCCATTGTTACAGTATTAGCAACCACCTTGCAAAATCTATGGCTTATTGGTCATTAAAACTTCAACTTACTTGTAATAATTTTTATTATACTGGTTTGCTGTAAATTTCACTTTCCTAGCCTGTAGATGTTATCCTTGTCACCCTTGGTGAACTAGAGAAGTTAGCAACCATTAAAAATGTGTATGAAGGTGGATTGGAGATGTCATTTGATAAGAAAGATCCAGGTACATTTGTTAAATAGCAGGGCCAAGCAGGGATGTGTTGATGAGAACATGCACTGCCCACCAGTGTAGCCTGGGTTTGATTACCATACTCATGATCATAATTGATTATTTTATGTTGACTGACTTCAATGTGGGTTCTCATCCTTGCTCCGAGAGGTTTTTCTCTTTGAACCCTGGTTTTCCCCTAATGTAATGTAATGTAATTTATTTTTGGTTGCCCAATCTCCCGAGCCAGGGGCTCATGTAATAAATGCTCAAGCATTCCGGATCGAATTGGAATTTAGAAGTGTTGGTTTTTGAGGAAAGGGGAAAACCGGAGTACCCGGAGAAAAACCTCTCGGAGCAGAGAAGAGAACCAACAACAAACTCAACCCACATATGTTGACGCCGAGTCTGGGAATTCAAGGGCCACAGATTTGTCAGTCGTAACGACTCTTAAGTGTCACCCTTGTTAAACAAAGTTTATTTGATTTGCCTTTGATTGTGTACTCTTCTACTCTTCTGAGCTCTCACTTCAAGCAGGATAATTAGAAAGAAAATTTGGTTTATCAATGGAGTTGATAATGTAAATTGACCACCGTACAGGAATTCGATTAGCTGACGTTTCGAGCGTTAGCCCTTCGTCGGAGCGAATCGAGGAATTGTGGGTTGTGTATGGTTTATATACAGAAAATGGAGCTACGCTATTGGTGGTAACATGGTAACGTGAAAAACAGGAATAAATTAATTGAATGAAAAGCGCTCGTTGATACCGTGGGGATTAAGAGTGCCAATTTGAAAGATCAGTTTTTGCTCGAGATTTTTACGGCTTTCCGTGGTACCTTGATGTAGGGAAAGGCCATCACCGCGCTCAGCAGATTGATCAACAGTCAGCACTACAGACGTCACAAAAGGAAAAGAATGACAGAATTCCATTCACCCTCACATTTCACCCGCATAATAACCCAGTTAAAGCCATCATTCTTAACAACTTTAAGATACTGCAAAATGATCCAGAAACTGCTAGAATCTTTTCGGAACCACCACTGATTTCATTCAAATGCGACAAAAATGTAGGTAACTTTCTAGTTAAAAGCGCATTCAAAACAACTGAACAACCTGGCACTTTTAAATGCGCACGCTCGTGATGCAAAACTTGTCCTTTCATTCAAAACACTGACAAAATATCGGGCCCTAAGCGATCTGTTAAGATCACTGATCGTTTCACGTGTACCTCCGCAAATGTTATCTATTGCATAACCTGCACATTATGCAAAAAGTTATACATTGGCGAAACAGGAAGACGACTAGGTGACCGATTCCGAGAACATCTTCGTGATGTTGAGAAAGATGACAAAGACGCATCCAAACCTGTCGCTCGGCATTTTAATCTCCCTAACCATTCCAAACAACACATGTCAATCTCCGGCCTTTCCCTACATCAAGGTACCACGGAAAGCTGTAAAAATCTCGAGCAAAAACTGATCTTTCAAATTGGCACTCTTAATCCCCACGGTATCAACGAGCGCTTTTCATTCAATTAATTTATTCCTGTTTTTCACGTTACCATGTTACCACCAATAGCGTAGCTCCATTTTCTGTATATAAACCATGCACAACCCACAATTCCTCGATTCGCTCCGACGAAGGGCTAACGCTCGAAACGTCAGCTAATCGAATCCCTGTACGGTGGTCAATTTACATTATCAACTCCGTTGATAAACCAAATTTTCGTGTCTCACTTCCCCACCGACGCAGCACCACAGTTTCTTTAGAAACTAATCCCCTTTATTAATTAGAAAGAAGTCTTGTTCCTTTTAAGTCTTTTTTTATTCTGTCTAGGAAATATTGTTCATTAACAAGTTTGGTTTTTATTTTCCTTCATTCCACACCATGGTAATGAATCTGATACTAACTAATTGAAAGGAAAATTAAACCTACAATAGTTTGAAACTTTTTTAACCAAAATGGTGTCAACATTAGTCTAAAGGCACAATCTACAGTATCTTGATTAGACTGTACTAGACAAACCACTAGACACATAGCCAGTCACGCCAGATCCATGCCTGAGTTCATCCAAGAAGGATTGACCATGCATCTGTCATGTAAAGAAAGGCCATTAACTTTGTTGTTATGCTAACTGTTAGAAAACCATGCAACTGTCTTCACCATCATTTTGAATTTTTCAGAAATTACTCAAGCCATTTTACAAGAGATGCTTCAGAAGGTAACAATAACATGCACAGTAACTAAAAGTAATTATTTATAAGTTAATTAAATAATTTTTGAGGCTGTATACAGTGTAGTATAAATCAAAAAGCAAGTGAGGAACATCCTGTTGACCAGTGGTGATGAGTAGTATAGATACTTTCATGCACACATTAATAAATTATTTTCTTTTCATCATAGAAATTAAGAGTGAGAATCCATTACTTTTACCCACTCCTAGCAATGTACGCCAAGAACAAGGATGCGAGAGGTACAGTGTTGTGGCCTATAGCTATCAGAAGAAGATTTGACCAAAAAGAAAACCACTTCTGCAATGAACAGATAAATTATTTTAATGACGTAAAACAAAAGATAAGTAATACTTTAATCAGACGTTTATTCATTGAAAATCAAAAATAAAATGAAACAAAAATAAGCTTAAATGAAAGTGAAATGAAGACAGCACCCAAAAGCAAAGAAAAATGCAATGAAAAGAAAAACAAAAGAAGAAGACAGAAGTTTGCTTGACATAATTATAAAAAAAGTATGCAAAGATGTGTTGCTTAATTAAGTGTCAAATTGTCTACAGGCACATTCTCAAAAACATTCTGTGCAGCAAAGAAGAGCTCAAAAAAACTCATTTAAATCAATCTTCAAATATGAGCATTAATTTTAGTTTTACTACTGGTAGTAACTACATGTAATTAATGGTAGCAGCCATCGTGGACTTCAAACTTGGCACTACCTGCATGTCTCTGAAATACCTGTCTCCCTGGGCCATGTATCTACTGAATCCGACATAGGTAGACTAAGAGTATCTTGATGTATTGTTGCATCTGCCTGGGGCAATAATGTACTGCATGGAAAGATTCCACTTTCTTCCGTGCTATCTGTACCCTTTCTGCATGTCAAACTACAGTCTGCAGTGTCCTGGGGATAAATACTGTAACATGCAAAGTACAGTATGAGAGAAGAATCTCCAACATCAACATACAGTCATATTTATGTATTCTCCACACATGTAAATTTCTCAAGCTATGTGCAGATGACTGCAGTTAAGTTGGGTAAACTTGATGACTTGTCAATACATTATTTTCCACTTCATTTTCTTTCATGTTTCTCACTCACCTGTATGTTTGATCAATTAAATATTAATTATTAGGAACACAATATTAAGCCTGAGATGAAGGAGGATGAGAGTGCAGTGAGTTTGGACTCTTGCTCTGATTTGGCTGATTTTCATCATCTCTCACATGTTCTTATCAAATATTTGTGAGAGTTGACAAGAGTTTTCCTCCAATCAGCTGGTTTCTAAGATGTGCAGAGGGGAGCATAATGTGACTCCTGTCCTGTAGTCTCCTTCAAATATACACTGCAGACAAGGGTAACAACTATGTAGCATCTTTTCATTCCATATAAAATTGCTGGCCACTAATTTGTTTACAATTACATGAAGGTTAGTAATGCATTGAAGTTCCACAGCACCTCCTACCTGACTCTTGTGCACTCATCCTTGTTTACCTGAGGCATTACACTGTGTACTACTGCAGCTTAAAGGCTTAAACTGTTATACACTGTAGCATAAAGCTGGATTATAGTATTGTTCTATAATTCAACTTTAAGCCAAACTAGTTTTTGCCAAATACTGACAAACTAAGCTTATAGGGACTGTACCACAACATAATGAGAATTCAACATACTCTGCTATTATCAGGTATTTTGTACAGTGTTAACTGTATTGGCACATCTTGTCAAATCATTTTTTTAAAGGTTAAGGTGGCAGATCACTGGCTTAACAACAGTCGTAATATTTAAACACAACGGAGCAATTAGTTTACACGTATCTTCCACAACCTTACATCTGTAATACACAGCTAAACATTAATTTCCTAGTATCACAAATAATATTCTTTTTATTCCATATCCAACCAGAGGTAAACAATCTACTCTCTTTCACATTTGGGTTGAGTTAATTTAATATTTGAATTCTTGTTCCAGCTGCACAAGAAGTAGTGAACTTAATTGGGGCAAATGGCTTTGAGATGACAGGAACCATGTACGTAAACTAATGTACAATGTACATGATTGTATTCTGTGTGAGATGCTTACTGGTACATGACTCAAGTTGCATTGTATTAATTAGTAAATTGAAGGGGAATATGACTGGCTGATCTGGGTCCCTGATTGTGTTCCATCACTTTGGGCTTGGGAGTACAAATTATTGATAGCTCTTTTTAAAATTAACATCCTTCTGGAAATAAACATTTAATTACTGTTGTCCTCTGTTTAATATACAGTTTCAGGTTCTTAGTGCAGTCTTATGGCAACCCAGATGCAAATGATGTGGAGGCCTTCATAAATCTCTCTCAGGTGTGTTACTCAGTGAACTGTTAATTATAATAAACTGGATGCCAACAGTTAATAATTAGAGTGTACTGTACCACACTCTGTGATTGGTCAGCCAACCTATGCCACTTTTTCAGTCTAGTTGAGAAGCAAAACCAAAGCCCAATGTGACTTTGCCTTGGCAAGTATTCACATCCTGGATGATGGTTGTGTGCATAACTTTTAATTTTATAAATGTACTATCAGTACCTGACTCATTTGGTGAACTGCTTAATCGATTTGTTGTAATTGACCAGATTATTTTGGTTCTACAAATTAATTTCTCTTTGCACCTTGTCCACTCCATGAGGGAGCCAAGGACCAATAACTAGTTTGGATTGTTGGTTTCTGCAGCAATAAGGCTTTTCTGAGCACAGGTGGTCCTCCCATCAACCAGCCTCCATCCAACCCATAGATGTATAGCAGGTAGTCGGATAGGCCATAACACTGAGAACTGCATTCTCTGCTCCTTGGAAACGGTATCTGGATTCTTTTAGATCCCATGGAAGTTTGTATAAGTTGAGGCACAGCCATCAGCTTAATGCCACTTTCCATTGACATGATCATTTCAAATAGCTAAATTTATGTACTGTTTTCACAACAACCTGTTGCCACCATTGTTTGTCAACTTGTTTCTTACATATACCGGTAGTCAAATCCATAGCTATAGCACCAGAACAGCCAACAATTATCGCGTGCATCATTGCCAAACTAATCTGAAAAACTTCACAATTCTTTACCAAGGTGCAAAGATCTGGAATTCCAGGGGGTTCCCTGTTACAATCACTTCAGTCTCTATCAAGTTTTCCTAACTTTAAGAAGAAATAATTGCTGAATTGGCTAGGCCGCACACTTGAGCACTATCTATGTAAACATACATTAATTTTGTCAGTATGCACAAGGTGGCCTCAACTAAAAGTCTGGTGGTTTCTAGAGGTCACCTTGCCACATATTTTACTTCTTATAAATTGTTAAATATATGTATTAGAAAAAAAGGCAAATAAATGATGATGATGATGATCTCAACATGCAGAGACAGATGTTCAGCCAACAATCAGCATGATCTCACCAGTTATTTGAAGACTCCTGGGTTGTGGACTGGTCTGTGGCTTGATCCCACAACCTAAGAACAATCTCTTACCTTGACTGAAAAATGACTGGACAGCAGTCTTGCTTGACCTTAAAGATTATTGCCGTCCATAAGATAGTTTGTGGTAAAGAGTTGAGAGTTGTTGAAGGAAAAGAAAGACTCTCATTTGAGTCATCTGAATGGAATGTGTCTGCCAATGGTAAAACGACAAAGTTTGTTATTGTTTACAGACCTCTCTACTCTGAAGCACATCCAGTTCCAACAAGTGTTTTCTTCAATGAATTCGCAGTATATCTGGAGGGTGTGGTTATGTGTCCCGAGGTGCTAGTCTTTGCCGGCGATTTTAATCTGCACATTGATGACCCGGATAATGCTGATACTAGAAGATTTTTTGAACTTCTTGAAACCTTTGGACTTGTACAGCATATTAATTTCTCTACACATCAATCAGGACACTGGCTTGATCTTATTATAACCCGTTCCTCTAATGACATAATGGTTATGTCTC
>JAEMWC010000262.1:400000-467500 GCA_016490735.1 Pachyseris speciosa
TCATGCAAAACTTCGCAATCCGTCTCACAGGAAGTCAGGTCGCAAAAGTGACAAAGATAACACACGCCTAGGGGGGGCGGAAAATCTCGACGGATCGACTCCACCCGATTGACTCGAGTCGATTCGACTCGGCCCATCACTGGAAGTCAGGTCGCGCAAAAGAGAAAAGTAATGATATATAAACCCACCTCATTCTTAAAGCCGGCACACAAAAATCTGGTTCACGAACAGACAGTTTCTGTACCAGCTGATCGACAAGTCAGGTCGCGGGAAAGAAAAAGTAATTAAGATATATAAACCCACGTCGTTCTTAAAACCAGCACACAAACAAAACAGTTTCTGTACCAACCGATCGACAAGTCAGGTTGTGCAAAAGAGAAAATGATATATAAACCCACGTCGTTCTTAAAACTGGCACACGAACAAGACAGTTTCTGTACCAGGCAATCGACAAGTCAGGTTGCGCAAAAGAGAAAGTAATGATATGTAAACGCCGTATTTTACATTAGCCATTGTTTACATTACAGGTCGACCCAAATTAGTGCTCAATGTCGAGCTTCACTAGACCACGCATCGATTAACAGAGCGAGGCTGAACTTTTGTAGGCCACGCTTAAAGAAATAGAGCTCGGCCATGTTTTCGATATCAAATATGATGTCATTCAAGATGTTGTAGAAATGGTACATGAACGAAGAAAAATCCCACCACTTAGTATCACTGACACCTAAGTCTCCTGACATCGATCGAAGTAACCGTATCACCTGCCCTGGACTGTTATCATCCCGTCAATCCATGAGCTCAAACAGTAGAGTAAGCCATCTTGTTTCGCATTCCATCATCAGTGTGTTATGTGTAAGTTTTTGCATCATGTCATTTTATTTATTACACGAAGGCATTTTTGTTGCAACATTGCTAGGTATTTCAAGTGTGCGCCTAACTAGTGTGTTGAACTTTTGTAATGTACTGAGTGGAGCCAGTTATTTTCACTGCAATGGTTTCTAAGGTTGCTTCTTCTATTACATATAAAATGCTCCAACCATTTTTAAAAATTAAATCAGTTGTACCCATCTTATTTGAAATCGTTTCTAGCTTCAAATGAGCTTTATTCCTACTTGAGTTTTTTTCTAATTACGATAACACTGATTGATAAGCTAAGCATAAATTCAGGCTTAAGTTTATTGGAATGTACCACTTCATCATTTTGAATGTTATCTTTCATAATAACCTTTGATCAAAGTAAATATTATGCACAATAAATTATGTACACATTATATTAGCTTGCTAAATGTCCTGTTTCAACTTCACAGTATTTGCATGCACTTTCTTTGTGTTACATAAGTGAATTCTAGTTTAAATATTGAATTTGTGAACCCAGGTGTCATTATCTTCACTGATTCACTGACACAGCAATGGTATTGGAGGGCATGCAACAGCACACATCAGAAACCGACAACTAAGAAAGCTATACAGACTAATCATTTTCACATATTTTCAATTTCTATTGACTAAGGGTGATTATTGCTGGAAATTTGTAAGATCAGTAGACCAACTCTTTCCATCAGACTTTTTATTGTTATATTACATGGTGTGCTATGTTGGTAACTTAAGTCCTATGTAGACGCTATTATAGTGCTACTATGACAATATTCTCATCTTTTGTAGCTAAGCAATTTCAAAATATAAACAATTTCTCTGAGCAAGAAGAAGGACACTGTTTACTATTTTCACATCTTTCTTTGTTCCAGAGATATTCAAGTTTTTAAAATATGCAAATTTGCCAAGGGATGATGTCGTATACTGAACCTAATTTTGATCAGATATTCCCAAAAAAAAAATCCCAGTAATTTCTGTCAAAAGTGTTTGATTCTTTCCAGTAGGATTCTGCTAGAATATGTTGGGGGGGACTGGAGAAGAGTGCATTGCCATAGAAACCAATATTTTTTTGTAGGTTTAAGTATGTTGCCTGTAGAACTATCAGCATATATAGTTTCAATGGTCTCTGTTGCAAATTGACTGTGATAGCTCTATTTAAATTTGATGTTATATTGTGTTGTTATAATGACGTCATCAGTCACCTCATTTGAATTTTTCACTCTTTTTTCAAACTTAAATATCTCTGGAACCAATCAGACATTTAAAAATGGTGAACAGCGGTTATGATCTTTCGTGAAATTCAATGTGACAAGGTTCAAAATTATAAGGGGAAATGTTTGATCATTGTAGCAGTTTATGCACCTTTTGTTTGTACCACTGTATAGGGAGGTGTACTTTTAAACATAACATGTTACAGCTTTAAAAAAGAAGTGATATATTATAATTATATTATAACACGTTCCAGCTAATTGCGAAAGGGAACGTAATTTTCTGCAAAGATTGCATATTTTATCATGGTAGAGTTCTAACATCGCCATGATGGAAATCAGAAATGTTTCTCTCTCACTACTGACAGTTGATATATATTCATCAATAAGTGGTACAACAATAGGCCAAAGTTACGCTTGCCGGTTTGCATGTGTTACGTTCGCCAATGACTTTTTAACAATAGGGTGTTATAAACTACAAAGTGTCTTCTATTTTAGGGGTTGGAATCTTTGATTGTGACTTTTAATTAATGTTGAAGTACAATCACCTTTTATAACTGAAAGTCTTCTGTAGAGCAGAGCTTCTAATTGTTCACCCATTTGTAGAATCCACAACATAACCTGATCACAGGACGTTGGATTGCAAAAAAATCAGTGTTTGCCATTCTTTTTGAAACCCCTGACAGTGATAGACGCATCATCTTTTGTATTAAAAGAAATTATCTCAGGCCACTTATTATTTTGATTCTTTTCCATGGGAGATTCATTAAATACAAAGGGCACCGCACGTTAGCGGATAAACTCCCTCTTCGCAATTGATGTCCTTTCCAGAAGGGCTTTTTGTCACACTTCTCTGCTTTCAAAATGTTGTCACCTCTTTTATTTGATTGATTCAACCATCACAACAAAGACCGCTTCTCAACAGCGTAATGAATTAACCGTGTTTACCTATTTTATTACACTTTCGGATGGTTTTTGCAGGTGACATAATGTATCAACGCTCTGTAAGCCGTAGTTGCTGTATTTTTCAAAGTCTTGCGCAAACCGACCTACGGTAAGACGAAACAACTTTTAGAATGATGGGTCGAGATGGATCAACCACCTGACTCGATTCCATCGAACGGGGTCGATCCACCAACATTTCCTACCCTCCCTGACAGCCCTTCTTGCTGATTTTTTCTAACTCTCGCTCAAAAGACTTCCAGAAAGACGAACCGACTGTTAGAGAGACAGATCGAGTCGGGTCGAGACGAATCGACGACCCGACTTGATTCAATCGAACGGAGTCGATCCGCCAACATTTTCTACCCTCCCTGCAAGCCTAATTGCTGAATTTTCCTAAGTCTCGCGCAAACCGACTTCCGATATGACGGACTGACTTTAAGAGAGACGGGTCGAGTCAGGTCGAATCAGATTGACAACCTGACTCGATTCGATCGAATGGAGTCAATCTGCCAACATTTTCTACCCTCCCTGAAAAACGATAAAGCTGAATTTTTCTAAGTCTCACGAAACTGACTTCTGGTAAGACTTCTAGAGAGATGGATCGAGTCGGGTTGAGACGGATCGACTACCCGACTCGATTCGATCAAACGGAGTCGATCCGCCAACATTTACTACCCTTCCTGACAGCCATTCTTGTTGAATTTTCTAAGCCTCACGCAAACCGACTCCTGGTAAGACGGACCGACTTTTAGAGAGACGGGTCGAATTGGGTCGAGTCAGATCGACGACCCGACTCCATTCGATCGAGCAAAGTCGATCCGCCAACATTTTCTACCCTCCCAGAGAAACGTTCATGATGGAATTTTCTAAGTCTCGCTCAAACGGACTTCCAATAAGACGGACCGACTTTTACAGAGACAGGTTGAGTCGGGTCGAGACGGATCAATCAATCAATCAATCAATCAAATATTTATTTACACTATAAAGGGCATTTAAATACAATTTATAAGTTACAGAAGTGACAATAATAAAGCATAAAATAATATGAAGCCATTAAGAAATAAATTAATATGTGAGTGGTGCCCAAAGTAGCGAAAGCTTTCTGGTTGGACACCGCCATGGCCAAGTAAATGGCAGCATAAGACATTAAATATTCAGTTAAGTTACACTACATACATGTACGTTCTATTTGTGTTTTCAGAAAAAAAAAAGAAAGAAATGAAGGAAAGAAATGGAAGCAGCAAAATCAAATTAATTAACAGCAGCAACAACAAAATCATGTTTGATTATACAAAAGATAGCATTTATACTCATTCTTAAAAGTGTTGTAGGGCAGACTTTTAATTCTGAGGGGTATAGATTCCCAAAATTTTGGGCTTGAGAATCTATACGTAGATTTACCCATATTGGTTGACACTCTTGGCCTAAAGAAATTCAGGTTATTAGCAAATCGTGTGTTATAGCTGTGCACATGATTTACTGGAGTCAGGATATCAGAGAAGACATCTGGAATGCTACCAGTTCTAGTTTTAATCTTATGTGTAAGGCAACTCATTCTAAATTTATATCATTCTAAATTTATATATTTATCGACAACCCAATTCGATTCGATCGAACGGAGTCAATCCGCCAACATTTTCTACCCTCCCTCAGTCTCGTGCAAACCGATTTCCGGTAAGACGAACCGACTTTTAGAGAGACGGGTCGAGTTTTGGCGCACCATTTTGGCGCGCATACATTAAGAACGAGGAAAATCACGCGCATGCTTTAAAAAAGAGCAATGTTAAAATCATTAGATTGCCTTTGGTGCAACCTGACTTCCGGTGAGTCCGATTGGACTCCACCCGACTCAGATAAGGTATATTGGACAACCCTACATAATAGTCTGTGTTAGTGTATGTTGTAAGTGCTTTATGTAACCCATGGCCATCCACCAGAGAAATTCATTTTAATTACCTTTTTGCCCCTTTAGGCATTTTGACCCTAGGAATGGAGTTGAGGTAAGCATTCTTAACAGTGACTCCATTAAAGTTTATTTAAAACCATTTAAGTCTACTTAAAACCTATTATTTTAAATTAGCATATTTTTAGCTCATAGGAATTGACAATTTTAATAAATTGGTACTTTGAATTCATGTATTTTTAAATTTAAAGTTAACTTACAACCTATTTCAATCAATATATTTTAAGCTCGTAGGAATTGATAATTTTATTAGTATTTTAATTCATGTAAAGCACATGCGATCATTCCGTCATGAAGCATACACTGTATAAGCTTTTAAGTTATTATTATTATTACTATTTAGTTTGTGAAATTCTTTGTTGGGTGTTGCGAAGTTCAAAATCTCAACGCGATCTTGCTGGGATCACATATATCTTGACAGGATTACCAACTGAAGATATCATGAGATGATACCTATCTTTGCTGAAACACGGCCTTTGAGTTTGTTACCAGTATCTATGACTCAAACACAACATTAGGGGTATAGAATGGTCCTTGAAAAATGATGGGTCTCGGCAAATTTTCAGTGAGTCTCGGAATCTCGGCGTCTGATACTAGAGTCTTGGAATCTCGGGCTCATAAAAATTAAACAGGGTTTCAGAATCTCGTACTTTTGAAATTGAATCAATCCAAGCAAAATAAGTTTAATTTGCCGAACCTCCCTAAAACAATTAACAACAAAGCAAAGTTCTGAACATCGCAATCACTACTGTGAAAGATGTAGGCTTAAAATTCTGCTTGTTATTGATGTATTGTGTTTTCTGGCAGTAAAAATCACTTATTATGCTCAAAACTGATTCTTTTGGGGCAATGACACAGGACGTTACAAATCCATCAAAATCGATGGTCGAAAAGCTAGTCGATAAGGCGATATTTGCCGATAATTTGTCAATAAAAGTAAATAATCACAAACTTTTAGGAATGGTTATCGATTTGATGACTTAAGACAATGGCAATTTTTGGATCAAGTGCCAATAAACGTATAGAGGGTTTTCACGTGACGTCATAAAAAACTAAAATTCAAAAGCAAACAGACTTTTGCATTTTTATCTTCATCACGTAAAAGACATTAATTTTTTAGAAATGTATCTGCTTGCCTGTTTTCAGCTCGGTAGCCTGCTTTGTTTTCAAAATAGAGCAGTTTGAATTTTAGAATTTTTTTCACAGTGTGTGACATAAAGATGTCTGCTCACAAGCATGTCACTTACATGAAAACATCAATTGAAGGGCTGAGGGCATAAACTGCCTATGTGTAGTTTTAGGTGTTTTTTTTGCATACGTTACTTCTCGAAAACGAAAAAGAAATCGGTGAAAAAAAATACGGGACAATGTTTTTGAATCAAAATGCAGTTCACATGCAAAAATTTGGACAAATCCAAGCGAACTAAAAAAACGGCCGAAAATTACACATAGGCAGTTTATGCTCTCAGCCCTTCAATTCACCGTGTGTTTTTGAGGTTTGAAAAGCCAATATGGTAAGAGAAGCGTCTATGTGAATGTTTGAAAGCTCAACAGAGAGAACAAAGCCTTTGAGATAGCCTAAGTAAGAAACATATGTTTTAACTTGTTTCCGGCCACCATCTTGGTGTCCCTCAAAGGGACGCCAAGATGGCATTTCCATACAAAACACTATAATTTTGAGTGTTACATTTTGTCGAATAACTCGAGTATGGGATATCGCACGGCCCTGAGACTTTGGCGTGGTGTTTATTTATTACTCTTTTATAATATCACAATTTCTTGACTCTATCTGTTGAATGGTTGATGATTTTTTTTTTATTTGCGTGACTGAAAACGCTCTATTGATGTAAAATTAACACTGAAAAAAGAAGATTGTGTGTTATTCAATCCAGAATTGAATGTTAACGTCAGCGAATCGACCCTCCTTGGTTCAGCCATCATTTGTTAAAAGTACTGCTGCATATTCAAGCCTTCAATTCTTTACGTTTCTTGAGGGAGGGACTGCAGGAGGGAGGGGACATGCCAAAGAAAAGAGAACGGAGAAAAGGCTAAGGAATGCCTCAAAACCAAATCCAAGAAAAGTGCACCGCCTGCATTACCTGTGACCGTTTTTAATTAAGTTGATAACTTAAATACGAAACCAACCGGTTCCGATGTATCAAGAAATTATTTCTAGTATGTGCTGTGAAAGTGTCGCGCTCAGATTTCTAGATAACGGTGTCTTGCACTCGAAATTTTGGAATTTCAATGTGTCGGGCTCGGATTTGAAAAAATAGTTAAGTCTCGGTCTCGGTTTTTAAATGAGGGTCTCGGCGTCTTGGCGAGTCTCAGATTTTACCATAATTTCTATACCCCTAACATTTAGCACCGTTCACTGAACCATTTCAAGTGGAAATTGAATTCAATTTTTGACATAAATGGGTAATGAATAAGTGGTCCGGAATTGTGTGTCAGGTGTGAGAAATTGTCCTGTATGCATGTGATTAATGTTTTGAGTCTGCAGGCATGTAATGTAATGCATGTGAGTTATATAAGTTTTCATATATGTGGTCACTGATAATTTTAGCTGCCAAACACTTAAGACAAAGATACCTACTTTAACTTCTTAATCTTCTTTAATTATAATCAATTATCCAAAAAGTTACAGAAACACAGACTACCTGTGTGTAGCAAATTAAAGCTAATCGAGGTAGGTACAATTACAAGACGTGAAAAAAACTACAAATGAAAATATGGATACAGCAAGACAAGTTAGATTAAACTAAGTTAATTAAATCAACAACAACAACACAGGAAGTAGACTTCCACAGTGGTCCCCAGGGTGGGAAATTTGACTTGACTGCCATCTTGAAAAGTTTGTTGTGCTATTGCCTGGTGTGGGAATTTGACTTCTAATGGCGACCCAAGGGTGGGGAAATTGACATTTGAAAAGCTGAAAATGTCAAATTTCCCATGGGTAGCCCCCCCCCCCCATTGATAGGTGAACCATTGATAGGTGCATAACTGTCTTGATTTTATAAGATTTGAATAAGAATCTGATTGTCTTCTTCTTGAATCTATATTTCGGGACTAGTCTTAGATCTTCTGGTATACTGTTCCAAATTTTTGTGCCTGTAATGGAAAAATAATCCGTAACGTGGTTAAGTCAAGAATAATTTTTATTTAAGTTGCCACAGGGTTCACACGCACCTTGAAAGTCCTTGAAAGTCCTTGAATTTGAAAATCAAAATTCAAGGCCTTGAAAGTCCGTGAAAAGTACATTGGGTCCTTGAAAAACCTTGAAATTTGCTGTTTGACTGTTTCCACTTAGTGGAAGAACTAGAAAAGACTTTAGACTTGAACAAATCTGGTAGTTATCCCTTAAACCCGATCATGTAGTATCACATTCTAATGGCATTTTTTACTGGATGGAGTGTTTGAAAAATTGGAATTGTGCCCTGGAATGTCCTTGAAAAGTCCTTGAATTTTTAGTCCAAAAAGAGTATGAACCCTGTACTTTAAGTGCGTATGACACAAAAGTTTTCAGTAGCTTTTTCGAAAGAGCTTTCAAAATGATGAAGAGCGGCATTTATTTTATTGTGACGGCACTCTTGGTTGCCCAGTTATTCAAGATTTTGATTTATGCAAATTACAGGACTTGTGACGTCACAAGATGGACATAAAATGATGTAAAATCACAAAAAATGGAATATCTCTGAAGACTTTTTCTGTATACATGTAGAACTGAAACATTTTACAGTTGTTATACTCATCACAAAGTTCCATGACATGGTCCAATGTGACATTTCCATGCCGACACAATGGGCTCCAGGCCCGCTGCATCCAAAGGATAAAATCAGAGTTTCCCTCCCCAAGAAGTGCTATTTGCTCTTGATGTTCATTCAGTGGGTGTGAGCAAATACCGGTATGGACATTACACAGCACAAGTATAAGAAAGTCTGTTAGACTCTGGAGCAGTTTTTTGGTTTGAGAAGGTAGAGGTCTGGTAACTAGTATGTTGCTATGGTGACATAACCACCATCACAATGTGTAGTTCTGGCAGCACATCAACCCTGCAAAATTTCAACCCTGTAGACTTAGCATTTGCCCAGATATTCCATATTTACTGATTTTATGTCCATCTTGTGACGTCACAATCCTGTAATTTGCATAAATCAAAATCTTGAATAACTCGGCAACCAAGAGTGCACAATAAAATAAATGCTGTTCTTCATCATTTTGAAAGCTCTTTCAAACAAGCTAATGAAAACTTCTGTGTCATATGCACTTTAAGTAACAGTGAAAATAAAGCCAGAAAAAAAATTCAGGCTTGTACTGAATTCACAGTTCAAATATATGATAATCATATATTCACTATCACAATTAGATTATGAGCTAGAGATTTATATCTCATGATGCCGTCATCAGCTGTCACACATAGAAATCAAGAGTGAATATTCTAACTGTTTTAGTATAAATGTACTAGCTGTTCAAAACTAAACAAGTCAATTATCTAAATCCTTCTCACAAAGACTTCGAAAACATGGAGGAGCAGCCACAATTTTGTTGACAAACGCTACCCACTATCTATCACAGAATAGATAGCGAGTAGCGTAGCTGATCAGAGAATGGCATTTGTAATAGCACACTAGCAGTTTTATACTAATGATGAATATCTTGAGTAGGCTTAAACAGTTTAGAATGTTGGAATGTTGGATTGACATACACACCTCCAAGGTTTTCTGTGCCTTTTAATTTAAACATTCTGTTCTCTTTACAGATTGTTAAGCTGCTTGAAAGCCTCGACTTTACCGAAGGGTTGTGTAAGTGAAACAACAAAATTGTCTTGTTGTGCTTCGCCCTTCAGTTGTAATGCCCCATATTAACATAGCTATGTTTTTATCCCTTTTTTTTTCTCAGCCACTGTCATACATGAAGCCTGTTTCAAATGTGACAAAAAGCTAGTTATGAGAAGAGTAGAGTTTGTCACTCTCCTTCTGAAAGAAGTAAGTTTTACCATTGCTGTATTTTGTTTATAACGATTTCAACCAGCACCTTCTGGTAAACTTTGGTGAAGAACGACCAGTCCTTTTTTTAATCTTCAATGTGAATAATTATGCATATTCTCTTCTCTGTTCTCCGTGTACTTCTTAATTATGATGCAAATTAGGAGATGTTTTTCTAACATCTCAAGATATTTCACCTCAAGTGATTATCTTGCTATATTTCTCATTATGTGCATGTTTGATCAAGCAGTGAGAGTGTAAGGTTAAATTAGATGCTGTCACCATTAGAAATCGAAGGGCTGAGAATAGAACTGTTGTGGTTCAATTTTATCCTTGGTTTAATGCTTTTTTTCTCCCTTTGTTTTTGGGTGTGGTAATGTATGATAATGTATGATAATTAGTTTAAAACAAAGGGAGAAAAATTTAAACCAGGGATAAAACTGAACCACAACATCAGTGTTCCAGATAAGAGGGGGTCTCGGGTCAAAAACCCTACAAGGCCAGCTACATGACCCGACAAATTGATAGAAAGTTTATAATGGTTTTTTATAAAATTCCTTGTTGGCACCCTGCCTTAAAATCTTATCTGGAACCCTGAACATTACCATCTCATGTTGATTTTTAAGTTCTCCAGAGAAGAACTAAAAATGTAAAGCTTGTGGGATGTGACTGGAGTGACAAGGATACCTCACAAATTAATGTGATCTGATAAGCAGAAGCCACTCTAAGGCCACATGTGGCCTTAGTGCCCTTACAGTGGCTTCAGCTTACCAGATCACATTAATTTGTAAGGTATCCTTGTCACTCCAGCCGCATCCCACAAGCTTAACGTTTTTACTACTTGTTTTCTTGATATGTGGGTACTTGAGCCTGAAAATTAGCTATGCCATGCTGATGAGGCCTAACAAGGCCAAAACAGCTGTCCATGGCTGCTAATAATGCTTGGGCTCAATCTTTGCTTTGGTAGATTTAAGGGGTAATGCCCGCTACCATTTGGCCTTATTGCCCTTAGAGTGGCTTCAGCTTACCAGATCACATTAATTAGTGAGGTATCCTTTCCGGAGAAGAAATGTTTGTAGCCAGAAATGAGGGCAAAACCACTAATACTTTTATTTGTCTTTTTCCTTTGGACTGCCCTCATTTCTGGCACGTGACCTACAACAGTTCATCCAAATAACCAGCACCAATTTTTTTCCGGGGAGTTTGGTCACAGCTTATTTGAAAAAAATCAACCCAAAAGTCGGCATAAGATGGCTATACTCTCAGCCCTTCACTTACGGTCTGTGCAAGTTTCTTGATGACAGGATATTGTTTTATTTCATAATTCAAAAGGTGAATAGGGGTAGGAGTTCAAACTGATAGCCATGTGTTTTGTGGTCCATAAGGTTCTGTCTGAGTCCAATAGTTTTGATTATCTCCTTAAGTGCTGGCTGTTTAACATTTGTTGCCCGTGAATACTGTACAGTCGAACCTCGATTATCCGGGCTTGCTTAGCAGGTCCCAGTTTTTCATGAATTAGCCATATTTAAGATCCGCAGCAAAACTTTTTCCTTCAAATTATTAATAATGAAACTCTGGTTCAAACTGAATTTGGTTGGCTTCAAAACACAAATCTTTATGCGTTTTGTGCTCACGTGCACCGTACTACTGCAATGCATTTCACTGAGCTTTGATTTGCTCAGGTGTTCTTTGTTTCTAAGTGAAATTTCACGCTCCAGTTGTTCAGCCATTCAGTGATACGCTTATGTTTTGGCTCATTAATTAATATTCATATTTTCGATTATCCGGACTATTCAGCTCAGTCCCCACGAGTCCGGATAATCGAGGTTTGACTGTACTTTGTTTCTGTTTGTCTAGGGTTTGCACCAACATCTTCACTCACGCACGTTCAATAATGTGATGGCAAGTTTAGCCAATAATTTGATGCCAACTGAATTTTATGAGGTACGTATCAGGTGCTAGAACGTGAAGACTTCACCGAACTTGTGGGGGTTGCTGTACGTTAAATCTCTGAAAATATATTAAATGCTATTGGACAGTACTTTCCTGTAGTACTGTTTATTACACGTAACACTAGAATTTTATTCCATAAAGCTTTATTTTCACATGTGAAAAAAAGCCTATGCAGCCGATCAGAATAGAGTGCTAAAGTGTGACGTCACAAATATTAGAATTTTTGAAAATATGGGATTTGTTGAGATTTTCAGAAACAGCAAGATGAAAAAATGCTAACTTGCCAAAAATCAGCATTTATTAGCGCCGTTATGCTCTGTTGAGTCCATACAAATCCTTCTAAATTTGACTCGGCTCATAACGTTATGAACTAAGTAAAATTCGAATATGTTAACGATCATCGCAGTTATGAACACTACTTAAGCAGCAGTGAAAATAAAGCCTGAAAAAACTTCAGGCTTGTACCGGATTCGAACCCACGTCCTCTGCGATACCAGTGCAGTGCTCTACCAAATGAGCTAACAAGCCAACTGGGAGCTGGTCATCTTGTTAGTTCGCAATATACCCTTGAATGATGAATATGTGATAGTGAATATATGATTTTCGTATATTTAAACTGCGGATTAAAGAATGAATAAAATTGTGAGCGATCATCGCAGGGATGAACACTACTTAAGCATATACACCATGGGGATTAAGAGTGCCGATTTGAAAGATAAATTTTTGCTCGAAATTTTTACGGCTTTCCGTGGTACCTTGGTGTAGGGAAAGGCCGGAGATCGACATGTGCTGTTTGGAATGGCTAGGGAGATTAAAATGCCGAGCGACTGGTTTGGATGCATTTTTGTCATCTTTCTAAACATCACGTAGATGTTCTCGGAATCGGTCACCTAGTCGCGAACTTTTAGCCAGAAATTGAAAACTGGGCGTCCAGCAGGCATGTTTTCCCATAAAATTATAAGAGATAAAGTGACTTTTCCTTGAATTTCTTCTAAAAGTGGACGTCCACAGGACGCCTGGACACCCTTCTGGCTAAAACCTTGCCGGGCTAGTCATCTTCCTGTTTCGCCGATGTATAACTTTTTGCATAATGTACAGGTTATTCAACAGATAACATTTGCGGAGGTACATGTGAAACGATCAGTGATCTTAACAGATCGCTTAGGGCCCGATCATATTTTGTCAGTGTTTTGAGTGAAAGGGCGACTGCATTGGCGCAGTTTCATCTAGCAAGGAGGAAATCAATCAATTTATAACCTCCGTTAATACCTTTCATCCGGCTCTAAAATATACCTGGGAAATTTCGAAAACTTCGCTGACTTTTCTAGATATCAAAGTTTCTATCAGTGGCAACGGTTTATGTACCAGTGTGCACTACAAACCAACCGATTCTCACAGTTATTTGTTGCATTCATCTTCACATCCATCTCATGTCAAAAACGCCATTCCCTAGTCTCAATTTCTTAGATTTCGATGTCTTTGCAGTGATGACTCAAAATCAGAGGAAATGGGCCAGTTTTTCGAGAAACGCAGCTACCCTGATTCTGTGGTTCAATCAGGCCATCACTGCGCCCAGCAATTTAATCAACAGTCAGCACTACAGGCATCACAAAAGGAAAAGAATGACAGAATTCCATTCACCCTCACATTTCACCCTCATAATAACCCAGTAAAAGCCATCATTCTTAATAACTTTAAAATACTGCAAAATTATCCAGAAACTGCTAGAATCTTTTCGCAACCACCACTGACTTCATTAAAACGCGCCAAAAATGAGGTAACTTTTTAGTCAGATGCGCATTCAAAACAACTGGACAACCTGGCACCTATAAATGCGCGCGCTCGCGATGGAAAACTTGCCCTTTCACTCAAAACACTGACAAAATATGATCGGGCCCTAAGCGATCTGTTAAGATCACTGATTGTTTCACGTATACCTCCGCAAATGTTATCGATTGCATAAGCTGTACATTTTGCAAAAAGTTATACATCGGCGAAACAGGAAGACGACTAGGTGACCGATTCCGAGAACATCTACGTGATGTTGAGAAAGATGACAGAGACGCATCCAAACCAGTCGCTCGGCATTTTAATCTCCATAGCCATTCCAAACAACACATGTCGATCCCCGGCCTTTCCCTACATCAAGGTACCACGGAAAGCCGTAAAAATCTCGAGCAAAAATTGATCTTTCAAATCGGCACTCTTAATTCCCACGGTATCAACGAGCGCTTTTCATTCAATTAATTTATTCCTATTTTTCACGTTACCATGTTACCACCAATAGCGTTACTCCATATTCTGTATATAAACCACACACAGCCCACAATTCCACGATTCGCTCCAACGAAGGGCTAACGCTCGAAACATCAGCTAATCGAATCCCTGTACGGTGGTTAATTTCCATTATGAATGCTGTTGATAAACCAAATTTTCGTGTTTCACTCCTCCACCGACGCAGCACCACAGTTTCTTTAGAAACTAACCCCCTTTATTCAGTAATGAGTATACATCATTTTGTAAAGTTACAATTATTCATTTTCTTCTTTAGTTTGTCAGAATAATGAAGGAACACCAGGTCGATCTGGACATACATCATTACAGACAAATGATTAGGGTGAGTAACCTTATGACAAAATTTATACTTCTACGTAACTGAAATCTTCTTTAGTCAGGGTTATCATTTTGAGGAAAACGCCAGGTTAAACTCGTCGGCATGAGATTAGTTTGAGAACTATTGCCAAGAAGGGAGGCCAGGAGAGATGGGAGACCACAGTAGAGTTAACCATGGCAACCATGCCACACCCGGCATCATGACAGTAACTGAGTCAGTAGGATACCTACCTTCACCATACTTACCTGCCAGAAGGAAAGGTTCAGCAGTGAGTCCGCAGGAATTGACTTGTTCTACAAATATCATCAGAGTCGGTGGGAGAATAAGAGGGAGGTAGGGGGCGGAGGGAATCTAGGAAGGAGTGAAGGTCACCAACAGGCAATACTGATCCGCAGGGGGGAATTTAACATGTAGAAGTGTATTTTAATATTTTTGCAATTGTAAATAACTATAACTCAAGATTGTTAACAAAAAACACGTTCTTTCTTTGTCGGTATCGTGACTTGCCTGACGTACTAAATGCCGTGTTGTGCCCGGAAAAATTATGCCGCAATTAAACACCCTGAAACTGTGCAGCTTTCACACGGACAACATTTAAACCAACTTTCTCCTTTTTTTTTCACCAGAAACAAATCTCATAGGAAGATAAAATGAGGGCTTATTACGTACAGTTTATCAAGATAACAACCTAAACAGTAATGGCATTATTGTGACCGAACTGACAGAGGATGTCTTAATGATACCTGTGTTAATCGTTTGTCTCACGATTTAGTCTTTTACGTGTAGATGGCGAGGTGATATTCAACAAATTGAACTCCTATTGTTTTGTACTTGTTTCAGATGTTGGCGTTCGATGGCAAAGCAGAGGCTGCTCAGTTCTGTTTTGATAAGGCCGCGGTAAGATATCAGTTTAGCCATTGGTGGTTGATGTCAGGTTCAGTAAAGGTGTTGGAGAAGTTAGTGGAGCCACTTCTACCTTACTTTCCAAGTAGAAAATGCCATCTGCCATGATGAATTCAGCAATGTCAACCTCAGATCCTCTGCTAGTTTCAGATCAGCAGTTTCTAAATGCTTCCTTGGCGGTAATCAGAAAGATCGCATCCTACGGAAATGCATGAGTTTGCTTTTTTTGGTCTTACCCACTGACGCGAGACCGTGCGAAAAGGATGCATTAAACTCGGTTTTCCTAATTCTTGTACGCAGTGTTGTGTTTGTTCAAAATTCCTCTTATAATCGCCATTGCAAAGAAAGGGGAAAATTACATGCAGAAAAAATTTACTTTTGAGTTATAAGTCTCTTGAATTGAGTGTCTCTCTTTTGTTTAGAAATTAGAGGAACCATCAGCTTTGATGTACAGCTACCTTATACAGGCCTATGCCCACTGTTCAGAAGGGGGAATTCATGCTCTTGTGCCTAAAGATGGGGTAAGAAATCATGTCCTTATAAAGCCCCACTGCGAAGCACAATTTGGGTTTGGACCAATCAAGAAAGTTATGTTTTATGTTCGATATGGATGTATGTAAAATAGTTGTGTTTTATGCACGATATGCGATTTACTATGGTTGCCTTAATTTGGAAGTGCTTAGTGCTCCACTACATCACAAGCAATAATCTTGGCGGCCATTTAGACTAACGAGGAAAATTTTTAACAACGTTTTCAGGCATCTACTTCTTTAGAGATTTTCCAGACTCGACACTGTCGAAAATTCGAAAGGGATTTCCTTGATTTATCCAAAAGATGATTGCAGATTTTAAAATTTGGGAAATCAACCGAGGAAAAATAGTGTGCTGTTATATCGAAGCATAATCGCAAACAAAGTCGCCCTGGGTAAGGTTGTCAAGTTAGCACTGGTCATAGCCTGCGTAGCAAGCGTTTCCCCTGTTCCGAGCAAAGAAACACCTTTCAATGCCTTGGCCGCGCGAAAAATGGGGCGAGAGCAAAATAAATGAAAGGGGTGCGTTTCCCCTGTACCGAGCTCCGAGCAAAGAAACAACTTTCGATGCCTTGGCCGCGCGAAAAATGGGGCGAGAGCAAAATAAATGAAAGGGGTGCGTTTCCCCTGTTCCCAGCTCCGAGCAAAGAAACAACTTTCGATGCCTTGGCCGCGCGAAAAATGGGGCGAGAGCAAAATAAATGAAAGGGGTGCGTTTCCCCTGTACCGAGCTCCGAGCAAAGAAACAACTTTCGATGCCTTGGCCGCGCGAAAAATGGGGCGAGAGCACTCTTTCATTTTTTGCTCTCGTCCCATTTTTCATGCGGCCAAAACATCGAAAAATTCCTTTGCGCGGTCTTTCTTTGCAAGAAACTCCACGGAAACGCTTGCTACACAGCCTACACTGGTCAGGACGTCTCGGTTAGCAAATTTTTCGCGGCCAAGGAAGTTTATTTTACAAACTCTTAAGTCTGTAAGTGAAACTGTGAACTGCAGTAAACACTTTCAACTTCGTCCCATGTTGTCTTATTTGTGGTGTTAACTGAAGGCGTGTTTATCATAAAACTGAAATGAAACTGAAAATGATATTTGATAATGTAATTTTTACATTGATTACTGGGATATTCCGCACGATTACCACCCCGCTGGATCTCGCTGAATATCCCCCGATTTTGCCAACTTGACCTACAGCCATCAGTTGACACGCCGCTCCATTTTAAAGAATAGTTGTGAAAAATACCATCTTCGCTTGATAGTTTCCTTTGAAGCTTCACTTCTCCGCCAGTTGTTCAATTTTCCAAAGCCTTTCAGGATCATCAAGAATTCTCTTCCAATACAACAGCCGCCTTATAATTAACACCTTATTCATTACAAAATTCATAACCTCTGATTGGGTAATTTCTTTTAACAACACTTGACATAGTTTACTTTATAATTATTTTTAGTAAAGTGATATTATGCCACTTAGGGCATTTGTGCTTTGACATAAAAGTTATTTGAGTGTTAGAATTGGTAAAGTTTATTGAGACTTGTTGTACGGAGAAGGGAGGTATGGACGAGTGAATTTACTTGTGTTCCGTGGTTTTGTGTTTTCCTTTCCACAGAATATGAAAAAGATTATCCATTTGTACAATGAGATGGAAGAAAAAGATTTTGGGTAACTGCGAACAACTGATATAATATTAGTTACTCTGTGAAGATTTTTTTTCAAACAAAACTGAATTGACACGTTTGCTCTATGAAAATTTTTTTTTCAAACAAAACTGAATTGACACGTTTGCTCTGTGAAGATTTTTTTTCAAACAAAACTGAATTGACACGTTTGCTCTGTGAAGATTTTTTTTTTCAAACAAAACTGAATTGACACGTTTGCTCTGTGAAGATTTTTTTTTTTCAAACAAAACTGAATTGACACGTTTGCTCAGTGAAGATTTTTTTTTTCAAACAAAACTGAATTGACACGTTTGCTCTGTGAAGATTTTTTTTTCAAACAAAATTGAATTGACACCTTTGCTCTGTGAAGATTTTTTTTTTCAAACAAAACTGAATTGACACGTTTGCTCAGTGAAGATTTTTTTTTTTTCAAACAAAACTGAATTGACAAGTTTGTGGTAGCAATACAATGTTATGCAGTAGGGCTACATAGTAATTTAAAATAAAAATTCAAAAAATAATGCATCTATGAAACTGAAATTGGGAAGACTTGTTCTACGAGTAGATTACTAGGTAAAATCGAAATCGCTCCAAGGTATCCCTAATTTGGTAGTTTGGTGGTTTGGTTTACAGGCCATCTTAAGTTAAATTTTTTACCATTAGGCAAAAAATCTTAACAGTAAGTATTTACCTTTTCATAAAAACGAAAACAAGTGAAATCACCCTCTTGTTGAAAAGGAAACAAAACCAACCAAGCGTCTGCTTCTACTTTGTTTTTGTTCATGTGTTCGTTTAGTTTGTTTGTTTGTTTGTTTTGGCTTTGCTAAATTAATGGCTCATTTCTGCTTAAAGTAAACAGCAGAGAACTACACTTCTTTCTACTATAAACTATCGTTGCCCTTTAAACTCCAATATCAATCTGCGTATTCTCCCTTCTGTTGGCCTTATGTTGTTACTTACTAGTGGGGAGAGTTTATGTGCATATCAGGACGTTTTTGGTGATCTATTCCTTCATTCTCTATGCCTTCCTGTCAAGAGAAAAAGATAATACTTAAGTCTTACTGTACTTTCTCTTAATATTGTTTTTAAAAACAGTCCCTCATCCCGCGCGAAGGGCGCAGCCTGTATAGCTTATTTGCATATGGGAGACCTTGAGAAAGCAGAGGAAGTAAGGCGGTAAGTCAAGTTCAGCATTATTACTACATTTTCGGAAGTCTTTAAATAGTTAACATCAACCACCATCATGTTGCAAGATAGGGCTTAACAGCACCGCCAGTGAACCAAGGTACAATGTGACTGCAATGATCCACCAGAGCATGTGCTAATGGCTACAGCTGCTGACCGCTCTGTAGACAGCGCAGAAACCCGCTCTTTGATGTTAACTGAGTTAAACTGCATTTAACATTGACGTAGAACGAAAAAATAGTTAAGAACGATGCCCATGGCCCAGTTCTAAGCCCCAATGTAAACATCCCAAGACTTGCTTAGCCACTGTTCCAGTCAATAAATGTGCTTGGCGCAAATTCGCACTTGCAAGTTGTGACTGGTGACATGTTTGCGTTCATTTCCTCAGCACGCATGGCATTGGTCAACCGAAGAAGAAAGTTTTACTTCAATTTATGAAGAGTTACTCAAAACGTGGCGATGTGGCAAGTAAGTCAGTTTATGAGGGTCGTGGGCCAGGGAATGGGAAAACTTTTTATTTCCTAGCTCCATTAGCCTTTTCTTTTCTTTCGCTTGCGTTCAAGCAAATGGACAAAGACAGAAATATGGAATGCTTTGCTTTGAAGCCCAGAATATGTCACGTGACATGCCAGGCAATATTGATACGGTTCTAAAAACCAAAGTCAGACTCGAAAACTATCCAACCATATTCCTAAAGTGATCAACTTATTTTACTTGGTGTTCGTGCTCAAAAATAAGTGTTTGTTTTGTTTTGTAATATTCCCATTGAAAACACTTTTGCTTTAAGCAGTTACCTAATAATCCACAGTAAAGTTTTTTGCGTTTTGTTGATTTGTTCCTCAGTCCAATTGTTCCAAACTGGGGTTTGAAGTATATTCAATTTATATACATGTATAGGCCTGCGATTTCCTTACCAGCAATAGTAATAGGTTTTGGCGAACAATGGTGATCTTAAGCCGTACGTGTAGAGGCCGGAACACACCAGGGTACAAGTCGCAGTGACAGTTCTCATCGTGTGACATGCCAAGTAATCAAATGAAGAATGATCCTCGCAGTTATGAACGCAATTTATGCAATTGCGAAAAGAAGCCTGAAAAAAATTCAGGACTTCAACGGGGTTCGAACCCGTGACCTCGCGATTACCGGTGGGATGCTCTAACCAACTGAGCTATGAAGCAGTTCATAACTGCGAGGATCATTCTTCATTTGATTTCATTTCCGCAGTTCATATATGATTCATTTCATATATCATTCATACTCATTTCTTTCACGGGATCATATGAACCCACAATTGACCTGCTCCCAACGTCAGTGGCTTCATAGCTCAGTTGGTTAGAGCATCGCACCGGTAATCGCGAGGTCACGGGTTCGAACCCCGTTGAAGTCCTGAATTTTTTTTTCAGGCTTCTTTTTGCAATTGCATAAATTGCGTTCATAACTGCGAGGATCATTCTTCATTTGATTTCATTTCCGCAGTTCATATATGATTCATTTCATATATCATTCATACTCATTTCTTTCACGGGATCATATGAACCCACAATTGACCTGCTCCCAACGTCAGTGGCTTCATAGCTCAGTTGGTTAGAGCATCGCACCGGTAATCGCGAGGTCACGGGTTCGAACCCCGTTGAAGTCCTGAATTTTTTTTTTCAGGCTTCTTTTCGTAATTGCATAAATTGCGTTCATAACTGCGAGGATCATTCTTCATTTGATTTCATTTCCGCAGTTCGTATATGATTCATTTCATATATCATTCATACTCATTTCTTTCACGGGATCATATGAACCCACAATTGACCTGCTCCCAACGTCAGTGGCTTCATAGCTCAGTTGGTTAGAGCATCGCACCGGTAATCGCGAGGTCACGGGTTCGAACCCCGTTGAAGTCCTGAATTTTTTTTTTTCAGGCTTCTTTTCGTAATTGCATAAATTGCGTTCATAACTGCGAGGATCATTCTTCATTTGATTTCATTTCCGCAGTTCATATATGATTCATTTCATATATCATTCATGCCAAGTAATGCTGTCGCGGCAACCAAATTTTGTTCTCCCTTGACTTGAGGCACAGAGTCACACCTGTTTGAATTCGTGCGACAAGCCGCGGGGAAAAGATGACGCAAATTTTCAGTGTCGCCTCTCGTGCACTGTCAGTCGTTCTGTCCCTGGGACAAAAGAAAAACAACGGGAAAGCGTCATTTATCCGCCTATAGACAAATCTCCTCTTGTGTATAAGGTAGGCATCTTGACCCAGAGACATGTCTCCCAAGCAATGCACACAAGACGGCTTATCGCAGAGACTTATCGCCTCGTGTGTGCCGACCTTAAAGCTGAAAAGAGTTTTAGTCATGCAATGTTATGGGCCTCATTCGAGACTGCTCAACATCTAAAGTCAAAGCAATTTTGCGGCAAGACATCCCTCGGGTTTAGGCAACGTAAGGGTAAGTTGAAAACGTTAACGTAAACTGTTGCTAGTGAGGTTTTGGATTTATCTGTTGCGTCTTTTTCCTAGGAACGAGGGAATTGTACGAAGAGCTGAAATACGAAATGAAAGACCTCGCCATACCAACAATTGTGTACAACAACCTCCTTTATGTGTATGGCTTCCATGGTAAGTTAGATCTGGTCCCAGTTGCTCAAAGGGCAGAGAACTTTACTGCTACTTCTACTTTATTGACTGATAAATCGTACAATGCATCTCATCATTCAGTATAAAAGTAAAATATTATTAAATGCAGGGTTGTATATAAGAGCCGGCAGCCGGCGAAGTTCGCCGGCTTCTCCGCCAGGTTTCGCCGGCTACTTTCATGCTTCACGAGTCAAGATATGTCGAGGAGATGATGTTTATCAGGTCTAAACTACTTGGGCTCAATAAAAATAAAAATTTTGCAGTGCCTATCTTTTCTGAAAACATATAAAAGACTTCTGACCTAAGCGCAGTTTAAAAACGTTATGCTTGAGACTATCTTTTTGAACAAATCTTGCTGCTGTGGCGGTAAAGTACGAATAAGATGATTTGTTGTTCAGTCCGCCATATTGGATTTCGATACATGAATGCATAATTGTGCGAGCAGGAAACTGGGAAAGAGTAGTCTTCGTGCGTGACTAACAACACGAAATTGCGAAAATGACTGACCAGCGAGGTCAAAAACTAAAGCAATTAACCTTAGATGTTTTTTGTCAAGGAAAACGAAAACCAAAAGAGACAACTACAAGTGAAGGTATGTACCTACCTTTGAAAAAATGTCCAAGAAAATAAATATTAATTTGCCAGCAAATCGACCAAAACGTTCAACGGCAAAACAATTAGATCTTTACAGTATCTTCAAGTATGACAAGTCATAGTTTTAATCTTTTTGTAAGCCTTAGCATCATTGCTTTGAAAGAAAACGTCGAAAGTTTAATTTACTATTCCTTCTGAGGAGATACGTAGAGCTTTATTGGCCTCCGTCAAATCACCGTCAATGGGAAAGTTTTGTTTGTGGCTTCTTGCAAATGCTGTCAACAGCGGCCACGATCAACGTGCATGTTGTTTATCGGCAGTGGCCTTTCTGGAACGTACAATTTTCGAAATATAGCCCGCACGGCATGTGCAAACAGGAGTTGAGACTCAAACAGCTCATTTGTACTTGACTTGCAAGGTTACCGGTTACACTAAAATCTAGCGCCAAAGGAACAAGCAGATATCGTGTATCAAACCTTAAAATAACCTTTTGCTTTAAGTGTAACAGACCTACACCTTTACGAAGGTAACATATGATTATGTAAGATGCGACCAACCTGATTTATACGAGTTAATAAGTAATCAGACAGCGTGTGGCTAAATGTTTTCTTTTTATTGACTTAAGGTTGCATCTAAGTAAACTAAAAAAGTTTTTTCAAACAATGAAACATTAAGTACCTAACCTTTGATCAGCTCAACGATTATCAGAGTGTGGCAGAAACAGCTGTGTTCAAAGTGTCCATGAGGTTTAACCCATTGGCACCCGTGCCGGCCAAAACCGGCCGTAAAAAACTCCCATGCTTCAAAACATTGCAACTTTCTCAATCGCACGAATATTGCCTTAACTGTTAGTTGTGAGCACGAAATGGAATGCCCTTTAAATTTGGATATCCAATAAATGCAAGAAACGTAGCGATTTTTACCAAATATGGCCTTTTGAGTTTGGACAAGAACGAAACTGGCCGTTTTTAACGTCAAAGAGAAACAACAAAAATGCCCCTTTTTGCCTTCATGTTTTTTAGGGAAATCATCGTCGAAAAACCAAAATTTAACCATCATAACGAAATTCAGTCCTTTTTCTAGCTTAGAAATGACTTTTTTTGTTCATATTCTTCTCCCGAGCCAGTGCATTCGGGCCTTCCCGACATTTTCAACATCTTGAGAGCATTGCATGCTGGGAACTAACGAGAATTTTTGACAGCGCCCGTTCCTTCCCCCAATTCTTTCGCATATAAACTAAGTCTACAGCCACTCCGACCTACCGCCAAAATTTCCTGCTCGTGGTCATCTTCAGTACACAGAAATTCCAAAATATGTGGCGGTAGGTCGAGAAATTCATCAATAGTCGAGTCCCAAAGGTACTAAGTGTTCGACCGGCCAAATTCCCAGTTCGTCGAGTAACAAGCCAAATTCAACAACAAAGTACATCACCTTGCTCGATTCTTTGAGAAAGTGGACTCTTAGCTACCGTCACGCTTAATGATGCTCATCAGGCAGCCGCTAAAGATGAAAAATGGCTGTAAATTTAGCAGAAATCGCAAGCAAACCGAACTTGGGCCATTGTTGTCGCTTCACGGATAAAAAATAGCCACGTCAAAATGACGTTTTCAGAAACCTTGAGCCTCCAGTGGCTTAGTACAGCACCACTTTTCCCTGGTAGTTCAAATAAAGAGTCACGAATTGCTATTCATCGTTTATAGGTGGAAAATCACTCCGAAAATGTAAAACCCTCCGGTAGTCAATGGGTTAATTAAAAGATAAAGAAAGTTGCGGTGTCCCCGAAAGAAGTCAAGTTTTTCTTGTTGTCTACTTATGTTCTGGGACAACGAAACCGAAGATACTAGACCTTTGGACTGTTAGGCAAGTTCCCGTTACCGAGCGGAGTTAATCGCCGTTTGCTGGTCTAGTCCTTCAAGTATGTGCCATGTTTACAAGTTCTCAAGTGGCAATATTTGCCAGGCTCGTTAGCTCCAGCAAAACCACCAAAAAGATACAAAAAATATCATTCCACTTTTTGTTTATACGGTTGCATTATTGAAATGTCGCTTTGTCTTTCTTTGAGTAACATGGTTTTCACAGTATAATTGCAGCTTAATTCATTCCTCTAATGTCTGAGTTTCATGGCCCAAAATGCCAGGAAATGCGTTTTCCAGTGTTCCAGTTTTCAAAAATTTTCCGGGGAGCATGCCCCCGGACCCCCCTAGAAACGATGTGCTTTACTGAGCCCATCGTATGCGTCATCCGGACCCACAACCGTCTACTTTTCACAAAACTCCGGCTACTTAAGAACTTAAAGAAAACCCTGTAAATGATGCTATTAAGATAACAGTTTTAAATAATTAACCCTTTAAGCCCCAAGGGAAATGCCAAGTTTTTCTAAATCGGTAACTATGAACCAGGAGACCACATGTGATATACCATTTGAAAGGTATTTTCTGGGGTATGCTATAAATCACACTAAAAGAAATGGAGGAGGCCACAGATTGGATTGACAAGTTCCCAAAATGAAAAAATAAAAACGTTTAAAATTTTCCTGTTTCTTGTACACATTGGGTATCCCCCTAAACTATAGCTTAATTTGCAGCTCTCAATGCATTGCTTGTTGTCAGATATTAACTTGGTCGAAAAAGTACAAAGACAAAAAGTTCCAAAAGTTGCAGGGGTGGTAAATCAAGTCTTGTATAGGAGGGGGGCATGATATTATCCCTTCATTGTTGAGATCTTTCCAAGATCTTTTAGTTGTGCAAATTTCATGCAAATTGACTGAATATTGAGCATGTAATTGCATCTTGTGCCATATGGCACTATTGGGGCTTAAAGGGTTAAGAAAGATACTGAAATAATAATAATAAAACAGTCTAAAGCAACTCTCCAATTTTGAACATATGATTGCGAAGCGTAGCCTTAAATTTAGAATTGTCCTCTATATCAACGATACTCACGGCTGCTTATTCCATCAGTTAATTGTCTTGGGAAAGAAGCTCTTAGCATGTTGATTGCGGTCTTATAAATAGATTGGAGTGGTTATACCTCGAGGTACGAGATAGAGGTGTAAGATACCTTTCTCTCTCGATCGGTCCACCTTCTCATAAACCACTTGGTGAAACATTACTAACCGAGGCAGGATTCTCCTACCCTCAAGGGATGGCCACTCCAACTCGTTCAACATATTGGTTACCACCCCTCTCCCTAGCTGCGGTGCGCTGAATCATATCCAGGTGGTGCTTATCATTTTCAAGATAAGGATACCAGGCAGAGATGGCATACTCCAACTTAAACTCCAACTAAAATGCAACTGCACTTTATCCATATAAGTTACTGTACAGAGGTTACACTGCACTTTATCCGTGGAATAGCGAGTTATCCATTGGATAAGGTCATCCTGCATTAGCATCTGGGGCCTGGTGTTGAAATCGTTTAGTGATATGCGTGGCTTCTGTCCACGTGTGTAATTCCATACGATCCCAGATACACATAGATTGGTTATTCCCACATGGGACGCCTAAGGAATCGTTCTTTTCAGGAAGTCGTCATCATTCAAAGTGGGTCTTGCCTTTTTTCACATCATGCCAGGTAGTTTTTTTGCTAGCACCTTAATAGCACCAGATTGGCCTTTTAGCTCAGAACTGGAACGGAATTTAGCTCAGGAATGGAACTCAGAACATTGAGCCGGTATCGTATGAACAAAGCGTAGATTATTATTCTTCCTGTTTTAGTGGTGCGGTCTTAGGCTCATACGAGATAACAGTGAAGTAATGGAAAAGGGCGGCGAGGATCAACCAAGAAAGATAGAGACATATCACAAGCGTTATCCTAGAGTTTTGAAAGCGTTTGAGAAATCAAATTAACTGGACGTATGTTACTCTTTCAGGTGATGTTGACTCACAATGGAAAGTGTTTGAAGAGATGAAGGCAAACGGCTCAGAGCCTAACATGTTTTCGTATTCGAATATCGTGAGAACTTACTTACTCAAGTAAGTACAAGGAAATATTAATAGAACTATTTTGTCTGGTGCCAGAGTTTTCATGAATATTAACAAGGCATAATGAAGATACCCAGAAACTATCATTTATATTTTTTTTTCTAAGTTGTTAGGTTAGGCTATAGTTATACATAACAGGTTTGTTTTCCTTTAAAAGAGCAACCATTTTAGACCTTCCAATGTTTTTGCGTGAAGTTCAGTTGTACGATATAGTACACTATCGCGTTTTAGTATAAATCTACTAGCGTTCTATCACGAATGCCGTTCTCTGATTGGCTACGCTACTCGCTATCGATTCTGTGTTATATAATAAGGTGAATAGTTCGCGCGTTGTGATTGGTTCTTAGCTATGATCTATTTGAGGACAGATGCACAGATTACGTCATCACGACCCACTTTTTTCCAGAAATGTGGAAAATAAACAAGTTTTTCGCTTGCATTTTGTTTCTTTATTATATAAAACAAATAGATTCCATGTTGCCGTGCGTCTGTTCAGTAATAGATTACAGAAGACGTCAAAATGTGGTAAAATCATCAGTGACACACTCGCCTGCGGCTCGTGTGCCACTTCTTTATTTTTACCACATTTTGACGTCATCTGTGATCTATTACTGAACAGACGCACGGCAACATGGAATCTATTTGTTAATTAGATAGTGAGTAGCGGTTGTCAACAAAATGTCGGCCGCTTCTTCTCGTTTTTGTAGTGTCTGCGAGGAGGATTTAGATAATTTACTTGTTTAGTTTTGAACGACTAGTAGATTTATACTAAAACAATTAGATAATTCGCTCTCAGCTATCACGCGATAGAAATCTCGAGCTCATAATCTAATTGTTAAATATTCCGATTTCCTAATTAATTCAGATTTATTTTTCTCATTAATATTCACGTTTTCGAACTATTTACTCCAGTCCCGGCAAGTCAGGATCATCGAGGTTTGACTGTATGTCCTTTTACCTGGAGTGTTGGACTTGAGCCTTGTAACTTGTCAATAGCCGCTGTTCTTTACATGAGCAAGAGGTAGCTAACTTTCAAACCCAAATCTTAGCCATTTTTCGTGCATGTGTTTTAGCTAACGGACTGTGAGAACTGGGAGGTATTCTTCAATTTCATGGCTCAAAACTTCTCCAGAAAGGTTTCTCTGTGACAGCAAAACAAAGAAAATTGTTTCCCTAACTTGTGCAATAATACGAGCGTGTGACAAGTGACTAATTTTTAATGAGACGTATTGTTCATCAGGGATGACATTGGTACAGCGCTTAAACTATTCCAAGATGCCAGAGAACGAGGAGCGTTCCTATCAGATGCGACATGTCTTCTGATGTTGAACTCCATGGCCAGGACAGGCCAGTTAGAATATTTTGAAAATGGTAAGAAAACACCTCTGTTTCATTCTCTGGCTTCAGTGCCAAACTTCTCGGCAGCTTTCAGTTAAAATGATTAGACTTTAATTATAATATAATTAGCACTTTAGATATGGTTTTACATTTTCGGCATAGTTAATTTAATTATTTAATGATATTTCATCGATTGTAATGATTGTAAAGCGCATTAGATCATATATTTTTGATGAATTTTTGCGCTATATAAGTAACAAGTTTATTTAGAAAAAGACTTTTTTCCCCTTTGGACAGCTTTGTTGCTGAGCAATGGTACAAGGCCGAATCACCTCAGTCCCACTGACCAGTTCTAAGTTCTGAAACACACATTGGATCCAGAGAGCGGCGAAGCGGTGTCTTCTTCAATTTGCTTAAATTCACCCTTGATTTTACCATGCGTTCGCGCGAGAACTGGGGAAAAAGTTGGACTATTTGCAGTCTGTTATTAAAAGAACTTCTAAAGTTCTTTCTCGAAATTCGTTCTATGTAGGATAAATTGCTAACAGAAGGTCATGTCTTCCAACTTGCTCTGTAATCATGCTGATGATTAAACAAATCGTACTCCCGCTACGCGGTCGTTCGATTTCGTTAATCACTCGTATCATTACAGACCTAATTGGACTGCGACCATTCCAAATTCAATCTTTTGTCGCCGTTGTGTTTTGGTGATGTTTCCTCAGCCTTGGAAGACATCATGACCAACAGAATTGCATCAGCATATAGTATGAAGTGGTTAGGACTGCTGCGTGGTCTGCTGTTCTGTTGCCTGCATGCTGGAAAGAAAGATCTTGCTTTGAAACTTCAGCTGGTAAGGTCTTGCTGTTGAGTACTTTGACAAAATCCTTACAGAGCATGTAAAGGAGCAAAGGGTACCATTTGTAACTTGCGTAGAAATTTGTCTTCGTTTTGTCGTTTTTGTGTTTGGTTTGTTTTGCTCTTGTTTTTGTTTGTCATCTGGAACTCGGATTTTTTTCGAGTTTCCATTTAGGATTTCATGCATTTTCTATCATGTTGTATTGTTGTAGTTGTCGCTTTTTTTTGGGGGGGGGGGGGGACGGGTAAGGGAGGCGTGAAGCTAAACGATTTGATGAACAACCGTGTTCACTTGGCCAATCAGCTATGATGCTACTGAAATGCTGTGCGCATGCTAATTTTCGTCATCTTTTCGTTTTCCTTAGGAGCACGAAATTCGAATTGAAGTAAACGCATTTGTTTCATATTCAGAAAACTCTGCCAAACGAGGAGAGGTGAGAATTTTTATAGTATGCATTTCATCCACTGTGATCTAGTTCTTGTGTTCAGCGTCGCTCAACTCAAGGCCCAGTCTTTCAAAACACGACCAAGCTAATCCCGGATTAGGGAAAACTTTAATACCAAGGCCAATTTAATTGTATTCCCGAGGGTTTTCGCCCTTATGTTTAACTTAACCTTGACTTTACTTTGACTTGAACGTACAATCTGCTTTAATAATAAAAACAGTTTCAACGAGCGAGATGAATTTTTAATCGTGGCCCTGTGGTAATCAGCTTTCGATCGATCGGACCTAGTCTAATAATTCGATGTTTGCGGGGATTTTTCGCTACTCCTTCCACAACTGAAATCAACGGTCTACCTGACTTATGTGGGTTCTATAAAATGGGGCGTATTCGTCATGATAGTGAGAGCCACAAGTTCTTTTGCATTCTTTTAACTGGGCCGTTTGTAGTTTATTAATCATTGCAAGTTCATTGTGTGTGGCAAATAAATATGCAAATGCAGATCATGAATTGCTGGTACCACCTGCCGAAATTAGATATCTCTTAAAACTTCTCTATCCTGTCCCCAAAAAGAAGAGGTTGAAGGTCTTTTGAGTGACGCCAGCATCGTATACTTCTCGTCCTTAGGTTAATGCCGTGTTAAACGCCATAGAATTCTTCAAGGAAAATGAGATCAACCCTACGGCCCTGTATCCAGCACTTATCAGAGCTTACGGTAAGTTAAACCGAGAAATAATTTTCATTGTTGTTCGCGTTTGAAATTGTTTTTCTTGAAACTGCTAAAAGTTGTATTTGTAGAATCAAGTTAGTCATCCTTCGAAGTCTTTTCCACATTAACAAAAATTCCCAAGATACTTTTAAGCTTTTGTCCCCGACACTGGGGCTGTCGGCTAGCTGCAGAAGTATTCATGTGGTGGCTTGGTTAGACTGGTCGCATTCCGTTTCTAGATAGTAGCAAACGCAAGCCAACAACAGCGCGGAGAGGCTGGAGCGAGAGAAATAAAGCGAGAAGAGACTGGGGAAAGGCACGAGAGAAAAGTGACCAATTACCCGGTACAATCTCGTGACCAAATTTGGTCATAAACTTAGGAATATCGTGCAGAGAACTTCCTAATAACTACAAGGAATGCCTGCAAAAAAAGGCCACGGATTGTTTCTGCTGATAAAGTTCCTGTGATAGGAGGGAAGGATTCCCATTCTTGATAGTTTGGTTCTCTCTGTGGAAAGACGTGTTCTCAATTGTATCGCTTCAGCGGGCAAAGATAGCCGTATCTGGTTGTCCGGGGCTAGCGGATTTTCCCGTCGGGCTAGTAGATTCTAGCATTAGCGTTAGGCTGGCGGCCCATAAAGTACTTAGATTGGGTGGTGTTCTCTCTGTTGGATTTTAAGTTGTGACAGAAGGTAAAGGAATTTAATTACAGCAAGGGTTAATATCAGAAATCTAAGAACAAATTTGGTTAAGTTAATAGGCGCATGCGCTTGATGTCCGACGTGACGTATTACACACAGTCTGCAGCTTGTACCTCTTGTCTAATTGATAATGCTGTTTATGTTAGATGCACGAAAGGACCCTGATGCGATCAAGGGTGTATACGAACAGCTGGTGTCTGAAGGGGTGCTACTCGACAGCAATTTTCTTCAGCAGTACAATCAAATACTTCTGAAGTACGCTGATAAAGCGTCAAGCGAACCAGACCTACCCCCACAGGCAAGTATTGCAAAATGTTGAAGTAACGCAGTTTTTACGCCTTTGGCATTTTTTTCTGGTTGTTGTTGTTTTGTTTTGTTTTGTTTTGTTTGTGCGTGTGTGGTTGTTTGTTTGTGCGCGTGTGGTTGTTTGTTTGTGCGCGTGTGGTTGTTTGTTTGTGCGCGTGTGGTTGTTTGTTTGTGCGTGTGTGGTTGTTTGTTTGTGCGTATGTGGTTGTTTGTTTGTGCGTGTGTGGTTGTTTGTTTGTGCGTGTATGGTTTTTGTGCGTGTGTGGTTGTTTGTTTGTTTTTACTTTTTCTTTTTTCTGTTTTTTAATTTCATTTTTGATTTGTTTGTTTTTTGTTTTTGACCAGCAGAATTTGATAAACGTTTGAAACAAATGTGTATATTGGTCATCGTCAATAGTCGTAGGCCGTAGTAGCCCAAACCTGTCAACACAATCTTTTGCAACGAGGAAGCTTAAATCATAAGTCTAGTATGGGGTCCTTTTTAGGCTTCCCACCTCATTATTTTTGCGTTCATTTTTTAAATTCATTTGAATTGGAACCAATTACAAACATCTCTATTCCTGGTTTTAAGGTGGGCCCACACGAAGGGATTTGTTGCAGGAACATGTTGCTGCAAGACGTAGCAGGGACATATTTATAAACTGTGCACACTATGGGTTATCTAGCTGGTAAGTGTAGCAGGGACATGAATCAGGGGAAGGGTCACGACTAGCGCACACACACGAAAATGTAGCTGGAACATATCCTTGGTAGATCTTGCAGGGACACATCCCCTCGTGTGTGTTCACACTTTTTCTGTCGTGCAACATAAATTTTGTGCAAAATTTGTTCCCGCAACATGTCCATGAAGTTCAACAGGTTGAACTCCGTGCGACATGTTGCAGGGACACATTTTGCACAAAATTCATGCTGCACGAGTGAAAAAGATGTCAACGCACACGAGGGGATGGGTTCCTGGAAGATCTACCAAGGATATGCTCCAGCTACATTTTCGTGTGTGTGTGCTAGTCGTGTGTGCATCCCTGCAACATATCCTCAGTGTGTACTTAACATGTCCCCTCGTGTGGGCCCACCTTTATGGCCATGTATGCATCATGTTTTTCGCAGTGGTGTAGGGTAATTTTCTCAGTGCGATATTCGTTGCAAGCTCCTACCGATTTGATGATGGTCCAGAAATAATATGCAGCGTTGAGAGAAAAGCGTATTTGACGTGAGCACAGAACTCTTTGGAGTACCCAAGGTTGGAGAGGTCTTTCAAACCTGCTGATATCCCATGTGCTGTTATTCCCCCACAGCTAGGTGGTGATTCCCCACAGCTAGGTGTTTGAAATCGTTTTTAGCTTTCACATGCGATTTGAAATTGCTTTAAAAATCTTCGCTTAATTAATAGTCTGTATGAAAAACTGGAAACCGTGATTTCGTTTCTTAGTCACTGATGGTCGATTCTATGAAGTGGTTAGGTGATCACGTGATCAGAAAGATCGATACCTTCTGTTGTTGTTGTTGCTTGAGTCATACTCAAAAGACTGGTGCAACCCTGAATCGAGGACAGCATGACTGGCGATTTTGTTACATAACATCCACCCAGTTTTATGTTTTGACTTGGAATTGTAATGATCATTCTTCTTCTTGTCCTGTATAAACACCATATACAGGTTTCATGTTTAGAATTATTCCTCACTTCTCGTTTATTTTTCTGTTAGGCACAAACTGAACAAGCTGAAGATGAACTATCGAGCGAAGATGAAGAACATCCTATGGAAGAAATCAAAAAAGACTTTGAAGAGGTACACTGCATTTACTCCATTCAGTCATAAGAGCCAACTTTACTTAATGCGAAAGTTCATTCGTGTCTACATAAACGTTTCAGTAGGGTTTTTTTAAAGACTGAATCAAACCAGACTAGCAACAGCAAAATCTTTGAGGTGGACATGTACTCGCTAAAAAATAAGTGAATCGCGCCCAGTCGTAAAAGCCTTATCACTGAACTACCTGTGCTTAGACTGAAATACAAAGCTGTTGACCTCAAAAGTCCTTGCATACTACCAGAGTCGAATTATACCTTGATACCGAGTTACCTTTTTACTCAATAAGTAGCTTCCCCGGCTGAGCATCACCCTGGAAGAAACCAGTCTAACTGGGGTCGAAAACTAAGGTTTTTTTATTTTGGTGTTATCGGAGCAGATAGAGTAGAGTACTTTCTATGTTAATTAGTATAAATATACTAGCGTTCTATCACGAATGCCGTTCTCTGATTGGCTACGCTACTCACTATCTATTCTGTGATAGATAGTGAGTAGCGGTTGTCAACAAAATGGCGCCCGCTTCTTCGCGTCTTCGAAGTGTCTGTGAGGAGAATTTGGATAATTTACTTGTTTAGTTTTGAACGACTTGTAGATTTATACCAAAACAATTAGATTATTCGCTCTCGATTTCTATGCGTGATAGCTGATTCGGGCTGCGCCCTCATCAGCTATCACGCGATAGAAATCTCGAGCTCATAATCTAATTGTTAAATAGTTTTCTTTTTTTAAAGTTTTTAATTACTTTATAATAAGCACTACCATAAAAACACAGCTCTTAACCAAGAGCCGCATCAGAAATGTCGGTGAAAGCACCGCGGCGGTTTTGGGGGTAGTGCGATATTCTTCAGAGTCAACTTCTCTAGAAATACCTTTATAAGAGTAAGGATGGGGCTACTTTTTGGAGCAGTACAAGCAGTTATGTTGCCATTATTTGTTTTAAGTACGAACCTCCACTGTATATCCAACATACAAAATACAGGAGTTGTTTTGATTAGGAAAAATCTCGATGTAATAGGAAAATTAAAAGAAAAGTTTTCAATTTCCTAAGCAAGTCGGTTTGTAAACCTGGAGAGGTTCTTTATCAGACCTTGAATTTTTTGCTTCATCATTTCTCTGTTTCCTCGTTGTTTGTTCGGCCGTATTTTGTCTGTTTGGTTGGTTGTTTGGTTGGTTTGCGCATTTGTTAGCTAAACCAATTATATTTTGTTTTTAATTTTATTTTTCAGGAGGAGAAAAGTGAATAAGTGACCGTGCTATTCAGAATTATCTGATTTGCCTCAGTGGTGGCGCTTTTCTATTCGTCCAGCCGTGTTGGAGTTTCGAGTCACCCGTGGCTGGGTTTACGTTTCTTCTTTGTGTGAAAGGCCCTGTATTACGATGAACTCATTTGCCAAATCATGAGAAAGTCGATACGTATTTGGAACTGTTTCATATTGAACATTAGAAGTGCGCTTTGTTGCTGCGGGTACGGCCACGCAACGTATCTCCTCGAAAGTGTTGTGTGATGACTCAATAACGGCTGCGTCAGCCTAGTCCCCAGGTGTTCTTGGTTCGGTCAAACCCAACTGTCAGCTGTGACGTCACCGAGAACGCCTAGCAAATACTGCCAGATCCACAATAAACAACACTGAAATATGCACAAGATCGTACGTTACAATAATGGCATAATATACCTTTGAGGTTGCTGCACAAAGGATGGGTGTCCACATCGCACTCGTCTGAATCTACAAAAATTATGCTCACGATAAAAAATGTGCGGCAAAGTACATGTAACTTCAATATGAACACGACAAAACTTTGAACAGAAAAGCAACGCAAAATAATGGACTAAAAAGGTTATTCCACAAAGTTAGAACTTACCGTCGTTTGTGGACACTTCCATTGTACGGATTTGCCGCATCGGCGGTAAACTTTCACACGATACGGCGTGGAAACCAGTAAATTCCAACCAGGGTTTTTTTGCGCTAAAATCGGGTATTTTGGCAATATTTGCAAGGCGTTCTCTCGCCCACTCCTTCCCAGACTTCGCGCGGACAAGGGGGGAAAGAGGGAACGCCTAGGGACAAGGCTGCGGCTGCGTGAGATACTGCAGTGAAACAGTCCTCTTTCTCGTTTCCTCTGGAGAATGCAACAGCAAATTTATCTCGTTGATTTTTCCCTGAAAATGGTTTTTTGTTTTGTTTTTTTGTTTGTTTGTTTGGTTAATTTTTTTAAGTGAGTAACGACGTCCATTGGTTCAAATAAATTACAAAGCAAAGTGGTAAGTAAGGCTTTGAAAACTGACCTGAATTAAACTCTCTCGTGAGTTAGCAATCAAGAAGACGGGTGAAGTTCGGACTATTCCTGTTCTATAGTTGGTTCATTGCTGTGAAAGAGGACAAAGGGCTACTTCACTGCAATAGACGTTTCCACGTTTTATTTTTTTTAACAGCATTGTCGACAGACGTTCGTTACGTGGCCAGTATCAAAAGTTGAAGAAAAAAACTGTTGAAAGGTCTCAGTACTGAAATAACAGTACTAAATGACTGGCATTGCTTGCCTTATTTGCCGTTGGCTTTTCAGAGGCGAATAACTTCTCCCCTAAAACCTTGTGTTGATCAGCTGGAACACTTAAGGAGATTGTGATATGTGGAATCGAAATTCCCTTGATGTTCAATTCCTCTTCTTGTGACCCAGCTATGAAAATTTTGTATAAACAGGTGACACGAAATTGTAATTTTTCTTTACTTGGAAACCAGTCATGGAGCCAGAATGCATTTAAACTGCACCCTTTATACTGCCTCAGATGCAATCATTTGCAGGGACGGGTAAAAGGTGAATTGCTGGACATTCACTTTTACCGTATAAAGCTCATACGGGTACATGTGAAATCCTTTCACTGGGATTTCTCCTTACCATATACTTGCGTACTTAGCTCGGCGAGCGTTTTGGAATTCTTTGTTTTTGAACAACGTCCTCGCTTGGTTCTCCTGTATTGTCCTTCCGGTTCCTAACATTCAACAAAAATAAATTTCCGCTTTTTAAGCTGCACCTGTTTGTTGACATTTACTTTGTCATTGCACTTACAGAAATCTTGTGTGTACAGTGTTTGTTCCCCTTGGCCAGAGGTCGGAGAACGAGCAACTCTGAGAAGTTCTGGCGCGCGTTTCTCTAAACTCCCGAAAACCTTTTCAGGCCCTAACAGCTATTTCAAGTGCATTAGTCCCATTACCAGAAAATCGATTTCTAATACTTTTAATAATCTTTTAGGAAAGCACGCTCAAAAATTGACAAATACATTGGGATAACTTGTTTAAAAAAAAAAACGAAAAAAAAAGTTCTCGGGCCCGAAGTGGTTTCCAGGGTTTTGAGAAACGCTCGCCTGATCCGGAAGTTCGAAAATATTGACTTCCGGTTGAATTGCACTTAATAGTGTACTTATCCTCAAAATATTGTTTTTGGCTTTAATAAATCTTTGTACCTGTTCGAAACGCATTGCGCTTTTTTCCGCCTTTTTAAAACAAATCTTGACTTTTTATAGGTTGTAACAATTACGAAATCTGGCCATCATCTGCCCCTGCACGACCGAGCTAGTAAGAGGCATGGGTCTATTCCTGATTTGACGTCACCAACTGATTTGCATCAAGGCAAGTCTTTGTAAACATGCATGCAGATCATTTTGTGACGTCAAAACAGGAATAGACCAATGCCCCTTAATAGCTCGGTCGTGGGGCAGATGATGGCTAGATTAAAAAGTTTATTTTGTTAAGTCAATACACTGGTTTTGCAGCGGTATAATTCAGAGAAATATCCACGTGGCTAAATTTAACGCCGAGTTATAGGGACAATTGGTTTCAGCGTTCCCCTGTAGCTGTTGAAAATTACAAGCCGAGCGCCATACGCTATACTTTCCACATCAAACAAGTTGAATTGAAAGGTTGAAATTGAGTACTTGGGAAAAAGCTTCCATGGTTTTCTAGAGAACAATGGAGAGTAGTTCATGAGAAATCAATGTCTTTGCTTATCTAACCAGCTTTAAGGCGCCATGTACTCCAAACCGCCGACCAGTTATTAGCTCAGCTGTTAGAACACCGGACTACCGTTCGGGAGGTCGCGGGTTCAAACTCCTGCCGGACCAACACAAACATATCACAAATCATATCACATGTTGATACATATGTAAAGCGCATTTGATCATTACGTCATGGAACATACGCTATACAAATTCGTAAATAGTTGTTGTTATTGATTTCCGCCAGTATTTCCTACGAAATTACATGTATGTCATGTCAAAGGCGACTCAAGTAAATTGAGACCTGGTTGACGATTTGGAAGTGTTTGAACGGAAACATCGGTGAGACTTTTGAAAACTACCTCCAATATGGACGCAATTCAGTATTCGTTTCCGCCCCGCACACGGAGTCCTATTCCAAAGGCGCTCTTCCTTCCTTTTTTCCCCTCGCATTCAAGCAAATCTTTTTTTTTAGGGAAAAGAAAGGTGGACTTTAAAATTTGAACTCGAGCTAACTCGAATTTTATAAGTTCTTTTCGTTTTTGATGTTTTTGTTTCCCTATGGCTCAAGTTTTCCTCTTAAATCAATAGCGATAAACCAAGTGCCGTAACGTAGCTAGGTTATTAACATGTTAGGTATAGAAATGAAACAAAAGAACTTTTTAAAAACATCCAGTCGTTTGGGACACGAAAATACTTTTTTTTTTCTTTTGTCAAAATCGGCGCTTCCGGCGGAATAGTTTTCTTTCCTTAGAGTTACAGGGAAAGACCTTTAACCAATTACAACGCCCGTATACTTGGACAACAAAAGATTAGCCAGCGTGTGTCAAATGTAAGCACGTGCAGACAGGCAGTTATTCTGTAAAATACTTCCAATCTAGCGCGTGCATTTTTTAAAAAGATGACACACCCACACGTCATAAATACATGCTCGCACCTATCAGAACTTTGGTATCTTTCTCGCAGTGTAAAAAAAGTGTGAATCGCGCCTGTCTTGCAAACTTTTTTACCCCAAACTAAATTGAACAACGCAAACGTGAAACCAAATATCTCTCAATGATAAAGCGTGCGCGATAAGTTTTCAAATGCCACCGAAGGAGTTTATAGTTGCCTGGGATGGTTGCTATTAGCATTTCGATTTGGCAGAAAGGTATGATTATTGATTGCACTTGACAAACAGCTCTTCATTTCCATGTTTGTTCGATTAACACGGTCATTGTGATCTCGGTACAGATTGCTACAAAACAGTTGTTTTTATTTCGCTCCAGGTTATGCGCAGAGTTATTCCGATCTTTACTCAAACAAAGAAGTTTACCGGGCGAAGAACAATCAAATCATCGGTAAGGTTCTTACATCGTATATATCTTCCATGAGAATATGTAGATTCACTGGAGCGAAGCACTTCATTATGGCGTCAGTCGTTTGAGCGGTTTTTTCAAAACTGATTTGCGTTTGTTTTGTTTTTATTTCTCTACAAGCTGTGACTGGTTGAAATAACGCACGTCATTTTCTCGCCATTTCTAAGTAAAACCGAAGCCACAGAGGATCTGCCCATGGGGTGTTTATTTAGATTTAGACCGGATTGCAGCGGTTTGTGGAAAATAAAACGTATTGATTGAAAATTGGAATATAAATACACCTTTGCCAAGATTGCAGAAAAGTAATTCAATGTTGTGTTCTTATGGTGGGACTGCAATATTTAGATCTTAAACGAGCCCTCTTTCTGTTGATTTTAGACCGGAATAAAAAAAAAGTCGCGGACTTAGTTGGTGTGATCAGTCTCAAGATTTTTAACGACTTAAATTATGTATATGTATATTGTGATAATCCATTGTTTTGTCTTAACAGCCACTTTGAAGATAATGGTGTATTTTGGCGTGTTCCCACACTCGTTCAAAACATGTAGAAATACAATTGAACCACTGTCGAAACAGCCCCCAACAGTGTTTTAATAATAAAATTAATAGTGTTTTACTGTAGGCCCGGCTATTTTGATACACTCTTTGAATATAGCCCAAGTTCAACAGCAAACCGCCCAGGTTTGTACAACCAAGCCACTAGCGTAACAGACCAACATCCGTCATATTTGTGCAATATTTAGGCCTAATTAGGAATACTTCCAGGGAGGTAAAACCTGTGTTCGCTTGGAGAGATTCGCGATTCTAGAAGTTTGAATTTCGTGATTTTTACAAAAAAAATGTTTGGCGGGCGGGCTTACATTGCAAGTGCGCTGTCTATGTACAGTTCTTGGTAAAAAAAATATCGTAGTTTTTGAATTTGGTGGAGCTTGCATGAATTAGATTTTTGTTGGAGCCTTCGGTATTGCAAATCCATCTGTGAACCAGATTTACTGACATTTTCAAAACATGGTTTTGTTATTTTTAAGCACCAACTCTTTAATGGATCGATACTCCCACAGTTTTTTTTAACATGGTATCAAAACATTTCCCAATTATTTCTCAACAAGTTGTAATCATTTTTTGACATATAAAGTTACTATAACAACAGTACAGCCTCTTAGAAACACCCTTTGTTTTGGATTTATGTACCTGTAACTAGAAAACGAGTAGGGTGAACCCCTGTTTTTATTATTGAATTGAAATCAGCATATGAAGATTCATCTTTCTACAAAGTTTTAAAAATATCTGTACATTAGGTTCAGAGCCACTTTAAATTATCGAAAATGTCAAGAGGCTCCGAACCCAATGTGCGGATTTCTTTAAACTTTGCAGAAAGAAGAATCTTGATATACTTATTGCAATTCAACAATAATAAACACATAAAGCCAAAATTAAGAGTGTTTCTAAGAGGCTGTACTATTGCTATGGTAACCTTGTATGCCCAAAAAATGTTTACAACTTGTTGAGAATAATTGGGAAGCTTTTTATACACGTTCAAGAAAACAAACGAAAAATTGTGGGAGTATCGATCCATCAAAGAATTAGTGTTTAAGCCACCTTATTCCAATATTTACGTACGGTGAATTATAATACTTCTTTTACCTTGCAGCTTTAGCGGATCAATCATCATCCATTCCAATTCAAACCGGTAGCTCCAGCTCTGCTGTTGCTGCGATACCTAGTAACTATGCGAGCATTGTTGGAAACGCAGCCACTACCCCTGCAGTGAAAGTATCCACAATGGCAATAATCATCATGTTTGTAGCGGCTGTTGTGGTCTTAATTGCGCTACTGCTCCTATATCTCGTTCGGAGAAGGTAAGTTTACTGACCACCGACTGTTTAGCTATTATCCCGCTTTCTAGCCATTCTCCTTATTTAATCTTTGTCGCCGAGGCCATTTCTTTGTTACACGTTGTATTATTCTCTCTAAAGGTATCCAATCAATAATGCGAAACCTTTCGAGAACTGACTCAACACTCAGTTAGTTAGTTGGTGGGTGGGTAAGTTGATTAGGGCCTGGTTTCATGGCGAATTCAAATTTAGCCCGGGTTGAAATTTCGCCCCACCCCCGGAGCTGAAATTTTCTTGCGATTACATTGCGAATCTCGGCCCGGTTTGTAATTTCACTCTTGGCGTTAGGCTGTCCACCTATCAGGCCGGTCTGAAATTCGCCATGAAATTAGGCCCTTAGGGCCTAGCGCAACGCCCTTGATTACAAATATTACAAAATGCTGCAGCCCTTATTACGGAATGCGTATGTTGGATTTATTACAATATGTTGCACCCTTTATTGCAAAATGAGCACGTTATTGCAAAATGCCGCAGAACAGCCCATATAATAATTTTACATGATTACGAGGATTAAGAACAAAATTTCTTCGCCTCAATAGAAGAGCCAACTGTAAGCTTATTCCGACTTCATAGAGGAGTTTGTCCTTAGCATGGTTATGTCAGAGAATGTAAATTAAACGTAGAAGAGATACACCTTTTTACTAACTTCCGACATAGCTTGAAAATTTCACTCTATAACAGGCAACAAAAGCTTATTTTTTGTTTGTTTTTCTCAGAAAGCACTCAATGTTACGAAAGGAACTTGCCATGACAAACCAAGACGCCCATTTATCTGGTGGTGCCATCACAAGTGATCCTTACAGAAGGTAACAAAGACGCACGTTTAGTTGTATGAATGGCTCTAATCGTTAATGGGTTTTATTACAGTACATCCTCTTTCTCCAGCGTGTCCAGCCGTGACTTATTTAGCATTCCAATGCCAGAGGACGCCAGCCAAACCAAGCAACCGCATCTATCCGTGACGTCACCTACCGGAAGGACTACCCACCTTGAGATTCCCTAAGCCAGTCACAGCAGGTACGATGCATGATGAAAGCGCTAATTACCCAAGGGTTAATAAGGCCATGTTGCTTCCGGCTCTTACACTTGTACACGTCAATGGAGTTTCTGTAGCATAACACCCTGAGGAACATGAGTCCATTACAGCTACTCCAAGTATTTTGCTAGCATTTTCACACAAGCCAAGCAAACGAGAAACAAAATAACACATGTGTGAGCTACCATAACACAATTGCAACGGAAAGCGTAAGTAAAGCGTGACTTAAATGCCATCCCGAACTAATAACCACTTCATCATCATCATCATCATCATCATCATCATCATCATCATCATCATCATCATCATCATCATATTATCATTATTTCACCTATTTCGTATGAACATCGCCTGCATTTGCACGTAGCGTGACTCAGGCCACCTTAGTTGCTATGTACAGTGAATGCACTGGGGTGGGGAGACAATGTATAAATCCGACTGTCTTGTCAAGGAAAGTAAATGTAGCAGAAAAGATTTGAATTGGATTGGAAGCTAACATTTTTTTTTTGTCTTTTAGTTACAAGATGTAATTTGTATGTCCACTTGTTCCAGTTGTCTTGGTGACCAATCGAAGAAACAAGTCCGAGCATTTCGTCAATCTTTCCAGCTTCATAATATGTGAATAGCTTCTTGTTAATAAATCTGACTCTATTAAACGTTGTGTGCGAAATGCGTCTCTTGAGATTATATTGACAGCATTAGGATGGATAGCAAAGGAAATACCAAACCAGCACTGAAGTCCTGCAGCTCCTTTTTCCTTGATTAGTGCCAGAACTTGAAGAACGATCAGTATAGTAGAGTATCAAGCCGTGGTTCACATAATTAAACCCCAAATTATCTGAAAGCTCTATCTCGCCTTTTTACTATGAATATGGCAGAATCCAATATCCTCTGTACTACAGTGGAACCTCGATTTAACGAAGTGTCAAGGGGCTGGTTATATCGAGGGTCCACGAAGGGAAACCCTCGTTATAACGAATTTGCAGAAAACATCCAAACTGTGCGTTGTATTGAGGTATTATTAATAATTGTTTGTAACGGTGTTACGCTTCACAGTGTTCTCTTGTTACAGGGGGATTTTATTCGCTGTCGGGTAGATTTTGCGTTCGGGCTTCCGAATTGTGTTCGTTATAACGAGGATATTTATATCGAGTTTCTGTTCCATACCTTTTATTGCAACGCGGGCCGGGCTGAGGAATATAGTTCGTTATAATTTTATTGGCTATTTTGGATCACGTGGTATCAGGCATTATTATGCAACATATCGTAACACTTTCCAAATATGGTCATGTTTTACTCGATATACGTAGCATACGTAATTTCGTGCGTCGGAGAGAAAAATGGCGGTTTCTTTATTTTTATTTTTTTTTTTTTCATTTTTTTTTTCTGCAATAAACTCAGAACTTTCTTAAAATTTCAGTTGCCCTCGAAGAATCGCTTCTCGGCCAACAGTTCATTTTTCGGACAATCTATCAGCCGCGGACATTATTCTCCGATGTACCAGCCGCCAAAATGGGTTTATTTTTCTTATTATAATGGTAACGTATTTATATACCACTCATATATCACATAGTCTCATGGCGATTTACAACACTGGCCGGGGAACTTTACCATACTGCTTGTGCAGTTTACAATTAATGAAGTAACTAATGAGTGCCCCGTAATGAGAATATCGAGTTAGGACATACACTGGGGTGGTACAGCCAGAGTTTTAGTGATTTTTTTTACGTCCCACAGAGTTACTGTAGGGTAATAGGATAATGGGCACTTGCCCTCAAGATGAATACCAGGGACGCCTTTAAGAGTTAACGAATTTTGCAAACACGCTGTTCTTTAGCGCCCACCACGATAACACGCATGAGCACTGGCTTGATTGACAGGTTACTTTTGTGGAATCAGAGTTGGTACGTTTTGTTGTCTTGTACTACAGAGCACGATTTGTTAAGGTAACAGATCTTTATTGCATAAAGCTTGTATCTTTCTGTACATCTCATCGTATCAGGGTTACAATTTTATCATCTCACTGATTCAACCTCCATTTTTGCTCCAATATGTACATTCTTCGATTTGAAGACAAACTTGTTCGTCGCAATTTTAAAGTCAATTTTCACACTGAATGCCATTTTTCACAGTTTATGGTTGGAGGCAATTGGAGCACTAATACACTTAAAGCTTTCGCAATACGACGGCTTTGGAGCCATGAATCTCATTATCGTTGCGACAATCGATATTTTTTATATAGAATTTAAAGCGTGTTTCAATGTTTGTCTTTTTTTGTAACAACTCACTAACGTCCTTGCTTACTTAACCTTTTTCGAGCGTCTACTTTTAGATACCTCTTCGGAGGAGATACTCCGGGAAACAGAATACACCAAACGTTCAGCCTACATAAACGGAAACCTCTTAAGGTGGGGGTACACGTGAATTTGTGTGAAAATTTAAGGAGTTTGAAGAAGGGATTGTCATAGAGTGAAAATGTTTTGAAACACTTCCAGTTAGTTGACACCCCACAAGGGCACTGCAGGTTGCTGGGGAACTGTTTTGGTGTCCACCTAATTTTCCACTTCAATATCCCCAAAATCCCAAAATTTCACTAATCCTTTGAGCAAAATTATCTCCTCCCAAAAATCACCCAAAAATTCACAAAATATCCCACAACATAGCTTCGTGTAATGATTGGAGGGATTTTGGATTGCTTGAAACGCGAATGAGTTATTAAAATGTTAAGCGACGAAAAAAAAAAAAAGACAGTGTTCAGGTGCACCCCCGCCTTAATGGAAGCAGCTACAGCCAGTTCCACTCCTAGCTTTTGTGAAGAAATTTAATGAATGTCTTCGTAAGGTTGTCACTCGCTACGTCTTAACTAGCATTTCATAGTTAATTACATCAGTGTCGGTTGCTAATTAAAGAGACAAAGAAATTCACCTACAACGAAAACAATTTGCAGTGATTACGCCGGCCTTATGTATAAGAATTCCACGCTCAAAACAATGCTTCTCACAGTTTTTGCTTCTGACAGGTCAATTGAGGTGCAAAACCTTTAACCAAAGTCAAAGCGATGTCGAAAAACAGTATAGCTCATAGCAATGTAACTGGAATACAGACCCACGTACAATTTGCAACTTAAAATATCAATTAGAGCGTTTTACCTTAGCAGAAGACGAAACGATGAACTTGGACGACCCGAGATTCACATTCGCTCCTCGCTGAGCACAATATAGATCAAAGGTCAAAGGAACACTTTATCTCACAATTTATGACATTTGTAGCAGTCTAGAACAAAAACTCGTGAGAAATAGCTGTGGAATATGGAACAGTATTTCTAAAGAACAAAACATTTTGATCCCTAACATCAACATAAGTTAACTCGAGACGCAACTAAAAACCTAACAGCGGATTCAACTGTTGTGTGTAGACCACAGTTTTTGTCAGCAGTGATTCACGGTCACAATTTCACCAAGAACAGCAAAGAACGTGGTCATGTTGCAAGTCAAGCTACATGACCATTAGTGTACAACTTGGTTCACACATTCGGTTCACTACAACTTTCAAACTTGGCAGTCCTTGATGACTTTAAGCTAATGACCGCTGGCGTATCGTGTTTGACAACACAACAAAAGAATCAGCTGAAACAATTATTCTACATAATCAAAGTAGTAAGAATAATTGTTTTATATATATAATATAAACAGCTCATGAGAGCATGCGCACTTCTGTGATGTAGAAATAAATTAGGTCAAAAAATAAATACGAACAAACATACAAATGTTTTAAAATGTGAAGATACCTTTTAAGAAAATTGAACGTGTTTAGAATTTCGAAAATAGCATGCGAAACTATAACTAATAAAATCATACACCGTGCTACTTTAAAAATCAAAAATACTTTGAAATCTGGTAAAAATTGTGTAAATAATCTCATCAAGAGAACTCCAATGCTGATGAAATTCAACTATAAAAATAAACTAATTAAGAAATCGCGGCAATTTGGCAAAAAGCAATTTGTTTTTGCTTGGTTTCGGCCTGAGACCTTTTCATATTTGTAAACGGGAATGCGGCATTGTAGCCATATATCACCAGTTCTGTTCGATGTAAATTTACAACACCATCCTCTGAATTTTGCTAAATTTTGTTGTCACTAAGTCTGTATAGTGACAAATTGGCAATCATAATAACGTTTCCAAATACAATAAAACTAAAATACAAGTCTCGTTTAGTACACTAAATCATTATAACGGCTATAATAATTATTCCTTTAAGTCTGTCTACCATTGTATGGCATTTTACACAAACATCAATGCTCTATACAAGAAAGTATACAACTAACCTGAATGGGACGTTATTCTACTCTTCAGAGTAGACAGGGTCGCCCGATGGGCAGACAGACGCCCCTGTTGGAAAACAGGGACACCAATATTTAAATGACGATGAGGCTAGGGAATATCATGGTATTGACTTACGCACATAGTCCCTTGGATAAGGGAGATAGGTGCAGACAAGCCACGCCCTACTCATAGAATTGCTGGGATGACCCATAAGCACGCAGAATCCCTGCGCATTCAAAGATATATTCTACGACATTAAAACAAGCCAACGGCCTTTTTGAGCTTTACTTGCTTCCAACCAGGCAGTTTATTAAACGCTTCTTTGTCCATCTTGAAAATTTCCTATAAACAAGAAACAAAACGAAACCCACGTTCATTGAACTGTATGCCATTTATACGACTGGCCAAGTGTGAGTTACGTTACTGGTATTCGGCAGCTCTGTTTGAGCCCACATACTCCATGAGAAAAGGAAGAGAAATCCACGGCCACTCATGCGCACTATGATAATTAACCAGGGTTTCGGCTTATTCTCGTGAAATCAATAACTTGTAATTTCACGTACAGTGAACTGAGCATCACATAAAAAAGTCGAGACTAAGAAAAAAGGGTAAAATACAGTTTTTTAGACAGATCTTTTATTTCCTGGTGTCATGAAAGTCAAAGATGTTGACACTCTTTGAGAGACCAGGAACTTTTTGGATACTTCTTCATCAAAATTTCGAAAATAGGGCAATTTCGCAGAAAAAAAATCACATGGTAAGCATTGTGACATTTCATCAGTCCGTGTGGATTCTGGAGAGCTGTTATATTTCAATTCAGGTGATCCAGGTGGCTGATCTACCCCAATGAAACACAATAATAATAATAATAATAATAATAATAATAATAATAATGTTTATTTCTTATATTGCGCAGTCTAACATCGCCAATTAACACTTGATTGAATGAGGCACATGAATTTGCATAGTAGGCTATTGGACGCCTGTGACGACGTAGGCGTAACCGGCACGAGAAATCAAACATATTCGAAATTCCCGGGACCTCAGGTGAAACGTAGCCGCTAATCCGTGGACGTTGGAAGAATATAATGCGAACAGAGCCATTAAACAGATTGGTATGAACAACACCATTAGAGAGATCACTGATCCATGAAGAGTGAAACAATACTTCAGCTCCAGCTAATAACGTGGCATTGTTCCTTATGCAAATATTGCTCTCAGTCCAACAGTTCACTGAAGACGGGAAACAACCAAATATCCTAATATTCCAGCCAGTAAGATGCGTAGGCAACTCGAAACCCGGCCAGTAGAAAGTGTAAGGTCTTACACATATACCCTCGTGGTCATATTTCAGAGGGAAGGCAGCAGTAAGTATTAAAAAGACCACAAACACGCTGATGGTTTTTGCGTGCCTGCACCTCATTTGCATTTTGATTAAAAAAAAAATACACGCCTACATCCTACGTTGAGAAACCAGAAGCTTTTTGGATACGTCTTTTCCACAAATTTCGCAAGCAGGCCAAGAATCAGGGAATGTCAAATGGTATTTACCTTTTTTCATTAATCACTGCAACCTGATTACAGAGCGGAGCCATTAAATTTCACATGCATTGGGTAACCCAGTTAGCTAATCCCCTCACATGGGACACAACGCACACCTACATAACCCCATCCTTACCTGGAAGTTGCTGTCGCTCAGATAAGCTTCTAACTTAGCTGGGTCTACTCCTTGTGGAGGAGGTACCTTCTGCAGCTCAGCTAGTGTGTAAAATTCCCTTTGAAAGCAAATCGCCAAGATTACAAATATGCACACCACGACCAAGAATTTTCGATGAGCTATACCCGGGTCTATATGAGGCACTGCCAAGGTATTTTGACTTATGAGCATCTGGGAGGTTTTTTTTTTTAATAAGTAGTATATCATTCCATCCAAGAAATATCCACAAAGATTTCACTCGCAAACAAGCCATTCTTGCCACACATCTTTTGAATGTTTCTAAGAAAACACGGCGAGTTTTTTCATGTACTAGTTTTGTGTGCGAATATACTTTCCATTTTTGTTTTTTTGTGTTTTTTGGTTAAGGAGGCACTATTTCTACGAGGCTTACTTTGTGAACTGCTGTAGCAAATCACTGGCAGAGTGTCTCACATTCGGCTGCTTGCCATCCTGTAAAAAAAAACAAAAACAAATGAAGGCAATTATGTTACATTAAGATGTGGTCTTCTACGAATGACCCGACTCTTACTGAAATGGGCGTTGACGTTAGGTTCTCCAGTTATGTACCTTGGACAAATTGCTGTTATCACTACGCTTTTTAGTTCCATTGAAAAATATGTCATACCATCTCTTGAGGCTCTATGAGTATTCTATTCGTACAGGAAAAGCTACTTAAGTTTTAATTTCAGAAGAGCTTTGACTCCAAAGAGAAAAAATTCCCACAAGTGAAGACACTATAAGCCAACTCTTACTTTGGCTTTAATAATAGAGCCTCAATAATGCAAACCTGCTTCTGTATTCTGATGACATCTGGTGTGTCATTCCAGTAAGGAAAGAGTGCCTTGAAAGTCATGGGTTCCATGCCAGCATAAACCACATACACTCTGTGTGAAACTCGCTTCCCAGCCTCTGCAAAGGCACATTTATATTTTAATCCATTTGATGCTACTTGGTTCTCTTACAAGACAATTATTTCCCTTTTATATTTTTGACCAAAATGGAATTATGAGATTTGGTATATAGGTCCGTCCAGGGCAGCACAATTTCACATCATAAAATAAAACACACCTCACAAATATTTTGTCATACCCAAGCTGTAAGTCATGTGCGCCAACTGCCGGTACAAGAGCTCAAAGGCAACAAGAAAGAAAAGTGGAAATGTGTGTAGGCGCACATTATATTCTTCTAAGTTGTGCCTGTTTCTCTAATGTTAAATAAAGATTGCAACTGTTCAAACCCAAAAACCTTTTTTCAAACGGTGTTAAGAAACATCGAAGGAGGGTAGAGCAGCATACAGCTGGTATGAAGAAGATGGAAGTACGAAATACGGATGAAACTAACTACACAATGATGCATGGATCAGGATGTGCAACCCCAAAATGACAACGCTGGTTTTACCCAGAGAAGAAAATCAATGGACAGGTACTAATGCCAGGTCCAAACCTTTCGCATAGTTGAGTGCTGTTTCCATGGCAAGCCGTCGGTCTCGGTCCCAGCGCTGCCGCCCTGATCCAGTGCGCACATCGTCATCATCTTCAGGCATCCAACCTTCCCATACATACACGTCATAATACCCATCAACTATGAACAACGCTGCAGAGAACAAAAAGCACAACATTCACGGATGCTGCCTCCAAAAAGAGATACTAATTTTTGTGTGGGTGACTATGTAGGAAAGTAGATCTTAGCGAAAGGTATTAGTACCTAGAAAGACATTTGGGGCTAATCTCACATTTTTAAAGGTAACCCCCACTCTTACAACAAATTGACCCTAAATTGTTGGAAATAATTACTAGTTTCCAAAATTTAGTTTACAACGTGGGAACAGCATTTAAAGTCCACAAAAAATTGGGTATCATTAACGCCTTTTTCACTTTTAAATTTCCCGGGCGCCGCCATTTTTTATTTCGTGACGTAAACTTGTTGCAGCTATTATCAAAAAGCAAATGAAGCAGAAAATCCTTTGTGTTAAACAATAGGGCAACCGAATGACGTCATGACATTATTTTTAACAATTTAGGGTCAATTTGTTGTAAGAGTGGAGGTTTCCTTTAAGTCAAAACAATCCGTAATTAGAAGCTTCAAGACACGTACAAATGTATGGTAATTTGTTTCCAAATTGAAGTTTTACTGTCTCTGTGCGTGGTTACCTCCAAATTTTCTTCTCGAATTCAACTGTCCTTGCTATAAGATCTGCTTTTCCTGCAAACTTATAAACTGCCTAAAAATACCTTGGTACTAGGTAGCACCGCCCTAAGGAAACTCTAACTTCTCAGGCAATCTCGAGTTGCACAGCATGTATGTGCAGTGGCAAGAGGCACTGCCCTTAATGCCGTTGGATACCTTTATAAGTTCTTGTTTAGAAGGACGCATCTTTCGAATCTTTTAAGTAATGTTTAATAAATGAGCAGGAGTGTTTTATCAAGTTTAAAACACGAGGCGCAGCCGAGTGTTTTAGGACTTCATAAAACACGAATTGCGAATTTATTGCACGGCTTAAAAAGCTTTACTGTACATCTATCCATTCTTACACTAAAATTTAGATTTTGGGTTATTTTGGGCTAGAAAATCGGATGTAAAATTTAGCTGTATATAGACACTCATTTCTGTTTGTATTTCCTTCATGAATTATTAATGAGTTTTTTAATATTATAGAACATCAAAATGAAGTTACTTAGACATGTGCCGTCTTGGATTTGCCTTCACTCATATAACGTGTTGGCTAAATAACGCTTGAAAGTGATCGCCGTGCACAGCGGGGAGATATCTCGGGCACTACCACCTTGAATCAAGTCACAAGCTGAGGGTTTTTACCAAAAGACAAAAGGCGGTTTTCTTTCAAAGCCACACAAAAATGACTTCCTCTTGTAAATACTGCATAGCCAGTTAGGATCTCCAAGACCAAAGTGTGAGCATTCTTTTTACTTGTTGTTGCTGTTTCGTATGATTCTTAAGTCCAAGGACATTACAAAATAGTTGGAAATTTTCAACCACCCATGAATTGTGCAACCGTTAATCCCAGTTCTGGTTCGGTAACGTAATTGAATTTATGTAAGAGATGGTTCCGTGAACTGAACAAAATCGGTAAATAATCAGTCATACCTGGTTGCTTGTCTGTATAGAGATCTTCCTGAATGAATGGAAATGGGCACAGCTTTGGTTCGGACCTGGACGGGCACAACACTTCAGTGGCAGTAAACTTGCCAGTGGCACTGGACAGCTCAAACAGACGTGGCTGATAGTTGTGTTTTGATGGATCTACAGAAGAAGAGAAATGTCCCAGATTTTAAGGTTAAGCAGACCACTGCAGCATTCATTCATTTCGATGGGATTTCCTGGCATATCCCGCTATTTCCTGGCCGAAACTGATTTCAATGCTTGTCTCATTTCACGACATTGACTGGGGCAAAACATGTTTGTATCGCAGTATATTTACAAATAAAAACTTAGTTGCAGTAAAGAGTTTGGGATTGAGAAAGCAAACTCGAACGCCTGTTGCCTTGAATTTCTTTTCTTTCTCGGCCAAAACCCTAGATACCAAATGTTAGGTAGTTAAAAAAAATGGATGCGAAATGTTAAGGCTTACACCATCAACAAACAAACAAAGCATTAAAAAAAAGTCAGCCATGATGGGTTCGGAGCTGTTCTGGGTTATAGGGCCTCTGTTGTGTAACTCTTTACATTAGAGTCCAAACCGCTTGCACAAAAGTTTCCATGCAGTCAGGTTAAGGGTAACCAAATCAGTGAAATATCTACCGTGTGTCAGACTGCAGTAGTACTTCTTCCCACCAATTGCCTTCCAGAACTCTTCTGGTTCATTTCCTTCCTCTACCTCGCTCAAGCTTATCCCCGATAACCCGGCCAGATTGCACTCAATACTCTTTCTGTGAATAAAAACATTGATCAGGCGGTCAGGTTGGACGGTATTACGGAAACAACGCAATTCACAGCCACTGACACTACACAAGCCCTGTTACACTGGGAAGTCGTGGGTTCAAACACCGGCCGGACAAACACTCGGGGTCGTTAAATCATTGAGGAGCAAGTGCTGCCTTTGTAATTACATCTGTTAACGGTTAGACTTTCTAGTCTTCTCGGATAACTGAGGACGATAAACCGTAGGTCCAGTCTCACAGCACTTGTTCCTATTAACCTATGGGACGTTAAAGAAGCCACACATCTGTCTTTCACATTCATCAGTGTGTGGGCTGTGTGGGCTGGGTGGTGGGTGGGTGGGTGGGTGGACTGGGTGGGTGAGATCAAATATGGACTGACATCGGCTGCCCGATCTCACCCGCTATGAAACCATGTGATAAGTGCGATATATAAATCCGTTGCGGTTACCATTAATTTACTGAGTATTCGTGGCACAAAATGCTGAATTTTCGTATGGTTGTTGTTATTATTGTTTTAGTCTGCGGTCTTTTCTGTAGCGCGGGGAGAAGCCGAAACCGCGAGGAGCCTCCCTCTCCCCAGTCCCTCCTCGTTCTCTTTTCTAATTTGCATAATTTTACCGTTCGTTCCCGCAGATAATCTCAGCCTATTGTGGTTTTTGTCGTTGCAGTTGTAATTTAGCCCTTCCTTAAAAGGGAGACATTACTGCCCCAACTCTGGATGCATGGTTTGTAAGTAAGGCGTCGATAGGTGTGTCATTCCTCTCAGGGCTACACCATCAAGTAAAAATAAACCACCATGAAGGCAATCCTCCCAACTGAGCAGAAAATCAATTCAAGTAAACGATCTCAGTTTTGAAGCTTATGAAGCAACAAGCTGTCTTAAATAACTGTAGTTAGTATATACTAAAACAGTGGATAGCGTTGAAGGCGCGCTCTGATTGGATAGTCAAACTCCGAATATCCTTTGTTATTTACCTCCGAGCAACTCGCGAGTTTCGTGTTCCCTCGTATGAATTTCGATAAAATGGCGTCCCGGTTTGCATCCGTGACAACCGAAGAAATCATCGACGAAGCAGTCCCTTAAAACACAAAGAAAGCGACTAAATCTGGTTTGGCCGTATTTAAAGGTAATGGTTTATGTTTTTAACCCGGAGTTTATTGATAAAAACCGATAAGAAAGGTTTTGTTTACAAATGCAAATTATTCTTGCGTAGCCTCACTTCTTCGCTTGAAAACCGAAGTTGAATGATATTTTTTTACAGAATGGTTTCAAATACAGAGAGAGTTTGCAACCCATTTGAAGAAATGTCGCCACCAGAACTAAACAAACGTCTTCATAAATTTTATCTGTCAGCGAGAAAACTTTGCGCGCGGGAAAATATTGCAATCGTTGCTGGAATATATGAATTAAAATCAATTTTTTGTGGTATACATTATCTCACTGTTTTAGTATATACTAAAACAACTATTCACCTCAGTGTCGGCGGCTAGCGGTGGGATATCCTCGCCACCACCACTAGCCACCTCGACTTTGGTGAATAGTTAATAGATCAAGGCACAATGACGCTGAACGCCTTCATGTCCCATTTGTTTGAAGTTAAGACAAATGTGACGAAAATTTTCGGGTGAAATGTGATTTCAAGCAATCGTTCCTTTTTCTGCTAGGCTAGACATCACATGTACATTAACAAAGATTACTGCCATTTAACATGCACCCAAGTGTCTGCAAGATTATAAAAGGCTAAAACTTCTATTTCCTCAACTGACTTGCTTCTCTAATTTGCGATATCATTTATAGAACGCGTGCGTCTCCAGGAGAGAACAGTACTGGCTGACAAGTGACAACTGTGACAAGGATCGCGCTGTCTAAACAAACCCTCCATAGTATTTTCCCCAGGTATCAAACATCTCTTTTCCGCTGGCTCTCTGTTATTATGTTAATAAGCTAATGTTGTAGGTTGTTTTTTGTGTGTTTGTTTGTTTTATTACAGACATTAGAGAGACCTGTGTAATTAGAAATAGTTATATTTCGAGCTAGCAGTATGCTGAGCCTGTAAACTTTTACCTTTCCTGTATTTTCTCAGCTGTTACTTTAGCTGTTAAACGAGAATCAACACTCGATTTACAGCCATGCCACAAGTAGATATGCGCCTTCTTACGCACTACCAGGACAAAACTGGTCCGTGATCGCAGAGAATAAGAGCTGAAAGATATGCAAGAACGCGAAAACATTGTATTACGCTAAAAACATTCATTTTCAAGTGACCATTAACCAGCATGTAATTTCTCCTTACAATGAACGCATGATCATGCACACAGGTCAGGAGAATAAAGCAAGCGATCACCAAAGAAGAATGTCTTGATGTTTAAACAAAATCTCCCAACCAAATCCATAGGAACTGTATGGAGAACAATGAGGAGATTACGTACGCTGATATCAGGGCTTAAAGAGTTAAGAGGAGGTTAAATTGAAGGCAAGTGGTGACCGTCTCGTTAAGGGAACGCACCTTGCTTTGACCTGATTCAAGCAGGCTTCTTCTGGTTCTTCATTGCGGATGACGTATAAACGAGTTGTGGAGGTGTCTACAAAATAAAAAAAATGGTCGCTTCAGACTACATTACTTTGAGAGGAGAGTTTCTTTTAATCATAATACTGGAAGAATAACCGACAAGAGGAAAGGACCTGTGTTTACCACCTCCTCTAATCGGATCTACAATCGTGAACAAAGATCTTGAGACAAATTTGCACTTGTGGCTCTTTACACACGCGCCAAACAAATATTCGCGCGCGCCGGCCCCTCCCCACACCCCACATGCAATGTTGAAAACCTGTACCCACAATTATTTCTGACCTTCAACATTGTATTGGGTGGGGGAGGGGGAACCTGTATCAGACTTTAAAAATATAGTACTGCTTTTGGGAGTAATGGTCAAATAATCGATAATTACCAGTTGTGCATGACTGTCCCAAGGAATTTTGTCCATGATTGTAGAACGCGAAAAGATATCAAGCTATTTTCCCAAAGGGAAGCAAACCACTATCTGTATTTGGTTATTTTTTCCACAGCTCAAGAGGGAACTTGAAACAGTTGGCCCAATGTTTTCAATTTGCAATCCATTTCAATCCTTGCCATCCTAAGCCAAACATGCTCACTTATAGTTTTGCTAAATTGATAAAATAATTTTAAACAAAACTGAACCATTAGTTTTGGATTATCATGCCTTCCAATATCTTTTTAAGCTTTTCAAAGCTCGTGACATAGCTCCCTTAAGAAGGCGGTAAGATGAGCTTGCGGGTCCTGGTCAAAAGGCCTTCGATCAATAATTTTCCTAAGTAGAAAAGTATTTACTAATGGATGCATCAAAATGCTTCTGACCAGAGGTAGACCAGATGCCTGAAAATTGTCATGTGCCCTAAAGATCAAAGGTAGTAGGCTACAGGTTGGTTGAACACGTATGTGGCACCCTGTGTCCATATTTATAATGACTTGCACATACCTGAAAAATTAGCTGTCTTCTCATCAATAGGATTTTTCCTGTCAGATAATAAGATAAAAAATGCTTTTAATACGACGACTACTCTTTACATATCCCTCGCAGGAAATATAACTGATGAGCTTATGCAGCAAGTGAATGGATGTAAGAAGACGACACAGTGCCCTTGAGTGTCCAATGAAACAGCTAATAACTGCCATATTTTAAAGATATGTCTCCACTTTGCTCTCCTATCCTCCAATAATCTTCCCGCTCCCATACACGAAAGGATCAACGACCGTGTAAAGCTAGTCTGCAATCTGGCTACAAAAGGACAATTGCTTGTTCTCTTCAGTGGATTATTCTGTTGCATAAGCTCAGTATCATAAGCTCTTGCAGGAGGAAGCGAATACAAGTATGAAAACTACTGTGTAGGTGAATAAATGCCAGGGAAGACATGAAGAACAGTGGATTTGAGTACAAACACTGATCAGTTCATTTTGTTGGTAATTTTAACAAATTAAACATAGCTTGATGTTTTTTATATTTGTTTTAATTTTCTTATTAAAATTCAGGGTTATCTTTACTTCCCGAACAATTGAACACATTTTGTTTTACGTCATTTTTAAAACATGTAACAAATTATAGCGACATACTAAATTTAAGAATGATTACAGTTTGTAGTGAGATTTTTTCCCCTAAATCATGGACAGACTTCCTCCGCTCAACATGAGGATACCTAACACGTTTTTGATAGTTTGATGTTGAAAATCGTAGCAACTTATCATTCATTTAAAACTTTAAACATCTTACTCGGTCGTTGCTACTGTAAGTAATTTATTTAGAGGACGCTTCATGATTAACAAAGACGTTTCCTTCCTCGTTTTACTTGTATTTTGAAAGTTCTTCAGATTTTCCTCCACAATTTTTCGTTTCTCAGGAAAAAGCAAACTCTACGTACTTGGCATCTGACACTTCTGTTACAATGCCACTGCTACCAGTGGACGACATAACATTTCCATAGCGTCTGACAGAACTTTCACTATTTGCAAAAACTTTGGACATTTTGGTAGCCCTCTAAAGATATTTGCTTAAGGTTCCGTTCCTTTGGTATCATTCCGAAACAGAAAGACTCAAAATACACCGTATTCGCGTTCTTTTGGGACCTATTCCGTTTTCGGGATGAACGTAATATTTTCCAGTTGATTCTGCTCCCGATAATAAACAGAATACGGTAAACTCGGCATACGCAGAATGCGCGTTCTTTTGGAAAGTTATGGCGGGAAAAATCGTGCGCGACCCGCCATGCCAGCGACGTGGCACCGGAAGTCAGGGTCGTGCTCGGTCCAGGCTACATTCAATTCAACCAAGGATATTCTAGTTTCAGAATAATTATGTGTTATTTTGGAGAACCTTATTCCACGCATTCTCTTATTAAAACTGCCCTAAGACACTTCAGAAATTCAAGGGCTCGTAAACAAGGAACTAATAACATTGAACATAAGTTTCGACATATAATAGTTTTGACCAAAAGAAAGTAATTTAAATCTCCATAACAATATTCCCTTTAATCTGAGTTTTTCGTTCACTGCAACATTTAAGCACATTTAACTAAACTTTGACATATTGAATTATGTCACCCTTACATTGTACGTTTATTATTTTTTGTTAATGTTTCGTAAAAATGTTACTTTTCTAATTTGCAGTGTATTCCCAACATGGCTAAAAACAGAACTTGAGAAGCTTTTTTAACATATTAACAGGAGAGAAGAAACTTAGAAAACCAGATTAAACTTACTTTTCTGGATCATACCAGCACTTGGGTACACTGTTAATGAGAGAATTGGTGAGGTGAACAATGTGAATACAAAAACACACGCATGCAGGGACAACTTTTGAAATCCATCTCTTTGGCAAAATAATGTCTTCAAGGTTAGTATATTTAATAAAACGATTTAAAAAATTTTAGCACCAATCGTCAGTTTAAATTTGGGAGTGGAAAAGACACATCTTAAAAAACAAAAATCACATCACAATGATTGTGATTGGTGATGTGTACACATGCACGTGAAGACAACCGACCAGTGACACTCTTCGGGTATGCATACATGCAGTGCTGCGTGCAGAGCAGGGTGCAACAGAAAACCACGAGTTTCCTTTTCAAGCGGCAAACAAACAAAGACGAGTAACATTTACGCCAACTCTTGTCTTCACATCGTTGAGTGGCTCAACTGTATCTCTCAACATGTATTTTCTGTTGCATCACGCTCAGGCTTGTGACTATTCGATTGTCCCAGGTGACCTGCTTTCTGTCATTCATGCTTTCTTCTCCTTGACTGATTCAAAGTCTGTGCTTTGTGCACTTGTTAACTGAAAGTGATAGCAGACAACCTTGAACCTTGAAAATGAATCAGGCCAAGGCATGACTCATCCAATCTGGGCATGACAAGTAGTAATCAATGTCTATGAAACCACCATGGTATTTTGCAGGTACGGATTGTTATAATGCATTGAGTGAGTGTGTGAATGGTTTTGAGTTCCTTCTGATTTTGCTATGTACAAGTACACTGTATGGTGATTATTGTAAGGTATGCGAATGTTAAAATGCATTGGTCCATACGCCTATCTGTCCCCACGTCAATGTGTCTGTGTCTATGTTACATCTATAAAGTGAATTTGTCTATACGTCCCTCCAGTGCCTAACAGATTAACCTAATGGTAAACATGAATTAACCCTTTAAGCCCCGAGGGAAATGCCAAGTGAACCAGGAGACCACATGTGATATACCATCTGAAAGGTGATTTCTGGCTTATACTATAAATCACACCAAAATGGAGGAGGTCACAGATTGGATTGACAAGTGCCCAAAATGATAAAAATATAAATGTTTAAAATTTTCCTGTTCCTCATATTGAACATGCCCCTAAACTACACAGGGTGCAGAGGAGTTCTGTTCGATCGTACACGACAAAGTCTCACCTTGTTAATTCCAAAATATGTTTACTTTGTGCGATAAAGATTGTCGAAATGAAATCCTTTGGATTTGTGAACGTTTTCTGCTTTCATATCCTTCTACATCCGTCGATCTTGTCTCTTTCTGGTACGGTTTCCGCAATGTTTATTTGCATGGCAAAGATCTCATGGATATACCCACCACGATTCCCCAACTACGTTCTACATATTAGAACATTATATGAACGTGATACCATTCATTCGCTCTCGTTAGCCAACATGGGTATCAATACACATTCATTCGCCCACATCTACCTTCGTCTACATTCATTCACGCACATTTCCCTTCATCTACCTTATTCCACATTTATTCGCCCACATTTACCTTCATCTACCTTATTCCACATTCATCCACCCATATCTACCTTCATCTCCCCTAATCCACATTCATTCGCCATCATTTCCCCTCATCTAACTTAACTTACATTCATTCACCCACATTTACCTTCATCTACCTTAATCCAGATTCATTCACCTGCATTTGCCCTCACCTACCTTAATCCACATTCATTCGGCAACATTTACCTTAACTTGCATTCATTCACCTTAATTTGCCTTCATCTACCTTAATCTGCATTCATTCACCCAAATTCGCCTTCATCTACCTTAATCCACATTCATTCGCCCACATTTACCTTCATCTACCTTAATCCACATTCATTCTCCCGAATTTGCCCTCATCTACCTAAATCCACATTCATTCACCAACATTTACCTTAACTTGCATTCATTCACCCTAATTCGCCTTCATCTACCTTAATCTGCATTCATCCACTTAAATTTGCCTTCATCTACCTTCATCTGCATTCGTTCACCCAAATTTGCCTTCATCTACCTTAATCCACATTCATTTGCCCACATTTACCTTCATCTACCTTAATCCACATTCATCCACCCGCGTCTACCCTCATCTCCCCTAATCCACATTCATTCACCCTCATTTCCCCTCATCTACCTTATTCCACATTTATTCATCCACATTTACCTTCATCTACCTTAATCCAGATTCATTCACCTGCATTTGCCCTCACCTACCTTAATCCACATTCATTCGGCAACATTTACCTTAACTTGCATTCATTCACCTTAATTTGCCTTCATCTACCTTAATCTGCATTCATTCACCCAAATTTGCCTTCATCTACCTTAATCCACATTCATTCGCCCACATTTACCTTCATCTACCTTAATCCACATTCATTCTCCCGAATTTGCCCTCATCTACCTTAATCCACATTCATTCACCAACATTTACCTTAACTTGCATTCATTCACCCTAATTCGCCTTCATCTACCTTAATCTGCATTCATCCACTTAAATTTGCCTTCATCTACCTTCATCTGCATTCATTCACCCAAATTTGCCTTCATCTACCTTAATCCACATTCATTTACGCACATTTGCCTTCATCTACCTTAATCCACATTCATTTGCCCACATTTACCTTCATCTACCTTAATCCACATTCATTCACCCTAATTTGCCTTCATCTACCTTAATCTGCATTCATCCACTTAAATTTGCCTTCATCTACCTTCATCTGCATTCGTTCACCCAAATTTGCCTTCATCTACCTTAATCCACATTCATTTGCCCACATTTACCTTCATCTACCTTAATCCACATTCATCCACCCGCGTCTACCCTCATCTCCCCTAATCCACATTCATTCACCCTCATTTCCCCTCATCTAACTTAACTCACATTCATTCGCCCACTTCCACCTTCATTTCCCTTAATCCACATTCATTCGCCCTCATTTCCCCTCATCTACCTTATTCCACATTCATTCATCCACATTTACCCTCATCTACCTTAATCCAGATTCATGCACCCGCATTTGCCCTCACCTACCTTAATCCACATTCATTCACCAACATCTACCTTAACTTGCCTTCATCTACCTTAACTTGCATTCATTCACCTTAATATGCCTTCATCTACCTTAATCTGCATTCATTCACCCAAATTTGCCTTCATCTACCTTAATCCACATTGATTCACCCACATTTGCCTTCATGTACCTTATTCCACATTCATTCGCCCACATTTACCTTCATCTACCTTAATCCACATTCATTCACTCGAATTTGCCCTCATCTACCTTAATCCACATTCATTCACCAACATTAAGCTTAACTTGCATTCATTCACCCTAATTTGTCTTCATCTACCTTCATCCGCATTCATTCACCCAAATTTCCCTTCATCTACGTTAATCCACATTCATTTACCCACATTTGCCTTCATCTACCTTAATCCACATTCATTTACCTACATTTGCCTTCATCTACCTTATTCCACATTCATTCGCCCACATTTACCTTCATCTACCTTAATCCACATTCATTCACCCTCATTTCCCCTCATCTAAATTAACTCACATTCATTCGCCCACATCCACCTTCATTTCCCTTAATCCACATTCATTCACCCAAATTTGCCCTCATCTACCTTAATCCACATTCATTCACCAACATTTAGCTTAACTTGCATTCATTCACCCTAATTTGCCTTCATCTACCTTCATCTGTATTCATTCCCCCAAATTTGCCTTCATCTACCTTAATCCACATTCATTCACCCAAATTTGCCTTCATCTACCTTAATCCACATTCATTTACCCACATTTGCCTTCATCTACCTTATTCCACATTCATTCGTCCACATTTACCTTCATCTACCTTAATCCACATTCATCCACCCACGTCTACCTTGATCTCTCCTAATCCACATTCATTCACCCTCATTTCCCCTCATCTAACTTAACTCACATTCATTCACCCACATCTTCCTTCATCTCCCTTAATCCACATTCATTCGCCCTCATTTCCCGTCATCTACCTTATTCCACATTCATTCATCCACATTTTCCTTCATCTACCTTAATCCAGATTCAATCACCCGCATTTGCCCTCACCTACCTTAATCCACATTCATTCACCAACATTTACCTTAACTTGCATTCATTCACCTTAATTTGCCTTCATCTACCTTAATCTGCATTCATTCACCCAACTTTACCTTCATTTACCTTAATCCACATTGATTCACCCACATTTGCCTTCATCTACCTTATTCCACATTCATTTACCTACATTTGCCTTCATCTACCTTATTCCACATTCATTCGCCCACATTTACCTTCATCTACCTTAATCCACATTCATTCACCCTCATTTCCCCTCATCTAAATTAACTCACATTCATTCGCCCACATCCACCTTCATTTCCCTTAATCCACATTCATTCACCCAAATTTGCCCTCATCTACCTTAATCCACATTCATTCACCAACATTTAGCTTAACTTGCATTCATTCACCCTAATTTGCCTTCATCTACCTTAATCTGCATTCATCCACTTAAATTTGCCTTCATCTACCTTCATCTGCATTCATTCACCCAAATTTGCCTTCATCTACCTTAATCCACATTCATTTACGCACATTTGCCTTCATCTACCTTATTCCACATTCATTCACCCACATTTACCTTCATCTACCTTAATCTACATTCATCCACCCACGTCTACCTTCATCTCCCTTAATCCACACTCATGCACCCTCATCTGTCCTCATTTAACTTAATCCACATTCATTCATCCACATTTGGCTTCATCTGCCTAATATTCCACATTCATTCACCCACGTTTACCTTCATCTACCTTATTCCACATTCATTCACCCACATGTACCTTCATCTACCTTAATTCACATTCATTCACCCACATTTGCCTTCATCTACCTTATCCCACACTCATTCGCTCACATCTACCTTCATCTACCTTAATCCACATTCATTCACCCACATTTGCCTTCATCTACCTTATTCCACACTCATTCGCTCACATCTACCTTCATCTACCTTAATCCACATTCATTCATGCACATTTGCCATCAGCTACCAGTTCATCTACCTTAATGCACATTCATTCACCCACATCTACCTTCATCTACCTTAATGCACATTCATTCACCCACATCTACCTTCATCTACCTTAATGCACATTCATTCACGCACATTTGCCATCAGCTACCTAATCTTCCACATTCATTCGCCCACATTTACCTTCATCTACCTTAATGCACATTCATTCACCCACATCTACCTTAATCCACATTCATTCATCCATGTTTGCCGTCAGCGACCTTCTTCCACATGGCATATTTTGTGCGTTCTCTTGACCTAATATGGTAAAATGATCCAATAGTGGAATAATAAAATGAAATAATGACAGACTATCAACCGGCCATAGGTCGTTATATCGATTGATTTTATTGGCCATCAGCTGATATGACGACCGATATAGCGTGCGCTATGTACACAAATGTCGATCGAGATAAGGACAAAGTGTCGAAAAATATATCGATAGAATATCGACCGATATATCGGCCAATACTATCAGTCGGTAAGCGGTGAAATATCGATGCAGTAACCTCGGTCGATACGACGACCACCATAGCGGTACAGCATCGGCCGTGTCATCCCCAGTTATCGACCGAGTGTCAAACGAGTAGCAACGGAGGCTCGACAGATATATCGACCGTGAGTTGACCGTCATATTGATGGGGTATCAACAGGAGGGCTCCTGGTATCGACCGTTACCATCGGTCGAGGCCCCCTGTTAAGATCCCATTCGCCCACATTTACCGTCATCTAGCTTCAAACTCCAATTGATTCACTCATTTACCTTCATCTATCTTAATTTACTTATATTTGTCCTCATCTACCTTCTTCGGATTCGCTATTCCTTAGGTGAAATTTTAATTGCTTAACAATGTTAGGGAACAAAATATTCCTTTCTGAAAATGCTTGCTGAAATAAACTTTTCACAAACTTTCTAGGGAAATGTTTTCATTCCGAAAATGCTAACTGATGTTTTTGACTTTCAAAACCAGCAATTACAGCCTTCCGAAAACATCAAGTGCTATGATTTTCCCATTGCGAACGTTTAGGCAACAACAACAACAACAATTTTATTTTTGTGTGAAAGTACTTTAGCATACCTGCTAATTGGAGGCACAATAACAAAGCAGATATTTAATAAGTAATAAATACTAAATAAATATGAAATATAATGACATTCTAAAATACTTGTTCCAAAATACCAATGTTATATAAAGAAACATTATAATATAGAAATCTACAGATACTATTCTATTAAATATACTCCTTGTTTCTACGAGCTGCAGAGAAAACAGTCCACATTCGTTGCTAATTTTAAAAGTTCGAGAGATCCATTTGTCTTGCTAATTTCTTAAACTGACTCAGGGTGCTAGCATTTTAGGTGGCGCCATAGTGTCGGTCCAAGATCCTTAATGGGATGCTTTCCGTACGTTACAGTATTAAGCCACGGCTACACGTTCAAACATTGTTATAAAACATTTGTTGGATGAACAATGTTAAAACGTGTAGCATGCATGTTTGATGACGTTTGTTCAACATTTTTTGTTGCAAGAATGTTTTGATTTCGATCAAACATTTTCTCCAACATACAACAAATGTTGAAGCGTGTAGCCTCCCTTTCAACAATGTTGTATTGCAAAGACCAATCAGAGTTAAAGGCCCAGTCTCCAATCTGAAAGCCTAATGACAGAGGTGGAAATTGTTGAAGTCAGACCGCCAAAGCGACGTGTTTCCAACAATGTTATATGCGTATCCAACATTGTTAGAAGCGTTCTTACAACAATGTTGGAACGTGTTCTTCTAACAATGTTAGAACGTGTAGCCGGGGCTTTAAAGCGTGGTATGACGAATTCTGAGTTCCTAAGGCTATATTGCGTGGTTTGTAGATTAAAAAGATCTGATCTGTATATGGGGTAGATGCCATAAGAATAGCTATGTTTTGAAGTCTTTGATTATTTAAGTCACAAAAGCAATACCAGCGCTAAAACGTTTTATTTCATGCTAAATCCCCAATTGAAATCGATGGGGTCTTCGTTTTCTAGTTTTGCCCAGCTAAGAGCAGCTACAAAACGAAAGATCCGCTCTAAAACGCTTTATTTGAGCTAAATCATTGAAGTCTTTGGGTTCTTCGTTTTGTAGGTTTGCCCGCCTCAAACTACACAACGAAGACCCTCGCTAAAACGCGGTTGCTCGTTTTGTTCTGTAGGACCTGTAGGAACCGGACTAAAATGTTCGAAAGCCGATTAATGCTAACCCGGGATTAGGAGTCAACCGAAGTTTTCATCTCGCTCGTTGAGAAATTTTTGCAAATCATATTTTAGGCTTAAAGTAAAGTTAAATTCCGATCAACACTTACTGGAATCAAAGCCGGTCACTCCGGCTAACCCAGGACAGCTAGCTTAATCGTGCTTTGAACAAATGGGTCCAGAAATTACTGTCTTAAATGACTAAATGAATAAGAAACAACTACTTTAAGGCTAAAGCATTTCATAGGCACGAAGGTTGACAATATAAAAATTACAAATTTTACTTATCTAACTTCGGACTTTGTTTCAAGTCATCTTTCAGCATCGAAATAAAAAGTTAGCCATTTCAAAGTCCCAGTTTTGTACTGGAAGAGCCTATTTCAATATTGCTTTCGAATTCAGACATTCATTTTCAGAGCTGTAACAACCTAGTGAGCAACGGAGTTTATTGTTCATCAGTTGTTGTTGCAATCAAGAATTCAACGTGGTTAACATAAACGTGTGCCAGGATAAGATTGATGTACACGGCTTTTTGGAATAGAACAGGTTTTGTATAACGTACTGTGATGTTATCTTGGGCAGTTTACAGGGGCATAGCGAAGTTTTTGAATAGTTATAGGCCTGTTTTTAACGCGAAAGTCGTTATCACAGTGGCATCTAACGACAAATTTCGGTAGATAACTGTTCGAGGGAGGGTTATTCGCCTTGGGCTTTCGGCGTCGATTAATAATGCACTCGGATTTTCGTAACTAAAACGTGGCCTAAAAGATTCACAATTGGGAAATCATAGCCCTGAGGTTTTCGGAAAGGTCGTAATTTCTGGCAGTAAGAAACGTCAGCTAGCATTTTCGGAAAGAAAATATAGGTTCTCTAGTAAGCTCGTGGAAAGTTCATTTCAGCTTACATTTCTCAAAGGAAGATTTTGTTCCCTGACATTTTCTGGAAAATTAAAACTTCAGCTAGGGAAAATTCCGAAAAGATGAAATTCTTCTAGCTTATGAAAACATCTCTTTAGACAGCTTTCAAACACCACAAAGGTTGACCACACCACCAGGGTCTACTTCCCCTTCTCTTTTTGAACAATGGTGTGGCTTCTTTAACGTCAAACAAGAACAGATGAGAGAGAGAGAGAGAGAGAGAGAGAGAGAGAGAGAGAGAGAGAGAGAGAGAGAGAGAGAGAGAGAGAGAGAGAGAGAGAGAGAGAGAGAGAGAGAGAGAGAGAGAGAGAGAGAGAGAGAGAGAGAGAGAGAGAGAGAGAGAGAGAGAGAGAGAGAGAGAGAGAGAGAGAGAGAGAGAGAGAGAGAGAGAGAGAGAGAGAGAGAGAGAGAGAGAGAGAGAGAGAGAGAGAGAGAGAGAGAGAAGAGAGAGAGAGAGAGAGAGAGAGAGAAGAGAGAGAGAGAGAGAGAGAGAGAGAGAGAGAGAGAGAGAGAGAGAGAGAGAGAGAGAGAGAGAGAGAGAGAGAGAGAGAGAGAGAGAGAGAGAGACGGGACCTACGATTTTTTCGTCCTTATCCGAGAACACTAGAAAGTATAACCGTTTGCATATGTTATTACAAAGGCAGCACTACTTTCTCCTCAATTGACATCTGTGAATTACCAAAAAGTTCTGGATGCCGAGAACGATTCCTTCCTCATCTCAGCTGTCCATTCGACAGGGGCACCCAACGAGCCAAATCTGCCAAAAGCTGTAGAAAGGCATTTTTAAGTATCTTATGGTTTTTGAAGTCTGTTTAAAGTGATGTAAGTTCATCTGTTGGGATTCCATAGCTGAAATTTTAATTGTGCGAAAATGTTAGGGAACAAAATCTTCCTTTGAGAAAATGCAAGCTGAAATTAACTTTCCACGAGCTTTCTAGGAAACTATTTTCTTTCCGAAAATGCTAGCTGACGGTTTTGACTGCCAAAAACAACAATTATGACCTTTCCGAAAACCCCAGGGACTATGATTTCCCCATATCGAATCTTTTAGGCCACGTTTTAGTTACGAAAATCCGAGAGCACTCTTTAATTGACGCCGAAAGCCCAAGGCGAATTACCCTCTGCCGAACAGATATCTACGGAAACTTGTCGTTGGGTGCCCGGCTGATTCGAGCCACACATAAGCTAATAAAAAAAACCTCGGCCTCTACATGTACTTCTCAGGTACTTCATGTGAGAAATAAGTTTTTAACAAAAACAACAAGAAAAAAATTACACACTAGTAAAGACCGTTTGCATTGACACTCTTGTAGCAATACTCAGCCCTGAAGGGGAACCCTATACAGAGGTGCTGGAGGCAATTGAGTTAATTCACTGTTATCCCAAAGAACAAAGCTACCCCTGAAATAATAAGACACCCCACGAGAATGGAATCCACCTTGCCAAAAAAGATATTCTATTGACAGTGGGTTATGATTTTGAGAAAGAAGATCAGCTGCCTTACAGTAATAAAGCGGGAGGGGGGGGGGGGGGGGGAGGAGGGCAATTAAACTAAGTTGGGTGAAGCCCTGAGTATGAATGAATGTCAGTGAAGGTAAAAGAAGGCAAATATGGGTGAATGAATGCAAATGAAGGTAGAAAAAGGAAATTGTGGGTGAATGAACGTGGATTAAGGTAGATGAAGGCAAATGTGGGCAAATGGTTGTGGATTATAAGGTCGATGAAGGCAAATGTTGGTGAATGGATGTGTATTAAGGTAGATGAAGGCAAATGTGGGTGAATGAATGTGGATTGATGTAGATTAAGGCAAATGTTTGTGACTGGATGTGGATTAGGGTAGATGAAGGCAAATTTGATGAATGAATGTGGATTAAGGTAGATAAAGGCAAATGTGGGCGAATGAATGTGGAATAAGGTAGATGGAGGCAAATGTGGGTAAATGATTGTAGGTTAGGGTAACTGAGGACAGATTAGGGTGAATGAATGTGGATTAAGGGAGATGAAGGAAGATGTGGGTGAATGAAATGTGGGTTAAGGCAGATGAAGGTATATGTGGGTGAATGAATGTGGAATAAGGCAGATGAATGCAAATGTGGGTCATGAATGAATATGGGTTAAGGTACATGAGGACAGATGAGGGTGAATGAATGTGGATTAAGGGAGATGAAGGTAGATGTGGGTGAATGAATGTGGATTAAGGTAGATGAAGGTAAATGTGGGCGAATGACTGTGAAATAAGGTAGATGAAGGCAAATGTGGGTAAATGAATGTGGATTAATGTGGAGATGAAGGTAGATGTGGGTGAATGAGTGTGGATTGAGGTAGATGAAGGTAAATGTGGGTGAATGAATGTGGAATAAGGCAGATGAAGGCAAATGTGGGTGAATGAATATGGGTAAAGTTAGATGAGGACAGATGAGCCTGCAGGTGAGTGAATGTGGATTAAGGGAGATGAAGGTAAGTGAGGGTGAATGAATGTGGAATAAGGTAGATGAAGGCAAATGTGGGTAAATAAATATGGGTTAAGTTAAATAATGGCAAATTTGGATGAATGAATGCAGCGTAAGGGTAGATGAAGGAAAATTTGGGTGAATGAATGCAGATGAAGGTAGGTGAAGGCACCTTTGGGTGAATGAATGCAAGTTAATGTAGACGAGGTCAAATGTTGGCGAATGAATGTGGATTAAGGTAATTGAATGCAAATGTGGGTCAATGAACGTGGAAGAAGGTAGATGAAGACAAACGTGGATACATGAATGAATTTGGATAAAGGTAGATGAAGGCAAATGTGGATGAATGAATGTGGATTAAATTAAATGAGGGCAAATAAGGGTCAATGAATGAGGATTAAGGGAGATGAAGGCAAACGTGCATGAGTGAATGTGGATTGAGGTAGATGAGGGGAAATTAGGGTGAATGAATGTGGATTAAGGGAGATGAAGGTAGATGTGGGTGAATGAATGTGGATCAAGGTAGATGAAGGTTAATGTGGTCAAATGAATGTGGAATAAGGTAGATGAAGGCAAATATGCATGAATGGATGTGGATTAAGGTAGATGACGGTAAATGTGGGTAAATGAATGTGGAATAAGGTAGATGAAGGCAAATGTGGATGAATGAATGTCAATTAAGGTAGATGAGGGTAAATGAGGGTGAATGAATGTGGATTAAGGGAGATGAAGGTAGATGTGGGTGAATAAATGTGGTTGAAGGTAGATGAGGGTAAATGTGGGCCAATGAATGTGGATTAAGGGAGTGGAAGGCAAATGTGGATGAATGGATGTGGATTAAGGGAGATGATGGCAAATGAGGGTCAATGAATGTGGATTAAGGTAGATGAAGGTAAATGTGGGCAAGTGAATGTGGAATAAGGTAGATGAAGGCAAATGTGCATGGATGAATGTGAATTAAGGTAGATGATGGGAAATTAAGGTGAATGAATGTTGATTAAAGGAGATGAAGGTAGATGTGGGTGGATGAATGTGGCTGAAGGTAGATGAAGGCAAATGTTGGCAAATGAATGTGGAATAAGGTAGATGAAGGCAAATA
>JAEMWC010000262.1:475000-627500 GCA_016490735.1 Pachyseris speciosa
ATAGCTTAATTTGCAGCTCTTGGTGCATTGCATTGGTTGTTGTTAGATATTAACTTGGTCTAAAAAGTACAAAGACAATTAAAAGTTCCAAAAGTTGCAGGGGTGGTAAATCAAGTCTTGTGTAAGAGGGCGCATGACATGTGCAGATCTTTCCAAGATCTCTTAGTTGTGAAAATTTCATGCAAATTGACTGGATATTGAGCATGCAACTGCATCTCGTGTCATATCTGACCAACGCATTACACCGAGGAATTTTCAAAACATTTACATACTTGACCACCTCCAATGTTCTACTACTCCTACATTTTTTCCCCGGTTTAAGGTCAATGGAAGTATTCCTGCTAACAAACGTTACTGGGACGACCCAATCCATAAAAGTCCCAGAAACGTACCAGGCCTGAGAAAGATTTTACGGGCACATTTTTTCTTGTTTTTTTTTTTTTGCTTGGATTGTTCTAACTTTAGAAAATATCTTGTCAAAGGGGAACATGAAAATTTGGTTTATAACATTAACGTAAAGAGATTCAAAAAGCTGATGTGTTGAACGTTAGCCCTTCGCTCTGACGAAGAGCTAACGCTCAAAACATCAGCTTTTTTAATCTCTTTTTATGGTGGTCAATTAACCTTTGCTATCAACTCTGTTGATAAACCAAATTTTCGTGAGAATTTTCAAGTCAGTCATTAATTGACTAATGTACATGCTGTAATTTAATTCTATCTTTGGTTGAAATTTGATTTCCCTTTTCTTTTGTGTATGATGATGTATGATAATGAGCACTGATAAAACAAAGGTTAATAAAAATTGAACCAAGGAAAAAATTGAACCACAACATGTACAGCTGCAGGCCCCATACAATTGTTTCATCACTGTGCACACTGGCTACTGCTGAATTATCCTATCAATTATTGCACATCACCGTCATGCAGGCATGCATAGACCAACAATGGAATCTCTCAGACCTTGTATCTTAGTGATTATAAAATAGTTGAATACATAAAAAGACCAATTCCACACTTGCTCTAGGTACCTGCCATTGTGAATGATCATTCCTCCTTTGAAAAGATTCAGAAAGACTGGATTTTCCTTTCCTTGCACAACCCTCACCTGTAAACACAAGTCAACAAGTTAAATTCAAGGCATGAACATTACCGCAGTCATCATTCTGTTATGTTTTGCTCCTTACAGCTAGATTCAGAGCAGGAGTCAACAGAGCCAAAAACCCCATTTTATTTGAAACGTTACTCAAAATGACAAATCATTTAATATGCAATCCCATTTTATATCTAGATTTGAGAATTTTGATACAACACAGCAATCACAGCCAACTTGACATACCTACATATACTTTAAAAGCTCATCTGTCAGTGTCACTCATGATGATAAGCTGCACCCCTGTCCGTTATCATCCCAGGTCCTAATCTGTTTGTATTCCTCCACAGATGTTAACACCCCCATACCAACCCTTCACTCCCTCTCAGAAATAATAGAGACCCTCCAAAGAGATTTCCATGACCAACAGAAGCTCTGGGAACACGTAGTCAGCCCATTCCCCAGCCTACACCCAACGCTAAGAACGTCTCAAAGGGCAGGCCACAGTAATGGCAGCTGTATTCCCTGCTCTTTTTGATAAGTGTGTGGGTTCTTTTGCATCCTCTCCAAGTTTCTTTATTTTTGTTTTTATGAGTTGTGGTGAAGGAGACAAGGCTAATAGCTAACATTGCTGCCCAAAGACATAATCACCTGAACTGAGACAGGTGTTGAGCAGGGTTGTGGTCTGGTCTGGGATTTGAACCCATGACCTTCTACTGAGCAGTCCAGTAGTCTTCCCATCTGAGCCAAGTAGGCAGTGGTCGTATCAGAATTAGGGTCTACACTAACAGCCTACCTGTGGCCCTTTCTCTTCATCCAGTTCCACAGCCATGATAGCGGCTGCACCTTTCTCATTCACAGAACAATCATTTCCTTGCCAGAAGAAGTAAGCACAGCGAACACGACCTGCCACAGTGGAACGACAACGAGATTTCCGGTCTTTGGCAATTCTGTCAGCAAGCACAAAGTAAGCCCATCTGATGACATAGCCCTCTCCTGCAATAATGACACAAAAAATGATTAACTTTGATGCAATAACTAATTCTGAGAAACTCAGTTTACTGGAGTGTACCCCTTGTTTTCTTTGAAAAAAAAAATCAAACGTTTACAGTGTATATCTTCAGTAGTTGGAGATCTGCACTATACAGTCTTGGTGCAAAACAACAGCAAACCGTGAAATGTTGACTTTTTCTATCAGCAGTGCAGTGGTTTTCAAAAACCAAAAGTAAAGTAATTAGTCATGGCTGGTCACAACAGAAACAAACAGTGCAGAACACCAATCAGAATTTAGTGTAAATACTTGAAACAGAAGCTAAGTGTGGCAAAACACATCCAAACAACGAAGTCAAGATTTTGTTTTGGCATTCCAACACCCGACAGATAGCCTGAGTTCTGGCTGTATATTTGTGGTCTTTTTTTGCTGAGAAGCCCTTCAAGCTAATTATCCAGCTAGACTGACCACATGCTGGCAGAGATAGACCACAACAGCAGGGACTACATCCCCTACTCTTTTTGAATAGTGTGTTGGTTCTTTAACTTCCCACAGGTTATTAAATACAAGTGTTGTGAGATGGTACCTACAGCTCATCTTCCTTATCTGAGAAGACTTACTTATCATTGGTTGGGAGAGTGACATGAGTTTTGAAAGCTAATCACAGAACATAGCAGGGTACAATCAAAGCAAAAACAAGCCAAAAGTTTACTTTCAATACTCAGCCAAAAACCACTCTAAGACTTAACAAGCATTTATAGTTCACTATGTCATCAAGGGATAACAATCTCTATACCTGAATGAAAATGTCCATGGTGTGCAGGCGGCAGCTCAAAATGCCTATATTCATTAATATGCCACACAGTCAAGCCTACAGTGTTAACAAGATTTCCTTCTTTGTAGATGTCGCCAACCCAAACAGTTGGTACACCTTTGCCACGCCCAACATTTGTCCCTTCAAAGGATGGACACTCCAGGGGCGGTGCACTTTTCAACATGCTCTTGGGATCACAAGGCTTCAATTCCACTGGAGGAGGCTAGAAAAAATTGCCATATTAACATACAGTATAACAATATAATAGAAGGATTACAAATCAGCCAAACAAAATTGTCTTTTGCCAAAGGGGAAAGTTGATCTTTGAGACCAGAATGGGGAGGTGACAAGGATATTAAGTTGTCATGGCATTGGACTTGTAATTCAGAGGTCCCAGGTTAAAGTCTTGCTATGACGACCAGCTGTCCAGAATTGTTTCTGGGTAGCCCCAAGTTCAACTCCTCAGCCACGCTTGTAAAAGACGACAACTGAGTCTGCACTCAGCCTGTTTGAATTTGTGATTATGTTATGCTTAATTTGGGTTAATTGTTTACTATTTCAAGTAGGTCCACAACTGCCCTTTTATTATCAAATAAATTTATTATTATCATATCATTATTGACATTCATCACTTCCACATCTCCCATAATACACTTTGTTTGTCCCACAAAATTTTGCATTTTGCATAAGCATTGTGCTTGATTTCTCTCAGAACGATTGCTAGTCCCAAGAGAAATTGAAAACAATGGTTATGCAAAATTTGGGAGGAGGGCAAACAAAGTGTAGTATGGGAGATGTGGAAGTGGTGAATTGTTGTTATTTTTGTTAATTTGTTGTTGTTGTTCTGCTTTTGCTATTGTTACAGTTGTATTACAACAAAGAACTTTTGTTTGCTTGTGACTTGTCAAAGAAATTCCCAAACAGTACCTGTGTGTGACCTACAAAATGGAACCTACTGGGCTGCAGTAGTCTGTGATACACTACAATCTGTACATTGTATCTAACATTTGCCTTATGAAACTCTCAATTTTTATGAGGATAACATTAACTGCACCTTTTCCTGAGCTGCCAATTCAAGCATACTGGGATGGCCCTTCATTCGGATGATCTTGGTAGGATCAGGCCAATCTAGAAACTTTTCACGGAACAAGATTGTCTCAGCTTTCTCATGAAGCCTTGCAAATAAAGTCCATGAAGGCCTTTGTGAGGAAATCTTGTTGTCAGCTTCAACATTGACATTTTCTGATTTCCCATATGGAAAAATAGGATCATAGATTCCATGAGCTTTAAATGGCTCTTCATACAGCTGCTTGGCAAGTGCAAAGGCAGATTTTCTTTGTCCTGATAGTGATTGCTGTCCATTCCAGACATATAGCTCTGATCCAAAATCAAATATGAAGACCTGCAGTGCCAAAATAGTTCAACACTGTGAGCAGAAATGTTAAAAGTAAATCATTTTGTTACAAGTTTGGGGTGACAAAGCAAATCTTGGGTATTTATGTATGCTTTGACCTTCCCCATTGATTGGATGTTGGCACTACTAAACTACTGGCAGGGCAAATCTGTGTGACGAAAACTGAAAACACTGCAGGGTTGCCACTCTGACTGGCAGAGAAAAAAGAAATCCCTGATTGTCACTGACCACAAACCAATTTTCACTGACCATCCAAGACAAAAAGCAACAATGAAGCCAGAGAAATCAAATCAAAATCAAATCAAAATGAAACTTAGAATTTCCCTGACTTAATGCACAATTCCCTGACTATTCCCTGACCTTGAAAAACATCTGTTTTTCACTGACCATGGCAGCCCTGAACAGATCGACCAATAAAAGAACCAGCTTATTCCAAAGTTTTTATGCACTAATTGCCTACTCAGAAATATTACACTATCTTGGTTTATGAAGGAAAAGCCTCTTTCTGGTCAGAAAACCAACTCAATGTGGAGGTGAGCAGTTGCACCTTGCCATCAACATAAATCTGCGATCATCATGGTGCATCCAAAGTCAGTCTTACTGGATGGAAAATCAATTTTGTATGGGTGTGGTCTCCTACATCCTTCAGATAAACACACAGTAATTGCAACTTCTAAAATCATGAACAAATACAGCTCCTACACTATGCACTATTTGTAACCCTCCACATAATTTTTAAAACCTCAGCAGAATGTAAAGTGGAAGAATTAATTCAATTGGTGCAAATCAACAATTGAAGGGTGCTCTGCAAAAGGGGCGTATATGGCTCTTTTGCCATAAAATCCAATTCAATATCTCTTAAGTCATTCTGCTTTGGCATATAGACTAGAAATGGTGTCAGAAATGAAGCTCTGTACTTATTTTGCAATTAGAAAGCTACGATCTGAAGGATTAGCTTATGACTTTTCCCCAAAATTTAAGAAACAGAAACAAAAGGATCTGATGCATGATTGATTCCTTTTGTTTGAGTTGGTCCAATTGTAGGCAAAGTCATAAGCTAATTTGCTGAATCCAGACCTTTAAATCACAAAATAAGTGCAGAACTTCATTTCTGACACCATTACCAGTCTGTGAATTTAGAGAGATTTGGATTTTAAGGCAAAAAAGCAATATACACCCTTTTTGCGGAACACCCTTCAATTGGTTCATGCATCAGCGTGTGTTCATTGAGATATGAAGCATGCTGGAAGTTTGGAGAGCACGAAAGATACAGAAGAGTTGCTCAAGGTGTTATATTTCATGCAAATCTGCATGTATTTTTTGAATATTTCATGCAAATCTGCATGTATTTTTTGAAAAATAAGTCATAGTCCTACAGAATCTGGAGAAATATTTATTGATTGATGATACCCTAAATCACCTCTTTGGTATCGAGAATGGAGACTTGAGGAATGTGTCCACACATGCTTTCAACTGGCATCAGTGTTGGCGGATCTGTCCAGTGAACTTTGTACACCATGTTCCCCTTGACACACCCTTTCTCATACTCTTCATCTTTAGGCATTGATTGAGCATCTACACGTATAGCATAAGGGAAAGATACAAATGAAACATCACATTATGACACATTTATGAGATTAAAAATCATTAAAATACAACAAAAAGGGGAAGATGGCAGCTGTCTCAATAATGCAGATTTAAATTTGGTGGATGGCAGATTGTGGCAAGAAGAAGAATGAACAATGAATTATTTCCATTACAGCATACATGTAGCTAAGTGACTCTGGCTGCAATCTGACTGCTTACCATGTAAATTCTCAGCAGCTGTGAGTTCAACTCCTCAGCTTATCTTGTAAACAGCCACAAATGCTGCTACACTGTAGTCTGTCCAATAGCAGTTAGCATTTTTAACCTTATTACAAATTAATATGCTTTTAACTCATCAATTGGAAGATGAGCTTGGAAGCGGGTGGTTTAAAGGTGGAACGGCCTGATGCACAGAAGGCAGCATGGCACTGAAGGTAACCATGTGAGCGCTAACCACTCAGCACCATCACACAAACAGGACTTCAGTGGAATACTTACTAAACCCTATACTTATAAAGAGGGTGGGATGAGTGGGAGCACAGATCCAGCAGCTGAAATGATTGGCCAAGATCAGCCAAGCAAAGCAACTGATGCTAAATTGTGCAATCACAACTTAGTGCCTCTGAAGTCACAGTGGCCACCCCACACAAAGCCTGTCTGCCTGCCTGCCTGCCTGCCTGCCTGACGTGTGACCACTTGCTAGCAGGCCTTGTCTCAACGTTAACCTTACCTAAATTACATTTAGCCAAATTTCGAACTCATTGAATGAAGATGAGCTTGGGAACAGTGCCTTCAAGGTCCAGAAGGGCCTGATGCACAGAATGCAGCAGTGCAATGAAGGTCACCAAGGCAATCATTCGAGCACCAACCTCCCAAGAACCTCCGTTTTCCAAGTGCTTAAAGACTGGAGGGACCACAAGCAGGGATGCCCTGGGAGCTCCGAAAAGACCCAACACCCCAAGCAATGCCACCCCCTTGCTGAAAAGCAATGAAAACTGCATACCTGCCTGCCATACCTGCCAGATGAAGCTGTCCCATTAGCTAGCACACAAATCCAACAGCTGCTGTAAGCCTTGAATGTGAAATGGCCCACAAAGATCAGCCAAGCAAAGCAAGCAATGCTAAGTTGTGCAATCACATATAAGTGCCCCTGAAGTTACAGCGGCCACCCAACACAAAGCCTGCCTGCCTGAGGTGCAACAGCTGGCCAAAAAGGCTTGACTCAAGGTTAACCTTGTCTAAATTACATTTAGCCACATGCAAAGCTTAATAGGTTATAAAATGTTACGCTTCCACTTGTACTACAGCCAAAGCATTTAAACATAATTATCCAATTGTGTTAAATGCTTTGACTTTTTAGTCTATGGGGCGGTACACTGTATGGATATTCTCTGGGATTACACGTACAATATACCTTGGAACAGTGAGTGAGAAAAAAGGTTTAGAGACCTCTACATGTCCAGTAACCCAATTTTTGATTACCTTCAGCACATAATAATTTGTGCCCCTTGCCTCTATACAATGGCTAATGTCATTTCACAGAAATTGTCTTTTAGTTTGTACAAACATTTTTGGAATGGCAGTGGGGCATATGAACAATCAGAAATTCCTTGTAAGAAGGGAGAAGGAGAAACTTTTTTTCAGAACAACACGGCTGTTTATTAATACCAATATCTCTTTACTGTACCATTTTTTTTATCAGTCATTGAAGACCACTCTACAAACTTTGACCAGAGATTCAATGGTGCATGGAAGTAACATTTTCTAGAGCAAAAAATCCAGTAACTACAGTAAGCATTTGTATGTTGTAAATATACAATGCACTCTGACCAACCTCTTATCTTGTTGCTGCCTGGATCAGCCTTCAGAATGCTAAAAAATTTATCCAACGCAGCACCATAATCCAAATCACCATCTTCTATTGTCACAATGTCTCTCGCTTTGCAGTCCAGCTCAGACTTTGCTTTGATCTTGGAAACAATTTCTGTAACCTGTTAAGAGACACACTCTTGTGGTTAACATATCCTGCCTGTAAATAATGAGTCCTCCCCAGGGATGGTCTGGTGTCACTTTGTCGCTCGTTTACAACTCTGTCTGTCGCTTGTTTTGTTAGGGACAAATGTCGCTGTCATAAAGAAAACAAAGAGGAATGGAAAGTGAATTGTAGCTGTTGCAAACTGTTGCATGTTTTCTGCCAATTTCTGTCGGTTGTCAGTGTTTTGGGAGAAGATTGTCGCCTGTTTTCGGAGCCATGTCGCTTGTCGCTTCTACACTTTGGAAGGCTTCAATAATCTTCCCAGAAGCCAGAAAAGTACTACCTGAGCACTCAGTAAAGCACAACGTTAAACCAAGGTAGCCTCATAAGCAGACTGGTGTAATGGTGGCCATCAACTGAGAGTTTACCAACCTTTGCCTTCTCATAAGGATTGCAGTCCTTTCCAATCCAAGAGAAAAGATCTTTCTCTGCTACCAGAGCAAAACAGTCACCAGAATTCAGTGACTTGACACTAGGCTCAACAAGACGCACTTGAAGTTGACGACGACCTAAAATAAAATGCATGCGTTGCATAATTATGTAGAGACATGACTATGTAAGCTGCCAGAGTTGAATACACTTGTCTAATAAAACTCCAGCTACTACAAGAATAAAATTAATTAAATAAATAAAAAGTTGAGAACTGTTGCAGCAGGTCATTGGCAGTGAATAAAACACTCATTATACTGTCAACAGTGAACTTTTAAACCTGTTTCTCTCCATTACCTTTGATTTGAATCAGCATGATTGGTTTAGTTCCTCTAAATTCATCCTTCTCGTCTGGCCCAGCTGTTTTCCGTAATCTGATCTTTGTGAAATCTTCTGTGCTAGCCAGACCCGCCAGTGCAGATGCTGCTAAGTCAACAGTGTGTCGTCTCCCTGGAGGTATATAACATTACCAGTTTTACGCCCCCTACTTCAAATGTTATTGAACGGGCTGATATGCTCAAGAACATGTACAAAAGTTGTTTGCCTCAATGTCTTGTTCTAAATGCCAGACTGTCTTAAGAACTCCATGCAGAGTGTATGATAGGAGTCAACACATGAATCTCACTTCCCTATATGATTTCAAATGCCATAGATTATATTTACAGAAATAATATTGTTAATCAAGCTAATAATGAAGCAAAGTTATTTTGCATCTGAATTTTTTCGTCATTCATGGGAAGTATACAACATCAACGGACAACAAGTTATTAATATACAGTTGTTATTACAAGCCCTAAAATTAATAATAATAATAATAATAATGCATTAATGGCTTATAATAGTCCTTATACAGATAGATCTAAGCACTTTACAGTCTAGAATCTAAAAATGCTGAAAAAGGTGGATCTTAAAGTGGACGTGAATCGAAAATTAACAACCAATTTTTTAAAAGTTTTTAGATACCGTAAAGACTCGCAGATAAGCCGCACTCACAGATAAGCTGCACCCCGAGTTTAGCAACTCAAATTTTGGGGAAAAAGTTTTTCTAGTAAAACTTGAAAGAAATCCAAAGTCGAGTCTTAGAAGTCTTCTGTCTTCATCGAACATAAACTTGGCAACATTGAAAATTGAAAATACTTTGAAATTGTCCCCACAATTTTAGCTCTTTAGTAGAATAAACATAATGTCTACAACTATGACATTTAATATAAATTGATGTTATTCTGTTATTTGTTGACAGTTATTTCTTCGTTGAATAAGCAGTTTTTCAAAGGATTTTGTGTGTTCGTCGTTCGGAATGTTCCTAGCTTAGTAGCCATGCATTGGTTTGGATGATGGGATACTGGACACTGGCAAAGAAACAGACCATGACCATGTGAATACTCGAGAATAGCATGTCATTTTCTCGCTTGTGCAGGACCGATTGCCATTGAAGTTACAGGCTGTCGTTGATGCTGTAAAAAATTTTGTGAGAGAATGGAAATTCCATGCTGTGTGACGTTCTTCTGTTCAAGAAAAGCAACCATAAAGCATTTAAAAGACCTGTTAACAAAGGTTTAGCACTGTTTAACAGCAAGAAATGTGAGCTTGAAATACGCTAAAACTTGCATTACCAACGGCTATTTTAATTAGGAGCCACCAAACTTGCAAAAGCAATGACCAATACTCTCCTCTAGTTTTATGTAGTATTTGAATGTATACCTTTCCATAAAAATGTCAATTCATGAAATATACCGCATCTTTTCTAAATGGTCTCGCAGATAAGCCGCACCACTGATTTCGAATGACAATTTTTGGGGAAAAAGGTGCGGGTTATCTGCAAGTATTTATGGTAGCTTAAAATCTTCATATTTCAATTTTCAGTCGTTTCCCTCCTTTTTGTGACAGGATTGACCATTTGCAGGGGTTCCAAAATTCCCGCCATGGCCTGAAATTTGAGACATTTGCATGCGGCCAAAAGGTCTCTGTGACGACACTCGTGTGTAATGTTCAAACATAAAACATGGCTGAGAAGGCGATAAAGCTTAAACCTGGAAAGTTTTGCGCAGCTGGCAGTCCTGGTAGTGAACCTTGGTAGTTCTCCAACAATTTTATTCCACGGAACTCACAAAAACAGAGTGAAGTACTCAACTGAGTACACACAAATGATGTCATGACTATTCACCAAACCCCAGGTCTTTGTCTAGAATTTTAGTGAGAAACACCTGGCAACTTTCACCGCATTTTAAAATAAGCTCCTGCTACTTTTAGTAAATTATTTTCCCCACAAAAGTTTCTTAAAACACCAATTTTCATATTGGAGAAAAAAACTGGCTTTGAAATTTCGATTCATGTGCACTTGAAGCTCTGAGTTAGTTAAGTTAGAAAGGTATTGACAGAAAAGACTGTGAGGATCAGTCCTTTATGGATCAACAATGAATGTCTGCATCTAAATGTTGGTTATAATATCACTATGAGATACACCTGAAATGTATTAAAGAAATAAAAAATGCACCAAGTGCATTGTTGAGTTATATAAGCACGCGGGAAGTTTTAAGAACACAAGAGAAGTGCATAGAGAAGCACGAGCTGTAGGCGAGTAATTCTGGCACTTCTCAAGCATTCTTAAAAATTCCCAAGTGCTTATATCACTCAACAATGCACTTGGTGCATTATTTATATCTTTAATACATTTTAGGTGTATCTCATCGTGATAACCAACATTTACGCTTCTTTTATGTCCCAGAGCATGTTTGCGCAACACTCCAACCCCAAATTTTGCTTTTATGTTTAAAAAAATGTCAAATATGGATTGAATCACAATATATATTTCACTCAGCATCTGATATTTTATTGCTTTTACTTACTTTTCTTTATAAAACGTCCAGAGATTTGCGCGTGCGCACACGTGATGTAGCCTGCGAGCATTATAATTCCATAATGCACACACGTGTGATGTAGGGTGCATGCATAATTTATGTTGAGATAGAATGCACTCAATTCCACCAATCATAGCACATTTTATTATTTGAACATTTTATAATGATAACTAAACAACAGTAAACTGCTCACATTCACTTCCTCAAAAAAAACAAGGGAAGAACAAAAGTTCATGTTGATGTTGGAGCTGCACAAAAGATAAATGCTATAAAATTTTGACTTTCAATCTTCTTCCTTAAGTTGCATAAAGGAATCCCTTGTGCTACAACTTAACTAATAATAACAATAATAATAATATAATACTTATTATAGTACCATTTACAAATACAGGCATAAAGTATACAAATTGTTTCCACAAAATCAAGAATATATTGACCTTAGTGAGAATACAGTACACTGAAAAACAACAAGCATCTTACACAAGTTTTCAGGATCCTTGTATTTCTTTTTCTTTCTTCTGATCACAGGATGTTCACTAGTGACTTGCTTTTTCTCAATCCTTGGTTTCTCAACCTGCCAGTAATTTCAACTTATTATTGCAAATAAAAACAAAATAGTTGAGCATTAAAGGGATAGTGTCATCAATTCATTGTAACACTTTGAGAATCCAAACCTGGACATATCTGTATAAGTCAAGTGGCAGCTAAAAAAAAGGTGAAGTCAAACTTTAAATGTACAAGCAAAAATAATGGCTATCATAGCACCGGACTACTGTGCGGAAGCTCGCAGATTCAAACCCTGGCTGGACCGACACTCAGGGGTCTTTAAATAATTGAGGGGAGGTGCTGCCATTGTAATGACAACTACAAACAGTTAGACTTTTTAGTCTTCTCAGATAAGGACGATAAACTGTAGGTCTTATCTCACGATACTTTCACTTAATCAGACTCTGTGGGAGGGACGTAACAAAACTCTGGCTGTGACCACCCCTAGTGTCTGTCCTATTCTGTTGTTTTGCTCTCTGACTACTGGAGGTCGACCTTTGTTTTGGGGACTTCATGTCCTCTTGTTATACCTCCATGGATGTATTTCCTTAATGCTTATAAAATAAAATAAAATAAAATAAACTGCTACAAAAATTGTAAATTCTTGGACACTGGTCAACCACAAGAGGATGGCAATGGACAGACCTCTTATTAAAAAATAATCAAATTATCTTATTTACCGTCTACCCGCAACAGTCATCTCACCTGGTTTTATTGTAAAGTCGATTTACTTAAAGAGGTTAACAAGTCTGAGTATGTGTTGGGCTAAAAATTAATAAAAGTTCATCTTGTTTCTCTCAATCCCCATTTCACCTCATCAACAGAGCTACAAATAGTGACATAAGCTACAAGCTATCTGTAAGCAATGTCATATCTACAAAATGCAAATGCTTATTTACCTCAGTATCTGTTCTCACATCATTTCTCTGTTGCAAGCTTTTAACAGGATTTGCTGCTGATTTGTGATGTCGTTTGGGCCTGATCTTCATTCTGTCCTCAGCCAAAGATTTCAGTTGCCTATTGTAACAAAATGACATTAACCTTTATTATTCCACAGGTCCGAAATTAACAAGAGGCCATGATGGCCTTTACTTGGCCTTCCCGCACAAGGCAATTAGAAATTGCAACTTGCTACTTCACTGATTCACCTGCACGGATGTAATATTATGACAAAGTTAGAATAACAAGATCTGAATTCCTTTCCATATTTTATTTTCACTATTGCATCATGTTCATCATGTGCAGATAGTAGCACTGCCTTCTCCAATACAACGTATTCTTCAAGTACAGTCAACACTGCTTGTGTTATGGATGTTTAGAAAATGATGACCCAAAACATTTGAGACTTAAATAAAGTGATTATTATTATATTATTATTATTATAAAACATGACAGCATAGAAAACCGACTGAGTAGAAAACGATGACCCATAAAAACAATGAATGATTAGTGGCTTTTGTCTGCTTTTGATCCCAGGAGTTTGTTTCCTCATATAGGTCTGCTAGCTTGCACTAAAGACCATCACAGAACACAGGATTTTTTGGTATAAATGTTACTGGAATCTCAGTGAAAGGTGAAGAGAAAAAATATTCAGCAGGGTGAAACTGTTTGCTGAAATATGTCACTTGAAGCAGAGACATTATTAAAGAGAGCAAGGTTTCCGCAGCCAGTTCTATAGTTGGATTTCACGTCACACAATTTAAAAATATAATCGCTTATTCAAAAATAATGTCAAGAAATTGAGATATTATACAAAAATAGTAAATAAACTACCTGTAAAAGTCTCAAGAGTGTGCGATATCCCATACTTGAGTTATTCAGCAAAATGAAATGTACCCCTCAAAATTACAACAGTTTAGTATGTAGAAGCCATGGGTACGATTAAAACATCTGGACTTCAGTTTGGCTATGTTAAAACCTTTCGTCTCGCTGTTGAAGTTGCAACCAATCCTTTTGACACTTCTGTCTACATATTAGTTGTTCACACCTCGTAAACACAAGGTGAATCGTCATTTAGGCGTTCGCAGTAACATGGCAGCTTTGGGTGGCCTTGTTTTGTGCAACCTCGTCCCCAGGACCTTCCGAGAGGTACTGCTAAATTTAGCTTGCGCTTGTGCAGAAATACCGGAAGTGAGCTTTGTGGATGAAACTCAACAAAGACGAAGAATAAACGACCAAGAATCAAGCGCATATCTAGACTCGGCCGACTTCCGGCCGAGTAATAATAGAAGGTAAGTTCTCTCTTCCTTATCTTTTGAACTTAACTCATCAGAAAACTATATAGCGCTTTATCCGAAAGTTCTAAAGCACTTTACACAACTAACTATTTGAATGAGTGATGGTGGCTTATAGAAAGTTGGCATCGTTAACTATCATCATCATCATCATCATCCCAACACATGCACAGCAACCAGAATTTGAATTCTCTTTAAGACTTCTCTACTCAATCAAACATGGGCATTAATATCTTGTGGTTTAATAATAATAACAATAATCACTTTATTTAAGTCTCAAATCTATTTACCTGAGCACAGATGCTCTTACTACTAATTGGGGAGACTAAATCAAATCGACTCTAAATAAATCAAATCAAATGTTGGTTTTTGGGGAGAGGGGAAAACCAGAGTGCCCGGAGAGAAACCTCTTGGAGCAGAGTAGAGAACCAACAAACTCAGCCCACTTATGACACCAAGTCCAGGAATCGATCCCGGGTCACATTGGTGGAAGGCGAGCGCTCTCACCACTACATCAACCCTGCTAGCACCACTATTTCCTTGGAGTTTGAAAACAAAATTCAACCTTAAAGATGACGTATAGCAGTTGTGCTCTATAATACTAAATTATTTTCATTTATTATACGGCACACAGCACTTGAAGAGAGTATACAAATGTTGATGTAAGGGCTCAAATGGCTAAATATTATAATTTTTTCTTACTGTGTTGTCTGTCCTGAAACAGCATCCAAATCTTCTAAAGTGATTTCTGGAGATGGTAGGTCCTTCTTCTCCTCCACCGGGGTCTTCTTATAAAATTCCTTCAGGCTGTCTTCAAACACACTTGGTCGTCTTTCTGTTTGATTCAACATTGTTGTCTCCTCTTGCTTGATCAGCTCATCTGGTTCATTTGAAATAAGCTGCACATTTTTCTTCTCTACGGCTGGCTCAACATCAAGGGGAATATCCACAGCAACAAAGTCAAACCGCTGGGCCAAATTGGATTCTGATTTCGTCTTCATCATGCTGAATGGTTTCAGTGATGACTTAAAGGTTCTCTTTTTGTTCTTTGATGCTGTACATAACAATACAAAACAACAATTGATTGATTATTTGACTTAACTTGGATAAATTTACTTTTACCCTTGTTCATTTTTTAAGTGATGCAATGTTGAGTGTATAACTGAAACCTACAAGTATGACAGAGCTCTTCATACATTACTTACCTGTGTATGCATTATTTATAAAGTATTATTATTATTATTATCAGTATATACATACAAGGTAGTTTGAACCTCTGAAACTGTAACTAAATTCATAAGCTGACAGCATAAATGCAAAGTTCTGAGTAGTACTTTGCTGCTGTATCTTGTACAGTATATAAAAAATCATTATGCTACATAAAGAGGTTCCAACATTTAAGTCTGTTCTTAAAGTGCTGCAACTGTTTACACGAATGCTACAAACCAGTACACTTTTGTGGTACATGTTACCGTGTACCAAGTGGTTTCAGTCCTTTAAAACCTAGGATGCAATGCTGGAGAATAACCATTCAAATTAAAGCTGAACACACTTGTAGAGCCATCTTTTTTGGTGTTTTACTATACCGGTAATTATGAGTGTCATACATTTTAGTCTAAGGATGTACATGTACATGTAGATGAAATCCTTTTAATAGTGCAAGCACTAAAACGAAATCTGGAGAGCCATTAACAAAAAAAATGGTGATTGTTTATTCAGTCCGGATGATGTCTAGTTTCTCACTTACAGTATGTTTTGAATTTAAACTTGTTATTTGTTGAAAACATATATAGAAAACCGATAAATTGACAAGCGATGAGTCTAATTAACACCTCTTAACATTTTGCATTGACTTACATGTACGTGAACAACAGATTTTGCAAATTTCTTCATCTGTGATTTCATCCATTAATGATGGTGTAGGGAAATCTTTACTCAGACTGTTTTCCAGGTATGCAATTTCAAGCTACAATGTACATATATCATCACAAAGGAAATTCTATAACAATTTTGGAAGTGACAACTTCAAAGGAGTCCATCCTGAGTCACTGTAATATGATTTTGGAACTATTACATTAAGCCTGGTACATACACTCCATCAGTCCATTACTTGGTCTTAAAATGGATCCAATTACAGCTGTGCAATACAAATCAAATAAAGTAGAGCCAAAACCACCATACAAATAATATGTGAAAACTAAAACACCTGGAAAATACTATTAAAAATGGTCTGAGTTTTTCATTCTAGAAAAACCTGATACTCATCAGAGGTACCTCTCAATTACATACTTTATTAGACATTAACATAAAATAAGAAATGTATAAGCGCACTTAAAAACCAATTCATGATAAATTCATGATTTGTGTAATGCTAAATAGATTTTTGCATAAATTGCAGCCAAAGCTACCAGTATGAGTATATTTTGAGGTCTTGTTTTCACTCACAGCTCTTTACAACTTGGGCTCCTTAAATCCAATCATTCAGCTTAATGTCATTTCTGGTAGGCAACAACTTTGTAATTTCAAAACATGACCTCAAGTAAACATTAAAAATTAATTAACATCTAAAAGGAAATAGATCAAGATTAGTTAGAAATGTTTGCAAAATGCGGGATATTGCAGAACTGAGAATTGTAAAATTCATCAAAATTTATTTCATAGTATAATCAGATGTCACAAGAGAGACAGAAAGTTCAGATTACAGATTATTATTGAACTGTAACAAGGGCATTGTAAGTCGAGGAACTGCCTCTTACATGTTTCATTGAATTGAAGGATTTTCAGCAAGGATCAAGAAGAATTATAATTATATTATAACATGTTTGCTTTGGATGGAAAAGTCTACAGAAAAGAACTTGCTACAGGACTACACAGAAATACATACACATGAAAGGCACAAAGTTGATACAGAAACACAGTTCAAAATCACAGACATTATTTTAACCAGAAAAAGACCTAAGCTATATGTCAACCAAAAAAAACAATGCAGATTTACTGCTTATTATTGCAGCTAAAGTTGCAAGAAATACTCCGGCAATATTACAGTACTAAACTGTTACATTAATTTTCAGGTACTGCAACATATACTTTTATACCACGTAATTAACTTACAAGAACATACGGACCATAGACAACACCATCAATGCAAGCCCTATGCACATGAAACACTGTTTTGTGTCCTCAGTGAGACACATGTAGACACACACAGTTGGCCCAAGTCTTAAAAAATTGTTTGCTTTACTTATCTGATCAATTTTTCCATCAACAGATGTAGTTAAATGTTTGTGTTCAATTCTGACTGGGTGACATCAAACATCTAAAAAGGCTTTGAAATGACAACTTGGTTTCTTATAACTCCTTATCACTAATGCCCACCACTAAACAAACTATCTTGGCTACTGGTCCAAAAATGTCAACAGTTGTAAAAATAATGCATTGATTGCTTGTCAAACAATGATGATTTCAATCTGCTATACAAACACTAAAAATACCTGCCGTGGGTATTCAATGTGACAGCAAACATTTCATCAGCTATTATAAGACATTTACAAAACTTATTTATTTAATAAATAAACTTAACTAGGTAATACTGCCAAAGTATTTCTTGCAAAACTGCAATGATAAGCAGTAAATTTGCATTGTTTTTTTTTTGGTTTGGTTGAAATAGCATACACTGCTGGGTCTTTGTTAAAAAACAAGAGGCTACAATTAGCCTAAACTTGGGCTTGCAAAAAACAGTATTTATCCCTAACTTAGCGCTAAACAAAAGAATAGAGGGAAGTCTGTCTTTCTTACATTGGACGCATTGTGTTTAGCTTGTGTTGGAGTCTATTTCTTTAGACCCCATCAACATATATTCCTCTAACATACAGCTCAACGATTGAGAACAATAATTATAACATTTGTAAAAAATATTTATAAAAGAACAAGAAAAAGAGAAACAGAAAAAATAAAGCCCGTGATATATAACACTAAAAGACATCGAACCCAGGTTAGCTGCGTCACAGGCAGGAACAATGACCTTTAGGCCACAGAGGTTTATCGTTTTGCAAGGTGATAAAAATAGTGTATTGATTCCCAAAAAAAAAACTAAGCACACTTGTTTTCGCTTCCATGGATAATTGTTTGAGAAAGGAAACACTTATCGAACGATGTAGGATTTTTTCGCATAAACGTTAATGGAGTCTCGGTGAAATGTGAGTAGAAAATTAATTAGCAGAGTGAAACTGTTTACAAATACGTCAATCCAGGGTCATTTGAAACACAAGAAAGGAACGTTTCTGGACAGTTTCAAGTGACGCTAGTACATTTGTAAAAACTAATCGCTTATCATTCAAACATTAAAGTCCAGAAATTGAGATATTGTGGGAAAATAGCAAATAAACTACCTGTCAAAGTCTCAGGGGTTTGTGATATCCCGTACTTGAGTTATTCAACAAAATGTACATCTCAATGGAGCAGATACGGGGAACACGGCAGTCCATCTGGAGTTAAATTTTGGTCATGTTAAAAGCTTTCTTCTCGATGTTGAACTTGCAAACATTCGTATAGACACTTCTCTTAACATATTAGTCGTTCAGACTTCAAAGACACAAGGTGAATCGACGTCTTCCGATACATGACAACAGGCATCATTCTTGTTGTTGACATGAGATTTACACTTCCGAATCTCTCGGCCGTGAGAGGTCAAACTCCCTTTGTCTGTAGTCTCTAATTTTTGGCGCTCCCCTCGCGTCGCGTCTCCTCGCAACTTCGCACGCGCATGTGTCTTTTGCCCACCTCACAATCCATCGCCAAAACTAGAGACTACTCGCAGTCTACTGAAACAGACACAAGGAAACACGGCAGTCCATCTGGAGTTAAGTTTACTCATGTTAAAAGCTTTCTTCTCACCGTTGAACTTGCAAACATTCACATAGACACTTCTCTTAACACATTGTTTGTTCAGACTTCAAAAGACACAAGGTGAATCGATGTTTTCCGATACGTGACAACAGCCATCACTCTGTTAAAAATAGTTAGCGCTTGCGCAGAAACGTCGGAAGTGAGCTTTGTGGATGATACTCGACGACGAAAAAGAAGAACCATCAGTAGTTTTAGACCCGGGCGCTGCGCGAGACGCGGGCAGCCCAAGTAACAAGGAGGAGTTATGTGGTTAAAAATAATAATGTTGATGATTTGGAACCATGTTGCATGTATTTCTGTGTAGCCCTGCAGCAAGTTCAATAATAATTATTGTAATCTGAACTTACTATCTCTCTTGTGAGTCTTAAAAGTTTTGTCTTTCAATTTGTATTGACATCTGATTACCATGTATATATAAGATCCCACATACTTCACAAACCACAGATTCTTCATCTGCCTCCAAAGTCATGCAAACTATACAACAATACAACTGCTCACCACTACCAACTCTTCTGGATGATCCAGAAGTCTCCCAGATAGGAAACTAATCTCCTGGTCTCCGTACCGATCACCAAACCTCCCCGATAAAAAGTGACTTGGGTTTTGTCACAGTTACAATGTACAAGTGACGGTCTCATAAGATAAACTTCAACCACTAAAAGTCCACAACAAAAAAATCTCCCAGGAGGTGTGGCACATGATGCATAAGTTTTTGCAGGATCTTTTTTGGAGAATGCAGAAAAATGCTACATAAGTGTATCCCAACGGCTAAAGACTAATAGCATACGGATAGTCTTGCAATTCCCCTCTGAATTCTCCTTCAACCCTTAATGGCGAAAGTACTCTCAACATTTGTATTCACTAAACTGGTGTAAGGATCTACATGTACTATACAATTTACCATTAAATCAGAATGTTTTAGAGACATTCTAGGGAAATTAAGACTCAAAGGAAGAAAGAACGATGATGGTCTACTGACACTATTTTGCACCAAAAATGAATACTGTAAGTACATTATATCCATGTAAATTTTGAAATGGAAAGCTACAGTATTCATAATAATTGGCAATCTCGTACCCAGAGTCCTCGGGCTGTTTGGTCAGCGGGGGGATGCCCGGAGAGACTCTGGGATAATGGACCACCATTTTCCCACAAAATCTGGGGTAAAACAATGGAAGCCATTACGGGCCAGCCAATCAAAAAAACAGATTTTATGCCATTATCCCAGAGTCTCTCCTGGCAACTAACCACTGGCCAAAGAGCCTAAGGACTCTGGGTGCGAGATTGAATAATTGGCTCTACAAGTGTGTCAGGATATATGTATGGACTTAACTATCATTCTATACAAAATAACACCAATCAGGAATGTTGGAAATCTGTGCTAAATTTATTGGTCCTGACTGGATAGATGCTGCATTGATTGACAGTATGGGTCTATGTATTTTCTTTGGCATGGTATAAAGATAGCTATGCAAAGCTCCCTTGTGGTGTACCACAGAACCTGCAAAAGGCGAGTGTATAATTATGCTGTTTTAAAATAATTATTATTCGTTGACCATACATTACCTTAACCAAAAACCAAAGGGAGAAAAAAATTAAACCAAAGATAAAATTGAACCATGACATACACCAAGGAAATGCAAGTTAGTAATCTGTGGGATATTTTATGGAATACGGCTCAAAAGCATTGCATAACTAGTATTATATGCATGTAGAGAGTCAATAAGTAACAACTGCAGACTGAGTACATGTACTTACGCTTCTTTAGTGATTTCCTCTCCTTGGGTTTCTGTTCAATCTCTGACATTGGTTGTAACTCAATTACATCTTTCTCATTGTCAACATTTTTCACTTCCTCCATTTTCTCAACTTTTTCCTTCTCCTTGGTCTGCTCCTTGGTCGCCTTTCTGTCAACTGTCACTGGCTGTGCCTGGACAACATCTGGTGACTTCCGTGCAATTTCCTCTGGAGCAGATTTCTTTCTTTCCCTGTCTGTCACAGTGTTTATGAGTTCACTATGTGCTGAAGAGTCAGGTGCAGATTTTAACCTTTGCTTTCGAGGCATTTTGTGTTTTTCTGTCGTAGAGGGTTTTCTTGTGAACATGGCTTTGATGGCTGCTGAGACAGCACCATGCTGTGGCATATCAACATCTTCATCTGGTGTTTTTGGTTCCTTCTCTTTCTCTTTCTCCTTCTCCTTGTCTTTATCCCTGTCAGTTCCAAATATTGATTTTTTTCGTTTCTTTGTCTTACTTCCTCTTCTTTTCTTCAATGTGTCGTTTTCAATGCTTATGTCTTGTTCATCTGTTACTTTGCTTTCTTGCTTTAGAACTTTTGTTTCTTTTTTCTCCTCTGTAGCAGAAGTTTTCAACATAGGAGAAGCAGCTGGGCTTGTCCCATTTTTCTTGGGAATGGTTTTGTACTCTGAATCAAGCTTTGTCAAGGAATCAGAACTGCTGTCAGAGAATTTCTTAGCCTGAATGTTATCAGATGAACCTCTTTTGGCTAAGGAAAAAGTAATATCATCAAACTTTTTCATCTCAGTTGGAGACAAAACCCCACCACAAACACTGTTTGGTCGCTCATCAAGTTTTACAATGAGCCTTGATGGTGAAACCTTGCCATCATCTTTTGAAATAAGAAACTTTGCTCTGAGCTCAGCAACTGAAGGGATTTTCACTTCATTAGTTGTTGTTGAATTCAATCCTTTGTCACGAATCAAGTCAGCAATTATATCTGCATGCACTGAAGAAGCTATTGTTTGGTAACGTGGCTTCCCACCTTTAAGTTTACTCCCTTTTTTCAAATCTTCATCAACCGTTGACCTTTTCCCTACAACACTTAGTTTGGGAGTAGGTTCGTCCCTCTTCACATTTCTTCCCTTTACAGTATTAGTATTTCCAGAAGTCACTTTTCCATCAACTTTATCTTGGTTTGCAGCAACTGTAGCCAACTTTAATTCTTTCTTGCTCACTGGTTCAAGCTGTACATTTTCTTTTTGCACAACTTCCTGAGCTTTGTTTGTCTCCTTTGAAGCTGGCTCTAGACTTGCAAAAAATCGTTCCCTTTCTTCCCGTCGACGCCTTCTACGCTCTCTCAGTTTGGACACAGTATCTCTAGTTGAGCCTCCATTGGAATTTTCCTCAACTTGTTTGAGACTTCCCTCAGCAGCTTTAGAGTCCATCTGAACTTCTGCAGGTATATCTGTGCTTTTGTTTTCTGAATTAACTTTGCACTGTGCCTGTTTCCTAGCACGCTGCTCAGCTGGTGAGGCTGTCTCCACTGGCCCTACATACAGCACTTTAGCCTCCTTTCCACTCTTTTTCACAGCATCATCCACCTTAGCTGAGTGTGGAACTTTTGGAGACACTTTTAAGTTCTTTTTGTCCGGTTTGATGGTTGCTAGGGAATCTGCTTCATGTGAAGATGTTCCCTTCACAACTCTTTCTCTACTTCGCCTGGACTGCGGCATTTTAGCCTTCAACTCCTCCTCTGTGGATTTTCCAGTATTTTGACAGGCTGATGATTCTTCAGGTGACAAAGACCTTGATCTTCCCTCCTCTGGTGATGTTGATGCTCTTGAATCAGGGGATTTATCTTTTTTAGAATGATCCCAGAATTTCAGTTTACTTAACATGGAATTCTTTGAAGGATCATTCTGTACATCAAATGACTGTGCTTTCTTAAAATTGCTTCTTCGCCTTTTAAGTAGGGCAGGATCAATTGAGAGTTCTGGGTTGTGATTGGTATTAGTAGCCCTGTCAGCACTAGAACTTCTTGGCATACCCAATATCCCTGGCATGGAGACCCTCCTTTTCATACTTGATCGTGATCTTCCAGTTTCCATCTCAAGGTCACTTGATTCATTACCAGATTTAGAGTCTTTAGAATCTTTACTTGTGAAGAACTTTCCAGGCACAGAAAATTTCTTTGGTAACTCAGGAGTTGTTTTTGAGTCACTGGAATATGAGAAAAATTTACTAGGGCTAGAGATTTTTCTTTTCGGAGATGGGGATACAGAGTGTGCTGATGATGATGATTCCCTTCTAGTTGAAGCATTTGCATCTTTAACAGAATCTTTAGATCCTTTATGGGGAAGAAGACTTTTTTGCTGGGACCTTTCTTCCTCACCTTCTGAATCGGTAGACTGGGACTTTTTACGAGAGAAAACCCCTGAAAATTTTCTCACAGGTTTCTTGGTTTCATCTTTAACACTTGCTGATCCAGTACTGGAACTTCTTTTGTGGCCTTTTTCTCTGGGTGGACTTTTCTCCCGCAAAAGCTTCTCACCCTTTTGCATCTTCTTTTCAGCTGATTTTTCTTTGTCTACACTGGTCTTTTCTTTGGCAGGTTTTTCCTCTTTCTCTCCAGCTGGCTTCTGTTTTTTAAGCAGACTCCTCCCTTTCCGAGAGTCACTTCTACTTAGTGACCCTTCATAAATGCTAGCAATTTCTCTACTCAGAAGTGATATGTCTCTTGCTGCAGAGGACTCTAGTTCCTCCACACATGGCTCAACATCATTATCACTTGAGCCACCCTGACTGCCGCTACTTCCTCTTTGTGAGTTACTTGACGTGCTTGCTTCACTTCTTGAACTTGGTGATTCTTTCCGAGGAACACTGCCAGAATATTGCACAACTGCTGCCTTTGGAGATACAGGTTTTTCGTCTCTAGATGTGCTGCCTTGAAACTGAACAGTTGGAGGTGAAATTGACCTCGCCAGCATTGATTCAGGTGGACTTGTTTTCCTGCGAGAATGCATTTTGTCTCTTTCACTTTCATTATGACTATTGTAATGCAATGTTGTTGCCGGTGATGCATACTTTGTTGATGTTAACTCAGCTGGGCTTACCTTTCTATCTGAAGGTACATCATCCTTTTCACTTTCATTAAGTCTTCCATGATGTATTGTGGTAGGTGGTGAAATAGACCTTGATGCTGGCTTTGTTTCGACTGGACTTGTTTTCCTGCGAGAAGTGACTTGCATTCCAGTTTCACTAGAGCCCTTTGCTGAAGAATAAGTTCTTCTACTTGGTAAGGTGAAAGGTGAATCACGTAAAGAACTGCTTGAGTGTTGTCTAGTTGGAGGACTATCAGGTCCCCAGACTGTAGGTTGAATTTCTCTTAATGAAATACTTGATCGTTGTCTCACTGGTAACTCTCCTGGGGACCAGCTGTGATCATGGCTCATACCAAGGGATGAACTGCCAGAACCCTTCCGTGAAACACTTGAAACATGCCGGGCAGTATAAGAGGGCATTAAATCTCGTACATTTGAATACTGTGACAAAGGATAAGAATTTTTGCGTGGAACAATGCTGTTACCAGCTGTTCTGCTCGAGCTGCTTGAAAGAGAGCTCATTCCCGATCTACGAGACGATGGTCTCTTGTAATCATCATTAAGTAATGAATTGGCAACAGTACCATATGTTCGTAAACTTCCGTGTCTCAAAGTTTGTGTTGAAGGTGTAGTGGATGCTGATGTAGATGAAGTTGAAGTTGATCTGTACCTTGATGGAAGTGATGAATCTCTGCTACTTGCAGAACTGTGAGGTGAATAGTTCTTGGGTAGTGAGAAGTACCTCCTTGGTAGTGAAGAAGGTTGAGTTTGTGAGTCCTTATTTCTGTATGACATCTTGGTTACTTCTTTGGTTCCACAGTTGATAACCGAGTCACCGTTGTTATTCTTTGATGAGGCATGACTGTTTAACTGGCCTAATGACCCTCCGATTGAAATCAGTACACTTGATGTAAACTGACCTTTATCCACAGGCTTGTTTAGATAATCCTTCAAATAAAAGGAAAAGACAACAATTCATTAGTGCAACAAGTCATGTCACTTAAGATATTCAAAAGCTGTTGACTGCATTTAAATGTTATTGCGTACAGCTGAACAAAGAATAATTACAACCTGGCTCAGAGATATGTTGAGAGAAGAAGTCTTCATGTTCAAAACCTTTAGAATCATTAACTAGATAGACTAAAAACAACGGACGTTGGTTAATTCTAAACTGAATTGTACTAAGTGTTAAGCTACACACTCTAATGTTAGGTTACAAAAAATCTGAGCCAGTATCAATAAAAACAATGCATTCTGTCACACACACGTACGTGAAACCTATCTCATGAATAACACAAAAACAAAAATGAAAAGAAAATTTTCAGAGGTTCATTATGTCCAACTCAAGTAATAATTATTTGGGGTGAAAAAATTTGAGTGTAACCAGTAATTTGGTTTATCCCCTGGATGAAAAAGGGACAACAGAAGCAAAACTCATTTTATTAAATTTATTCACTTTATTTAAGGATCAATATCAAGAGACGCTTTATATCCTCAGCTGTTCTAATATGCAAATTTAAACCATTAGACTCATCACAACCCATGTGACATTGATTTCTGACAAACCTTGATTGGAAACGTCACGTAGAAACTACCACACAGTGGGAAAATGTATCAGATTGTAAACATTTCGATCACAACTGTTAAAATGGCAAAAAAAGTTTGGAGAGTACCACCTACAGAGAGTTATGTTCAATTTTGACAGTGCAATTATTTATGCTGTTTCTGTGAGTTCATTTCAATATCTACGGGGTCCATTTCATGCTTCTCAAATTAACCACACAAATGGATCATTCGTTCGTTCTTTAAAACTTAGGGACCAATATTCTATTAACCTAAAGGCAAACAACACGAGGACACAACCTCTTGATACGAACAAAATTTGCATACATCATTCTCGCTTCATTAAATATTTATTGAGTTCTGCATGGCTATAAAGCTCAACTCATTGAATCGCTCAGGCATTGAAAATGTTATTGATCAGAGGCGCATAAACATATGTTTTAGAGATCAAACCTTGTTAAAGTTATTACAATGCGAATGTCGACCTGGGATAAACGATCACGTTTCTACACTTAAAATTGAAGCGTGTCAAAGATTTTATGCTACATTTCCACGGCATCAATAGACAGGTCATCCAAAAAAATTACCATAGATAAACAAAGTTTGCCGCGATTAAGAGATTGTCAGAAGAAAAAAATTCCCAAAGATGACCGGCGACAAAAATGGACAGGTAATATTTTGCAACACAAGTTAACACCATGAAACATTTTACACAAGATGCAAAATATATCCGTAAACACTACATTTGCAAAATGGTAATTTGTAGTGACTCCCGACTGCATGTCAAAAGCAGATCAACACACCTTTGAAGACAACGAAATCAGGCATAACAAAGAAAGCTTGTTTTGAAAGGTTTACCAATTGTTAACAATCTGCGTGCAAAGCACAAAACTTTTATGTCTGAACAGAGCTCTTTACAAATGTAAACTACATCAAGCGACATGTCGTTTGGGTTGTAAATAATATGGCAAACAATTATTATTTCTTCAGTGTGTGAAAGAAATGCTCACTTCGAATATTTAACCAACCTCGTTTCCTGTAATGTGCAAAAATATAGTTTACCTCAGACTTTAAAGCTTACTTCAGCTCCGCCCGGCCTTCCACCAAAAATTTAAGGCTTAAGATTTGTGCTAATTTTCTTACCATCCATTAAAAAATAATTTTTTCTTTAAGTAATAAATACTTTGAGAAATGGAAAGAATTCCATTGCAATGGATAAATTGCTTATCTCCTTTAAAAACATAAGCTGGACATTTGCAATAATTTGACGCGATTAAAATTTCAAGTCGCAATTTAACACGAATGAATCCGGATAATTTTTGTATTTTACCACGTTGTTCGCTATAGTAGACAGTTTCACTATGCGGGCAGTGTTCAAGACATAACAAATCCGCTGAGCAAGAAATCGAGACAAATTATTATGCTGTAATAACACTGTGAAAATTCTCGAAAATTTCGTCAGCAAATCGAGGTATTGAATGAAATGGATCCAACGCGATCGACACCTGAAATATTAATCCAAGCAAAAGCTAAAATCGATCTTTGGCAAATGTGCTTATGGCTCAGCACACTTAGCAGCTCCGATGAAAATAACTGAGTGCATCGATTACGGTCATTTAAACTTACTCTACGAACACTCGATCACAGAAATCGAGTCCCTTACCTTTTGTTCTCGATTTTAGCTCACTGGTTTGCGGCAAGACACTTCTCCTTCACGCCGAGATTGAAAATTGGCTTGTCGGAGAACTAAAAGTCGCCCAGAGCGTTGAGAAAACGCTATGGGATCCACCGCAATCCTCAAATACAGCAACAGAGTTCAGATCTAAGCTGTTCTTGTGAACAGACAGACCAGCTAACTTCAGGAGCGTCTCTGCTCCATTAACTCTGAATGTTGTTTGGTCATTAAGAATATAGTCCACGACACAACAGACTCGATAATCGACAAAGCGCTGTCAAGCGTAAACCTGGTCCCTAATTTGTGCAGGGCACAAAATACAACTGCAGTCAAACGTTTTGACGCTCTAATCGACGTACGTTTGAAGTTCTTTCAAAGCTGGACTACGAACCCATGGAGTTCTGTGTGCAACGTTCCAGTTCCGCGACGGTCCTCGATAAATTATAAATCAAAGAGAGTATCTGTTGCTAGGTTCGTCTAAAGCGTATTCTCATAGCACAGTGAAGCCAAAACCATAACATAATTTCTTGCCACTTCCAAAATAAACCAGAAATTTACCAAAGCATCTTTGCCAAGGAAAACCTTCGAGTCAGACAATTTTCCCCGGAGCCAAATTCTTACATGCTCTCTCATTCGTCAATTCTTTGAAAGGAAACCGCAGCCATCTTTGCATTATACAAGACGCGTTCTTATTGGATGATTATCTCACACTTGTGAATCACTTGACCTTACTATTTCACCAAAGCAAGTCAAACAAGATACGCTTATCTCTGAAAAAGAAATTACAAAACCAGCCAAGTCTATTGTCTTGTTTTCTAGAGTCATTTCTCACTTTTCTATGTGAATATCAAAAGACCCGGAAAAAATCTGCGAACAGGAAATTAATCTTGTTAGCCGATAACAAAAACATATAGAAGGCACGTTTCTTTAATAGCAAGGAAAGATAATGGATTAGATGACGTTTGGAGCGCACGTATTGCAACATAATGATGATTTTTCATGATTTGTCATTGTTATTATGAATTTTATGTTAAATCGGATAAATAAGCACGAGTCACACGGCCGACTGGATTCGCCTTCTCAAATAACCGTGTCACAGTCTCGATCTGTTCCGGGTTGCCATTTCATCCAGAAAACATTTCATCCAGTAGAAACTACGAAAGCCATTTACTTCTTTTAAAACCAACTGGATACCGGAGAAAACAATGGAAAAAAAAAACAAATATAGTGAAAGAATCGAAAAAAAATTGGATATTTTTGAGATGCCACATCAATTCGATCTCAAGAAGGTCTCAGAAATTTCAGTGCCATGACTATTATCCTCGGTTCTCCGGCAAAAGGAAGAATTAACATCAAGCAATTTTTTTTTCGGGTTATCGCTTGACAGCTTTTTCCTTTTGTTTCCTGAATGGTCACCAGCTAACTCGGTGGTTTTCCGGTCAGTTGCTAGACAACACAAAGTAAACAATTCCTCCCCTTTAAACCGGTTGCGTCTTTAAATTAATCAGCAAGGTTAATGTTATCGTTTCTCTTTCCTCACTCGTCCGTCAGAACAAAATCTTCCTTTGAGAAAATGCAAGCTGAAATGAACTATCCACGAACTTCTAGGGAACTATTTTCTTTCCGAAATGCTAGCTGACGTTTTTAACCGCCAAACCCCTAATCAGCAAATACGACTCTCCGAAACCTCAGGGACTATGATTTCCCCATTGAAAAAGCCGAAAGCATAAGGCGAACTACCTTCCACCGAACAGATATCACAACGAAACTAGTCGTTGGCAATTAATTTCAGCTAAGGAATCCGAATAGATCAAATTCTTCTAGCTAACGAAAACATCACTTAACAGACTTAAAACAGACTTCAAACATCATAAAGTACTTAAAACTGCCTTTCTACAGCTTTTGGGTGATTTAATTTGGCCTGGTTTGGCGTCCTAACTCCTTAAGCCGCATGCACGTTGACCTTTAACTTGACTAACTTGAGTAATTGTTTTATATGAACAGGAGTGTATGAAGAATGGCTGGATGTTCGTAACGTTAACGAGGCCCTGTTTGGGTAAATTCCGACAGGCGACACGACTCTGAATCGGCGAAATGAAGGAAAAGAAATGACGACGAACGACAAGACCGCTCCTGTGAAATGGCGACAAAAATAAAAGCAAAATCAGTGGACAGCGACATTGGCGACTTGATGGAATTCGGGCAGAGGAGAATGTCGAGAATGAGTTTGTATTTTCAAAAGGCTAATCAGTCGTTCTGTCAGTCTTCTGAGTGGAAACACACTGACTTAGGACTCCTGAATTACGACAGCGTATAAAAATTTTTCGTTGGAGAAACGACCTCAGAACGTTCCGAACTTTCCGAAATTGCGACATCGATATCAGTACGTCTGCACGAAAGTTCCAACAGCGATATGTGACCCTACCGAAAATCCCGCCGAAAATGCGACATGCAAAGGTTTGAAATTCAGATCAGACGGGGGACATAAAGACCCCCCCCCTCAACTAACAGGGCCTCGTTGACATCACTGTAACGATTGCGTCCCTCATTGTAACGAGATTGTCTATGGGTTTTACTGACGTGGACCCCAACTCAACAGTAATGGCGCGTTTAAATGTTGCCCAATTGTAAGAACATCCGGTGACTTGTCGTGTTGTTGTAATTGTTGTTGTTGTTGATGTTGATTTTTACCTTCGAACCAGTTCGCAGATTGGCAGACTCATCTACTCATTGGCCATTGCCTACCCCCACCCCCACCCCCTTCCCCGCTTCCCTAAATCATCCAGGACTCGGACAAACTGCAGCTTTTCCTATTTGAAGGTTCTCAGAAGATATTTCTTTGAGTTCTTTAAGGTGGCTCATTTCCTTTTGGGGACGACGCAATCCCGGCAACAAACTCCTGCGGACACCGTGGCAAGGTTTTGGGGGATAGTTTGTCAGTGTAGACCGCGATACAGTCGTTTTCCTCTCGTAATTTCTTCCTTCGCTCCGGACCTTTTGTTCGAGTATCCATGTCACAGATCAACGGAAAAAATACAATCAATCAATCAATCTGCTAAAGGTGTATTCTCTACGGGAAATGAATATTTGTGCAACATATCTTTATCCATGAATATTTTCCATCAAGACAGCACGTTTCATCATTGAGGACATTCAGGAAACTGGTGTCTGATCCAATAACGGGGATATGGTTAGGAAAAAAACAGCTCCTTGACAGTCTACATTTACTTTACCAACGTAACGTCATGTGCGACGACCAACACTCGACCCCTCTCACCCACCATTACCCCACGCACTCTTTCCTCGCATGCAAACACACCCTGAACCTGCCCAACTCCGATCAGTGAACGCATGAACGTGGGCTTCTCTGAGCTGTTCACCAGCTCTCCATTTTTACAGAGATCGTCGACAGTAAAGTTAGCTTCGGTTAACGCCTTTGTTTTTTGCTTTAAATTACAGATCGTCTGCGAGCTGACAAAGCGGCGTTAATTTCAGTTCCACGTATATTAGGCCTTTTCAAACGTCGTGCTACTGCCGTGTCGAACTCAATTACTCGAATTAAATTCGACTTAAGCACGACGTTTGAAACCAAGTCGTGCTACTGCCGTGTAGCACGGCAAGGCTTGCCGTGCTACACGGCAGTAGCACGAATTGGTTTCAAACGTCGTGCTACTGCCGTGTCGAACTCAATTAATAAATTAACATTTTGGATTTGCTTTGTGCAACGGCTGGTAAGTGTTTTAATTACGGCACCCGACGATTCTGGGTACGAGATTGGGCAACAACTTTTTATTCAACGGAATTAAATTCGACGTCTGAAACCAAGTCGTGCTGGGGTCGTTCGACAGTCGAGCCAGCTAAGCACGGCAGTAGCACGACGTTTGAAACGGGCCTTAGACATCGATTGCAATCTTCAGCTGATGCTCATTCACTGTCTTAATATTTACTGTTGTTCCTTAATTATACAGCCATTTTGACTGTACTTGTTTGGTTTTTTGAATGTTAATTCAATGAAAGAAGTTCAAGTTCAAGCATCGGAAGTGTGAACCTCTGATGTAGCCGTTTTTCAAGCCTCGGTCCTCATTGATGATTGGCACTGATCTTATCACACCTGAATATGGCCTCAGATTTGGAGCATGAGCACGTTTCAAGTTGAGATCTATTCATATCTACGTTTTATCGAACTTTGCCAAAAAAAAATGTCAAGAAAATTGTAAAACGTTTTACAAATTATCCTGAAATTATAAAAATATTAGGGAACTTGCTAGCCTGAGACAGCATTTTGTTTTTTAATTGTATGAGGTAACAAGTCAAACAGGTTTATAACACCACGAATTAAAAACGCGAAAATCTGCGGGGCAACTAAAACCCTTTATAAATTATTGCATACCTCCTGAAGATAAAAGGCTAGTCAGTCATTTAAAACGATGAGGTGTCCGTATTCGTGTTACTTTATCGCCGAAGTGAAGTCGATCTGATCGACTTACACCATTTCCACATGACGTTGCGAAGTAACGCAATATTTGTAATAACTATAGCAACATGGCTTCGTGAAAAAAAAAAAAGAAGAATAAAGAGGGTTAGTTTCTAAAGAAACTGTTGTGCTGCGTCGGTGGGAGGGGGGAGGGGAGGGAGGGGGAGTAAAAAAATTGAGATATTGTACACGAGTAATAAAAACCTCCCCCCTACAAAAGAAAAAAGAGAACGCCTGATCGCAGTGGCAACGGCTTATGTACCGGTGTGCACTACAAACCCACAGATTCTCGCAGTTATTTCAGGGGCATCCAACGAGCCAAATCAAGCAAATGCTGTAGAAAGGCATTTTAAGCACCTTATGGTGTTTGAAGTCTGTTTAAAGTGATTTTTTCATGAGCTAGAAGAAGTTCATTTGTTTGGATTCCCTAGCTGAAATTTTAATTGCCCGAAAATGTTATGTAACAAAATCTTCCTTTGAGAAAATGCAAGCTGAAATGAACCTTCCACGAACTTTCTTGGGAACTATTTTCTTTCCGAAAATGCTAGCTGACGTTTTTGACTGTCAAAAACAGCAATTATTATCTTTCCGAAAACCTTAGGGGCTATGATTTCCCAATGGCGAATCTTTTAGGCCACGTTTTAATTACGAAAATTCGACTGCACTCTTTAATCGACGCCGAAAGTCCAAGGCGAATTACCCTCCACCGAACAGATATGTAACGAAACTTGTCGTTGGGTGCCCCTGTTATTTGTTGTATTCATCTTCACATCCATTTTATGTCAAAAACGCCATTCCCTATTCTCAATTTCTTAGACTTCGACGTCTATGTAGTGATGACTCTGATTTTTCTAACAAATCAGTTCCAGTTCTTCGAGAAACGTGGCTATCCTGCTTCTGTGGCCTTCAATCGGGCCATCACTGAACCCATCAAATCGACACTACAGACGTCACAAAACGAAAAGAATGACAGAATTCCATTCACCCTCACATTTCACCCTCCTAACAACCCAGTAAAAACCATCATTCTTAATAACTTGAAAATACTGCAAAATGATCCCGAAACTGCTAGAATCTTTTGGCAACCACCACTGATTTCATTCAAATGCGACAAAATGTAGGCAACTTTGTATAGTCAGAAGCACATTCAAAACAAGTAACCTGGCACCTTAAAATGCATGCGCTCGTGATGCAAATCTTTCAGTTTGTCATCTTTCATTTGTCCTTTCATTCAAAACACTGACAAAATATTGGACCCTAAGCAATCTGTTGAGATCACTGATCGTTTCACTTGTACCTCCGCAAAGGTTATCTATTGCATAACCCGCACATTATGCAAAAAGCTAAACATCGGCGAGACAGGAAGACGACTACCCCCACCGGGGTGACCGATTCCGGAACATCTTCGTGATGTTGAGAAAGATGACAAAGATGCATCCAAACCAGTCGCCCGTCATTTTAATCTCCCTAGCCATTTCAAACAACACATGTCGATCTCCCGCCTGTCCCTACACAAAGGTACCACGGAAAGCCGTAAAAATCTCGAGCAAAAATTGATCTCTTAATCCCCACGGTATCAACGAGCGCTTTTCGTTCATTAATTTATTCCTGTTTTTCACGTTACCATACATACATCCACTTTATTTCGGCAAGCTAATAATAATTATAATAATAATAATAATAATACCTAATAATATAATAATAGTAATAGTAATGATGATGATGATGGTGATGATGCTAATTAAAGTTCTTAAAAACGCATTCTACATATAAATGCCTCGATGCAAAAAGAAAGAACTCTCAAGAAACAGGTACGTTTTGAAAACGGTAAAAAACAAGCAAGGCTGGTTACACGGCTAAGAATATATATTTAAACCTGGTAAAAAACAAGCAAGGCTGGTTACACGGCTAGGAATATATATTTAAACCATATAAATATATATTTAAACAGAGTTACTTTGTCTAATGGCAAGCGATAGCTGATTTCATAACTTCGGAGCACTTGCCGCAAAAGATCTATCTCCGTAAGTAACTGTTGAAGTCTTCGGGCGGATAACTAGGAGGTTGGAATCAACCGAAACGCTCGAAACGTCAGCTTTTTGAATCCCCGTACGGTGGTCAATTTACATTATCAACTCCGTTGATAAACTAAATTTTCGTGTTTCACTCCCATACCGACGCAGCACCACAGTTTCTTTAGAAACTAACCCCCTTAATTCAAAATTGTAGAGTTTAGTATGGGTGGCCGGAAATTTACTTTGGCAATCTCTCTTCCTTCTCTCTGTTGAGCTTGCAAACACTGGCACTTGGACGCTTCTCTTGTCATGCTGGCTTTTCAGACCTCAAAATCTGAATCGATGTTTTCATTTACATGGCATGCGTGTAATTTCTTTATTCACACCACTAGTAGCCCAAGCTAAGCATTATTACTGATTTAAAAATAAAATTTACAAAATACTGACAATGTCTTCTTGTATCTCTTGATAATCCTTTGAACGAGTTTCAGGTAATTTTGATGAATTCACTGATTTGACATTCGCCCACCACACATAGCTATCTGTGTTCACACTTGGATCAAAGTGATATTACAATTCCAGTGTCCGACCATATATTTCTTTCGACCCAGCAAATAAAAGGTTAGATTATGGCAGCAGACACACGCGCTTTTTATCCGCCTATTTTATACAGAAGATGGAGCTACGCTATTGGTGTAACCTGTGTGGCAAGCTTAGAAATAGGAGGGGGAGGGGGACGAGGGAAAGGGAGGGAAAAGGGAAAAGGGATTTCCCCCCCCCCCCCTCCCATTTCTACCTCTGCCACGCAGGTTATTATTGGTGGAAAAGTGGTAACGTGAACAACAGGAAAAATTAATTGAATGAAAAGTGTTCGTTGATACCGTACGGATTACGGGTGCCGATTTAAAAGATGAATGAATTTTTGCTCTAGATTTGTACGGCTTTCCGTGAATGTTGATGCAAACAAAACATGCAATTCAAGATCACTGCTAGATCCCACCTTGATACCGGGAAAGGCTGCAGATCCACATGTGTTGTTTGGAGTGGTTAGGGAGATTAAAATACCGGGCGACTGGTTTGGATGGGTCTTTGCCAGTGATCTTAAAAGACAGCTTAGGGACATATACTTTTTGTCGGTCAGCGTGCGCGCTACAAACCCACAGATTCTAACAATTTTTGTTGTATTCATCTTCACATCCATCTCATGTCAAAAACGCCATTCCCTATTCTGAATTTCTTAGACTTCGTCGTCTATGTAGTGATATCTCTGATATTTCCAACAAATCAGAGGAAATGTACCAGTTCTTCGAAAAACGTGGTTATCTCGCCTCTGTGGTTAAATCGGGCCATCACTGCGCCCAACAAGTTGGTCAACAGTCAGCATTACAAATGTCGCAAAAGGAAAAGAACGACAGAATTCCATTCACCCTCGCTTTTCACCCTCATAATAACCCAGTTAAAACAATCATTATTGATGACTTAAAAATGTTGCAAAATGATCCCGAAACTGCCAAAATCTTTTCACAATCACCACCGATTTCATTCCTGAAACGCGACAAAAATGTAGGTAACTTTCTAGTCAGAAGCACATTCAAAACAAATGAGCAACCTGGAACTTTTAAATGCGCACGCTCGCCATACAAAACTTGTCCTTTCATTCAAAACACTGACAAATATCGGGCCCTAAGCGATCTCTTAAGATTACTGGTCGATTCACCTGTACCATGGCCTCCGCAAATGTTATACATCCGCAAAAAGTTATACATCGGTGAAATAGAAAGACGACTGGGCGACCGATTCCGAGAACACCTACGCGATATCGAGAAAGAAAGACCCATCTAAACCATGCAGTCGCCTGGCATTTTAACTCCGGCTAGCCACTCTAAACAACACATGTCGATCTCCATCCTTTCCCTACATCAACGTACCACGGAAAGTTAATCCACAGCAAAAATTCATCTTTCAAACGTTACAATATTACCACCAATAGCGTAGCTCTATATTCTGTATATAAACCATACCCTTCGCCCCCACCCCCCCCCCCAAAAATCGTTTATTATAAAAAAACACATCAAAGTTCGAAGACTGAATTACGTGTTTAGTTACAGAATGAGAAAAATGTGAATTTAGAAAACTTAAAAAATGTAGTCTAAAATATCTAAAACAGCTGACTTACATAATTCGAACTGGAGCTATGGAAAAATATGAATTTAGAAAACTTAAAAGCCTTAAAAAAGTAGTGTTAATTATCTAAATCGATTGACTTACATAATTACAAATTAGAGCTATGGATAATAATGAAAGAGTTTCTGAACCGATCGGTCTTACATACGGGAACAGAAAACATTTTGGGTTTCCTGAGTAGTCTTGTGTTGGTGGCCTTAGGAGGAAGTAAACTAACAAGTTCGGCTTTCATAGAGGGTGTTGATACATGACTTTTCCAGCGCGCTACTATATTTTAGGTCTGGAAAGATCAATACGCATAGCGCGCCTCTGAATACGCTCGAGCTCGTCTGATAGGTAATTAGAAAGGCTGCTATGAAACAACTGGCATGAAAACTCTAAAACTGATCTAACAACACTACAGTAGAACATAACTAAGTCGCTAGAGGAGACTCCAGCTCTTTTCAGTTGTCTTAGAAGCCATACAGTCGTTTAGCAGCCTTGATAGTTATAGTGCTAATGTGGTCGTTCCACTTGAAGTCATCTCGGATCGTGACGCCAAGAACTTTCGCTGAGTTGACTCTTTCAAACTGAAACCGTCTAGACCAACTGGAGTATGTCTAGGGGAAGACCTCTTAAGGCACGTCTGCACCTCCTTGCATTTGGTGGGATTCAGTTGCAGATGATTCTTCTGGGACCACCTGGCAATGGCTCTGCTGGGACGGAGGGATCACTTCAAAAATTTCAGTGTCATCCGCAGACTTCCACATAAGAAACAACACCTAAGGTAGTTTAAGATCGTTAATCATCACAAGAAACAACCAAGGACCAAGACGGGTCCCTTGAAGAACTCCAGCAGGGACACTGAGCCAGTCAGAAAACGCAACATTAAGGACATTAAGTTTCACTTTCTGTTGCCTGTCTCTTACGAAATCTATTATCCAATTAACGGCAGTAGGCTTGATTGCTTGATTGCACAATTTGGCAACCAGAATGTGGTGATCTATCAAGTCAAAAGCTTTCCGGAAATCCAGAAGAGCGGGCCTTACAGTCGATCCAGTGCCGTCACAATTCCTGTTCAAAATTTGAAAGGCGAGAAAACATGTATAACCTAAGAGACTCTGAGAATAAACTTAATGTTTCATTGCCGGGCACAAACTACTATAAAAATAGCTTTAGCTATAGTGGCGCCACTCTTTGGAACAGTCTTCCTTGTGACGTAAGACAAGCAGAGTCTCTTAGGATATTTAAACGTTTAATCAAAGTAGTACGTTGGGGCAAGGCATTCGTGGAAAGCAGCTTTTAGTTAGGTCTCTGTTTTAAGTATAGTGTTTTATAAATAGTATTTTATCCATTTAATGCATTATTTATAACTGATGAATTGTCCGTGGCATGGTTAAATAAAGACAATCTATCTATCTATCTATCTATCTATCTATCTATCTATCTATCTATCTATCTATCTATCTATCTATTTATCGATCTACTAGCTCTTGTGACGAAGGGCTAACGCTCGAAACGTCAGATTTTTGTATCCCTTTATGATGGTCAATTTACATTATCAAGTCCGTTGAATTGATAAACAAAAGTTTTGTGAACAAACAGGCTACTGAGAACGCAGAACATGAGAAAAAAAACTTCAGTGAGCGCTCAGCTCACCGACGTTTTTGCGCCTGGACGCTCTATCTTGTCAAGCTAAGTAGGCTTTTCATAGGCTTTAAGCCTGGTTCACACTTGTGACAAAAGCACAAGCGTAAGCGTAAGCATAATGATGTTCACACTAGCGATTTACGCATGTGCAGTGCGAGTCACGTCGGTGGATAGACAAGATGGCGCTTATGCTTATGCTTATTTCACACCGGTTCCCACCTGTGAAATAAGCATAAGCATAAGTACAAGAAAAAGGAAAATGTTTCTTATTCTTATGCTTATTTCACCTCAATGCACACTAGCGTTTTCTTATGTTTATGCTTACGCTTACGCTTATGCTTATGTCACAAGTGTGAACCAGGCTTAAGGCCTCCACAAATACGCGGGGTTAAGACTGGTTTACACAGTGACATAAGCATAAGCATAAGCAGTGTAAACCGGGGTGACATAAGCATAAGCATAAGAAAAAGGAATCTTTTCCATTTTCTTATGCTTATCGGCTTATGCTTATGTTGCGTTAACCAGTGTGTAAACCGGGGGCTGCATAAGCATAAGCATAAGCACAAGGAAACAGCTGTTTTTTTCTTGCGCTCGGAAATTCAAGTAAATAGCGTCCAAGTTTTATAAGAAAAACAACACATAAAACGGTTATAAACATGGTGAAGCAATGCATTTTATGAAATCTGACTTGACGTGTCGTATGTCCCAACATACATGTTCAAAAGTAACCGTTATGAGATGAAACACTATCTATATTTAAAAAGAAATTGCGAGCGATCTGGGTAACACTAAAAATAGCAGTGACACGTTAATAAAGTGACAGCTTGTCACTGGTGAGATTAGCATTCAACGCCGGGTTCAAGGTTTATCTGACAATGGTAATCAGCTTTTCCTGACGCGAGGATTTAAAAATGATCCCATTTCATATTATGTCCAGTAGTCATAACATGATTGGCAATAGCTGATGTGTGTTCAAGTTTGGAAAGCGCTTTAAAATGCGTCCAGCGTCCAGTTTAAAATTTTTTCTTTCCCTTTTGATCTAAATGGAACTAGCAATCATGATTAGTGAGAATAAATGAAATTCTCGGTCCGCTAGTTGCAATCCTCGAACCAGATTATGAAATTCTCCCTTTTCTTCTCTCCTTCGGAAAATATCTCTCACCCAACAGAACCTCTGTCTGTCTTCCCTTTCTCGTCGCCGTCCTCTTCGTCTTCGTAGTAGCATCAAGAGAAGACTTTGGAAATATGGCTCGTCCCGTAAGACCGCGATATGATACTGGAGCTCACTGCGCTTGCGTATGTCACTTTTCTTAGGCTTATGTAACATGTGTAAACATCGTTATGCTTATGCTTATGCTTATGCTTATGCTTATGCTTATGTCACTGTGTAAACCATCCTTTAGCGGGAGGGACACTACGCGCAAAAAAGTTCTCCTTGCGAAGGCCCAGCTGCAAGGTGCCGCTGCATTTGATTTTACCGTGCTAAGGAAGAGATACAGAGGGCTCTGGAAACAATAATTAACAGCTCGTCCCAGTAATCCTCAGTCTGTATTCTCGTACCCAGAGTCCTCAGGCTCTTTGGCCAGCGGTTAGAGGAGAGACTAACCGCTGGCCAAAGAGCCTGAGGACTCTGTGTAGGAGACACTCTCTTGTTGTGTTCAATTGTTGTGTTTACAAACTGATGAAAAATTGTGTTTTTGTACGCTGCGTGAGCAAAAGTCGCCACTATACAACTTAACTAGACGGTTATTTGTAATCATCACAAAGTACAGTAAGCTTAGAGCTTAAATTTATTCAGGTTTAATACACAATTTGCAACCAACGTCGCCATCATCGAATACACATGAATCACTGCAGTGGAACTCAAAGTTCAGAGAATAGGCTTTGGAAGGATTTCGTGAAAGCGATAGAAGAAGGAGATGAAAATCAAGTCAGAAGGATTTTGGAAGGAGAAAGTTCCCACAATGGGAGTGGAGGGATTCATCCTTTCTTGACTAAAAAAGAGCGGAAAAGTCAGGTGAGAAAGCTTAAGCTTAAGGCCCGGTTCATACATTTCTGCAGTGTCGAATTCAATTCAGCTCAAAATCAGGACGTAACAAATCGATCGATCATCGAAAACGTAATCGATTAATCTATAGTAATCGATAATACTCGATATTTTTCGATTGATTATTTATAATAATCGATAAAAATCTAGTTGTCTTTGATATAAATCTAAAGCCATCAATCAATTAAAAACCACCAATAAGTATATACAGTGCAGGCCAGAATTAAGCGAACCAAAACATACGCGTAAAACCCGTCTGCTGCGGATGCGTATACGCGTCTAAAAATCTGCAGATGCGCGTCTAGTCAGACGCATTAGTATGTATGAGCTAGCTCATTGTTTTCCTATTGTTGCTATTTCATTGTTCTTTTGAATAGCCGGAGAAAAGCTTTTCAGAAGGACAAAGTATGACTGCACTTGCCGACTTCATCGTAGAACCGGCTCAGGGCAAGAACAACTCCATGTCGCATTGTTCAGCGCATAAAAGAAGAAACTTTGAAATATCTTAAATTACAGCAAGCTTACTGTATTTTGCGAAATGAAACGAAACGAAACGAAACAAAGAAATAAAAAAATCCGTAGAATTTAAGATATCAAGCGCTACAACAGTCCGATTTCTGTGTGTGACAAGCTAAGAGAGGAATAAAACACCGGAAGTGTAGAGTTTCTAAATTTAAAGATCTGTATTTTGCGAAACGAGCACTGCGTAGACCTTGAAGAGATTTAACTTGTTTGTTTATATTTGTAGACGCTTTTCTTATTTATTCCTTGCCGCAATGATGATTTCTGAGGATAAAACAGTGAGCTAGGAGGTCCGAGTTCCTCAAGACCTCTGCATTTTCATCGCGCGGGCGACGGTATTAACTTAATGTTTGTCTCGTACGTTAAAGCGTTTCTTCTTTCAACGGCACACAGTTTTCAGTCGCAAAAAATATTCTTGCCATACTCGGTGCGTTGTGATAATTCAGATAATAAATTTTGCCTTCAAGGTAGAGTGTAGCCCAAATAGAACCGGAGATATTGTCTCAACGGCCAGCCGGGATGCTAAACTAAACAAAAGAATGTGTCATAACGCTTGTCGGCTCTCGTTTCAACTCGCGCAGTTTTCACTCGCAAATAAATATCATTGCCACAGTTAGCGCGTCGTAATAATTTGGATCATAACTTTTGCTATCAAAGATAGAGTATTTTCCCGTTTTAAGCGTTATTGTAGCCCAAATAGAACCGGAGATATCATATTTTCATACTTGGCTCAACAACGTGAACGTGACTACAGCGGCCAGCCAGGGTGCTAAACTTAACACAAAAGAATGAGACACAACGCTTGCCGGCTCCTGTTTCAACTCACGCAGTTTTCACTCGCAAATAAATATCATTGCCACAGTTAGCGCGTCGTAATAATTTGGATCATAACTTTTCCTATCAAACATGGAGTATTTTCCCGTTTTAAGCGTCTTTGTAGCCCAAATAGAACCAGATATATCATACTAATTACAACGGGACTACAGTGGCCAGCCAGTCTGCTGAACTTAAAACAAAAGAATGTGTCATCATACCGCTTGCCGGCTCTTGTTTCAACTCATGCAGTTTTCACTCGCAAATAAATATCATTGCCAAATAGAATCGGAGATATCGTAATTTCATACTTGTCTCAACAACGGGACAGTCAACAGTCATGGATGTCCTGCCGGAACTTCCCGTCAACTGCGCTCAGGACGACTCTGTTATATTTCACCTCAGAACAAAAGCAACGTCTGGAAAGAACTTCGCAGTTCAACTGTTGCGGCATTTTTTTCAGCCGCATGAACTGAAAAACCGCAATGTGAGGGGAGTCGGAAATAAAGAGGCCCTTAACCCAGACAAAATTAGTAAGATTAGAGAACTTGTTTTTTGTTACTTCCCAACATCCGTAAGCCAACAAGAAAATTTGTGGCGGGATTGCCGTAAAGTTATAGACTCCTATTTACGCAACAAGAAAGAAGACACCCGCAATGATTAGACTTTATTAGATTTATTTGGTTGTAAGAGGAAAAACAAAACAAAGTACGCCAGTCGTTAACTTTTTTTACGCAGAGAAAAGTGTAATTTAGAATAATTTTACCGTGTATATTGTTAAATAAATCAGTTAAGAAGTGTTGACTTTCAATACGTGTGGTTTTCAATCGTGTTTGGCGGGTGGTTACCGAGATAAGGCGAGATAACCCGTTACTCATTACGTTGGATATCTGTTCAGCATCGATTGTTTTTCATCGCACGGTTCACAAAATTTCGATTCAAAGTGATTTACCCTTGAAAAGACCCTCAAAACCTATTTTGGTCTCCGTGGTAAACATCTCTTGCACTTGCAGAGATCATGTTACTATGCAAATTACTGTACAGAAATCTACACGCTTAACATTCATCTCTTTAACAAGTTCTTGCACCATTATCGTTGACCATCGTTTTTGAATGCGAGTCTTGCTCAGTTATTTTAATTTTAGGCTCAAAATGTTTCCAGGAAAGGAGTTTCAAATGTCTCAACAAGCCGTTTCGCAAGTTCACTTCTTTGAGAATGACCATGACACGCAAGTCAGACTTAAGCCTGCGACCTAGCCGTTCGACCTGAATGATATTTAAGTATCTTAGGGCCTGATTACATGAGCCGGGCTGGCCCGGTTAGCCGGGCTGCTTCGGTGTGGGCTGGCCCGGTTGTCATGTAATCGCGAAGTTGATTTTTGTTGCGTTTAACAAACATGCCGAGATCCCGGCAAACTCAAACCAGCCCGGTTAACCGGGCCAGCCCGGCTCATGTAGTCAGGCCCTTAAAGAAACTAAGTTAGGTCTGAAACTGTTGTCCTTCCGGCTTGCTTTTCGGAAACGTTTTTCCATCCGAAATGCCGTCGTTCTGGATTCCGTTCGGCCTCTTTGCCCTTGAAATAAAAATTGCAAGCAAGATCAGATACTATAAACTGAGCGAAAATTCTAATAACATCTGATCAGAAAAGTGTGCCTTGCGTGACTCTCAGAACATGTAAAGAGTAAAGGCTGGTGATTTGCTTCCTCAACAACTGACCTACGTTTCGCACGTGTATGGGAAGATTCTAAAGCAGTAGCCACATGAAGTCTTTGACTGTCTATCTTTTTTAAATTCCTTCTCGTTAACTAGGTGTCAAAGATTCATGACTTCTTATCTGCACCATCTGCGAAGTGAGCGACGGTGTTCTGAAATACGATAGCTTTCGACATGAAATTTTGTGACGACTGAGATACTAGGAGGTTTCAACTGCTATTCAAGTTAGAAACAGAGAGGTTCCTTTTTTCGAACGAGTTGTTTTCGATTAATTATCTTTATGTTTTCCTCTACATGCGCGGAATATTCAATACCGGTTAGGAGCCAATATTTACAAAGCGGATAAGATTCGAAATATGATAGCTGTCACTGGCTGGTTTCAAAAAATGCAAATTTTGTGTTTGTCGGCAACCTGGTGAATTCTTTTGTTTTATTTGACAATACCACACAAAGAGAAATTACGACGATGAATAACAATGGCAAATACGCGCACATATAGACGAGTCTAAAAAGACGTGCATACGCATTTTTGCTGCGTATAAAACGCGTATGCGTAGTTCGCTTAATTCTGGCCTGCACTGTATGTTCAAGAGAGGAGTCATGAATGCTGTGCGGAATGAAATAAAAATAGGCACTAATGTAGATGCAGATGTTTGGCTAGAGTCAGTTTTTTTTTCATTTGAAGCTGAACTAGCGAGCGGCAAGTCTGTTGACTTAGGTACTGGTAGAACTGTATCCACTGTGACTAACAAAACTTCAAAGCTTTGCGAATCAGTGTATTCAAGAGAAGAACAGTGGGAGACAACTTAAGTAATAATTTTTTTAATAATAATGGATAACTAAGCATTTCTTACCTTTAGGGCTTCCCATCGTTTTGCGATTTAATTTACAAAAATAAAGAGTCTAGATATCGGTTGTAAGGACAGCTGAAGGGACTACTGCTGTACTTGCTGCCTGACAAACCTCAGCAAACCTCAGTGCAAACCTGGACAAATGCATCTGAACGCTCAACACCCGCAACAATTTTCACCATCCTCGATAAGCGAATCTAAAAGAAGTTCAACCTGATGTAACATTGAACATATTTTAAGCTATCTTTCAAGGTTAGAAATAAAAATAGACACGAACAAAATGAAATAAAATGGATCTGATGGCTAACATGCTAAAGAGGCTAACTGAACCAATTGTAGTTCAGCTATTTATTTTCATTTATTTATTCAAATATCATTCAACTTCTGTTTATTCTGTTTAATTTTAATTGCGCAAATTTATACAGCTGGAGTATATTAACCCTTTCACCACCAAGGGGGACTTTATAGATTTTACTCTGTCTAACGCCAGACAATTTTACTCGTCAAAGGGGAGGCCTTTGGTGGTGAAAGGGTTAAAAACTATCTCCCTAACCCTTTCACCACCAAGGGGGACTTTTACTCTGTCTAACGCCAGACAATTTTACTCGTCAAAGGGGAGGCCTTTGGTGGTGATCAAGGGTTAATTTTATTTACTTATTTTCATCGAAATAATTGTTACAAAACGAGTGACATTGTGATTATTTATCTGCTTGCTTGCAAGTGCTCGCAATTACAAATTTAAGGGAAAAAATGGTCATTGTCCAAAACTAGTGAGATCTTTTGGACTGAGTGTAGTTCTCACTTGACAATGTTCACTTTTTCTGATGTAACCAAAGTTCGAAATTGGCTGGTCACTGTCAATGCAGAACACCTTGAGAAGATGCTACCAGATCTCCAAAGGGCTGAAGAGGAGCATCTACTTGTGGAGGAAAAGTGTAGGGAGGAAGAGAAAAGAAAAAGGAAAATGGGAGAGCCAGAGGATATGACTGTACATCTTCTCAAGGAGGTCCTTGATGAATTTAATGTTACTTATAAGGCAAGTGAAAAGAAAGCTGACCTTATTGCTAAAGTTCGCCAAGCCCAGGAAAATTTACGAAACACTGAAAATTTTCAGCATTACCCAGAATTCCCATTACGTTTTGGAATGTCTAATGAGAATAGAGACAAGACTGGCAAATCACACTCGCGTCTGGTATAATCGCTTTACTTTCAGTGCCTCTCCATTTCCGTTGATTTATTATGATGAAAGGAGAGAACATTTTTTTACATATTTTATTGTGCACAGTTAGTATTTCTATTGGACAACACTGGTGTGTTTTTGGAAGCACTTCTTTTTCAACAAATTATATGTCTTTGGATGATGCTACATGTATTATCTTGCTGGTTTTTTGCTAAAATTAATTTAGAAATGTTTCCCGGTGTGGAAATTGTATTACAATAGCTTACAATCTGTCCTGCAATGCATAATTATTAAGAAGCTCCGTGGTCAGCTTTGTTTCTAGTGTTAATTTGTTGTATTCTGTTACCATTCACAAGCTTAATATTACACACAAAAATCTCTTGCTAAAGATTTGTTAAAAAGAGCATGACATCGTGATGGAAAATGACAGACGAGTCATGTTACATTATTATGGTTATGTTTCCTATCAATTTGATGCAGTACCCCTGAGTATCATGTATTGACATACAAATTATTCACAAGTAAATATCAATAAAGCCAATAAAGTGTTATGGAGATGTCTATTGAGTTTAATATCAGTTACTAGTTGCTGTTTTTCAGTTCAACAGAAAAACCAATCAACCAGCCAGGCTTTGCCCATTTTTATGTTTGCGATATTTTTCGATCAAAATCGATAAAATCGATCGTCTAATTACAGAAATCAATAATCACAAATAGTCGACTGATTGATTTCCATCAGTTTTCGATATTAATTGATAAATTATAATCATCAATTTCAATCAATTACTACCGATTTTCATTGGGTAAATCGAAAAATTAATATCGATCTGTTACATCCTGCAGAAATGTAACTGTTGATTCATACGTTGCACTTGTGCCGCACTTAATTCATACTACACATTATACTTCTGATTGTGCTTCTTTGGTCTCAAGAAAATGCACAAAAAATTATGGATCCTGCCTTAGGACCTGGCGGTATGTAAAAATAAATCTATGTTTTAGGTTCAACATGGCAGAAATTCAATGTTTGAATTGGTGCCACATTTCTGCCGGATAATGTGACAAGACCAATCAAATGTGCAGCAGAAATTTGGCAGCTGATTCAGACGTCAAATTTCCGTTGAATTTAATTAGTTTAACTGAATTTGACATGGCAGAAATGAGATGTATGAACCGGGCTTAAGTTAAGCTTATTAAAAGTAAGGCCCAGTTCATACGTCGCATTTCTGCCGTGTCGAATTCAATTAAACTAATTAAATTCAACAGAAATTCGACGTCTGAATCAGCTGCCAAATTTCTGCTGCATGTTCGACTGGTCTTGTCGCATTATCCAGCAGAAATGCGGCACCGATTCAAACATCGAATTTCTGCCATGTTGAATCTAAAACACTGTTGGATTTACATAATTTATTGGGACTTAGGCAGGGTTGGTAAATTTTGTTGCATTTTCTCGAGACAAAAGAAGCACCATTTGTAGTACACCACAATTTGTAGTATGAATTAAGTGCAGCACAAGTGTGACATATGAATCAACAGTTACATTTTTGCTACACTTAATTGAATTGAATTCGACACGGCAGAAAATAAGTCTTAAGCTATTTAACAATGCAATAATTTATTGGGTAAGATTAGTTTTGTACTGATTATCATACATTACCACCTACAAGAACAAAAGAAAATAAAAATTGAACCAAGGATAAACTAAACCACAACATACATATTTTGCAATTGGATTCATGCTCACTGTTCTTGGAACAAGGTTAGTATGACTGTGATGCATGTGTACTTGTGACCTTCCATAAGCACGGGAAAATGTACACTAATGCTTAACCATTAAATTGACTGAAGCATTAGGCATTCATTAGTCATCCATTAGAAGGTTACATGAAAGTGTTAGAGCATCAGTACTATCTGTTAGAGTATTAATATAATGCATTCGAGTGTTAGCTTCATCCGTTAGAGTGTTCGTCTTATCCGTTAGAGCATTAGCCTCATCTGTTAGAGCATTACAGAGCAAACTGTGAGCTGTCCTGCACGTTTGATACAGATCAAAGTTGTTAAAATTCTAGAACCAAGCTGATGTACTGTAAGTGCTTTACCTTTGTCACTAGAAAAGTTAAAAAATCAGCTAGTAATTATGGATTGTGAAGTGCATTTGATTCATGTTTTTCTGACAAGACATTTGAAATTAGTCATGTATTTTCAGTACAGTTTCTTCTACGATGGATAGCCAAGCATGAGAGAACTTGAATCTGAGAGGATTGTAGGGAGGGTAAACCTAGCAGTCGATCTGTAAAGAGTGCCATACGCTCATTATTGGGACTTATAATTAGAATATTTTCGTGGATACTGTTGGTGTGGGTGGTTATATGGTTTGTCAATTTGTATGGAGTGTAAACCTAGTAGTCGATACGTAAAGAGTGGTGTACGCTCTGTGAATTGCATCTCATTAGTGGGACTGTTGGTTTGGGTGGTCATAAAGTGTGGTGATCTGTACGGAGCTTATGGAGTGTAAACCTAACAGTCTTGAAATCTGTAAAGAGTAGCATATACTTCATGAATCGCATCTCATGGATAATATTTTCATGGATAAAATTGTAGGTGTGGGTGGTCATACGGTTTGTCGATCTGTACAGAGCGTACAGAACGTAAACCTAACAGTAGATCTGTAAAGAGTGCCATATGCTTCAAGATTGCATCTCATTAGTGGAACTTAGAATATTTTCATGGCAACTGATTGGAGTCGGTGGCCATATGGTTTGTTGATCCATACGGATTGTACAGAGTGTAAACCTAGCAGTCAATCTGTAAACAGTGGCATACGCTCTGTGAATTGCATCTCATTAGGAGACTTAGAATATTTTGAATTCATGGATACTGTTGGATGGGTGTGGGTGTTCATATGGTTTGTTGATCTGTATGGAGTGAACAGAGTGAAACCCAACAGTCAATCAGTGAACAGTAGCATACGCTTGGTGAATCACATGATATTAGTGTGATTTGGAATGTTTCATAGTGATTTTGTTACCCCTGCGTCCTGCTTCTCTGACACATAAAAATCCTAAAAGATGCAAATAATTTACAGGATGCATCCTGTAGGATGCAACAAAGGCAGACATGACACTATCAGTAGTTCTAGAAATGATCAAAAGTAAAATGAAATGAACAAAACGAAGAGCTGACTTCACATTTCTTATCAAACATACATGTATGTATCTTGGCATATTAACTCAACTACAAAAATTGTAGTTTGTTAATGCTTCAAGTCAGGACTTATGTGCAATTTGCCCAAAAATATCGCCTTCAATTGCACTTGTAATTTACTGATCATAGCTTATTTCTTTTTAGAAAATGTTGCAGTTTGAACAAACTTCAAATCACTTCAAAACGAGGATTTAGTCTTATCCAACCTGAAAAGACTGAACATTTGGCTGGAAAAAGTGAAAAGAAGACATAAAATTGTAAACATTACACAAACTTATGGTCAGTCACTTCGCTGATGTAATAATACATCATGTGTTCGTTACTTAGAATTTCTCTCTGTTGTCATTGTTGTTGCTTTTTATTGTGATTGCAGTACATTGTCTTGGCTTTTAATTGTCCATTTTACAGCTTCCATTCTTTAGAATGGAGGAAAAGTTACTATTTGCTCCACAAAATAGAAAATCAGACTCAAGATTTGAGAGGAAACGTGTCACTGTATTAAAAATTACACGGCATGAGCACTTTGGAGATAGACTCATTGATTTTTTTAGCGTGAGTCCCAGGGACTCACTAATGACAATTTCTAAGAAAATCACTGGTTTCAGATGATTTTGCAATGCAATTGAATAATTATATAGGATGCATGGCATTTGATTAGTAACTGCTGTTCAATGACCAAAATTCAGTAACGTTTGCTCTCACAAGTTTGTTCTATCTACAATGATGAGTGCAATGCGAGAATACCGTGACATGGTCCAATACCTGACAAAGCATGAAATCTTTGATGAAAGAGCAGAACTTTTTAAAATTATCAATGGTGGCGCTTTCTTTTGCTGAAATGTTGGCTGGAGGAGGATGAGTATGGCTTTCTGGAAAAAAAAAAGCCAGTTGACAACAAGGACACATTCAAGCTTATGCTGTTTTCTTTGGAGAATGGCTGTTCCCCAACCTTGATCTTGAAGTGGATCCTGTTGTCACAAACTTGGTCACCAGACAAAGCTGACTTCATCCTCAACAATGCTGAGACTAAAAGACTGAAGTACTTGGTTCTACTACGATATGGACTATGACAAATTGCTGTTCCTGAATGGTCTGCCAAAGTGTAACAACCCTGCACTGCACGTGTACAAAAAATGGCTCCTTTAGGACCCACCAAATTTATTAAAAGATATGACCAACTAATATTTTAAGATGATGACCTATGCAATTCCCTGAAAGTACCCCCACACTTGTCGCCTCAACCCCACATTTAATTGATGTGTGCTCCTGACCCTTAGACAAATTACCCTTCAGTCAGTCAATATATTATTTTATCCACGAGGGCAGAGATAACACTTTTCGGTATTTGGCATTCTGAAAAAGAAACATGTGGAACAACAGTGACTTCCTAGTTACACCAAGAGCAGGTTTTAAGACAAGGAAGCATTTTGGAACAAATGCATTCTACAGATAGTTTTGAATACATGCACTAATTTTCACTTTCAACTCTGACAGAAATAAACCTTTTGTAATTCATAGTAATAATTCGCTTCTACGCTAACAGAACAGGCACTTTATTTAGGAATATAACCTGTGCTTTTCTGTTTCGATTTCAGGTTAGCTTATGAGTTTCGAATAGTGTAAGATCAAAACAGCTTTTGGCCGTATGCCATTGTGAAGCACAATCGATTAGGCAATGACCACGGCTCTGAATTACCCAAATGAAGAACCTTTAAGCAAACCAGGCGCATTCATCCCTACTTTCATTATTATAATACATGAGGCCAGTTTTGAAGCCGTGAGATTTTCAGTTTCATGCTTGAAGAACAAAGTATACAATATACGGTACACTTGCCGCTTGTTTACCACATAAGTGTTGTTGATACTTACATTAATTTCGCTTGTTGAAGAGACGTATGATAATGCATGAGACCGATTTTAAAAAAGCAATATTTTCGGTCTCACGCTTAAGGAACAAGGTATACAAAATACGTTCCTTCTGCTGCTGTTGTTACTAACATTATTTTCTCTCAAGTTGAAGAGGTGTTTGAAGATAGTGCATGAGGCCGATTTTAAAAACGCAAGATTTTTGGTTTCATGCTTAAAGAACAAGGTATACAATATACATTCTTTCTGCCTGCTTGTTTACTGAGATGCATCCCTGATGTAATGAGATGAACACTCCATATGAGCTCAGCATACAGAGCGTAAGCAAGTTTGTTGATTTGTATGGTCTGTACAGAGTGTACAAATCGACACACAGTGTGTCCTGACATAATGAGATACACGCTTCATATGAGTTCAGCATAATATGGAGCATAAGCAAGGTTGTTGATTCGGATGCTGCGTATGAATCAACAACTGCAATTGATGATCTGTATCAGTGCGACAGTATTGGAGATGAGTGTGTAGATGTGGTCAGTAGTTCAATTTTATCCTTGGTTCTATTTTTATTTTCTTTTGTTCTTATGTATGATAATGAGTACAAAACAAAGGAAAATAAAAATTGAACCACAACATAGACACCTTCCATGTGGTAGTAATTAAGCTTAATAACTTTATGGGACGGAAGGCCAGAGAAGGCTAGAGGTCTTGTTTGAGAACATTTAAGCCAGTTATCATGATCAGTCATTTTTATTTTTCCTTGAAGTTAAAAATTGTTTATTAATTATTCCAGGTTTTAACTGAGTTTATTTTTTATTGTAGGAAGTGTTAACAGCTCTCCACTTAGCAGTTAAGCTTGGAAAGGAGGGCATTGTGAAACTGCTGTTGAAGAAAGGAACTAATGTCCGTGCTGTTGACCAGGTAAGCTGACCACTCTGCACACCAGTGTCTTGTCAATATATAGATTTAAGATACACACAAGACCTTGTCTGCTCCACTAAGGTGTACTGGGCCATTGGCCAGTCACATCCCCTTCAAGTTCTACATTTGGAGGTGAAGGCGAGAAGGATTACTAACAGTATATGGTCATGACTTAATTAATGTTACTTACCAGTGATGTGATTATCTGAAATATTAACTAAAGGCAGATGTAATGACAAGTGCAAAGCCAGCATGCAGTTACCAGTTATTTGAAGACCCTGGTCTGTTTCATTTGAACCCATGATCTATTCAGTTAAGTCTAGAAATTTCAATCACTGGGCCAACTAGGCACTGTTTTGTAAAATTTCTAATTTCAGTTATTTTGATTGAGTGCCTCGGTAATTGAAGGGCTGAAAGCAAAACTATCGTATGTGACGGTCTGTGTGAACATCTTTTAGGCCTGGTTTTTTTTCAAAAACGAAGGGTGCAACAGCAAAAAAAAAAAAACAGAGCAATGTTCCTTGACAAAAATGGAGTCCACATGTCAAAATTCAGCCAATTCCGAGCAATTTGAAATTTTGACGCTAAATCATCACATATGATAGTTTCGCTTTCAGCCCTTCATATTAAGTCTGCCTTATTAACATTCATGAAGCAATGTCCAAGGGTATTCTTTATTGAAAACTAAGCGCCAAATGCTCGTAACTGAATTAAGAGAACAGCACTCATAAACAGCATGTAAGGTGCCCATCCGACTTGGAAATGGACGACTTTTTCAAATGTAGCACTTATTACCAGTGTTTTGCTTACTGATATTGCTCAAGAAGCTTCCTTAGCTGGAAAACAGTGCGCAACATTCTTGCTTGACTTAAAAACAGCACACAGTAGCCTTTGTTAACCTTAAGCCAGCGGGCATAGATTTTGTCCGACTTGAAAACAGCACTCAAAAGATTTAGGATTATTGTTAAGTTTAGAGTTAGGGTTAACATTAGGGCTAGGGTTAGGGTTAGGGTTGGAGCTAGGGTTAGGGTTAGTGTTGGGGCTAGGGTTAGAGCTAGGGTTAGGGTTAGAGCTAGGGATAGGGTTAGGCCTAGGGCATTGCAAACGTTAACGTTAACATTAGAGTAAGCGGTGCATTTTGAGTCTCAATCAGCTTAAAGGGTTCCTCCGAAATGAAAAGAGCGCACTTTCTTGGTTGACTCTTAATTATTTTCGAAAGGCTTTGGCGGATATAAGTAAAGTGCTGAAGAGGGTGATTTGGTTAAAAACGGCGTACAGCAGGATCTGACTTGATTCTAACTCAGTGCTCAAAAAGCTTGCTGTCAGGCGAGAAATAGAATAAAATATTAAAGATGGCTGTTTTTACTTGAAGATAGATTTCGGCCAATACCAACAACTTCTGTTTGTGAGCAACACCAAAAATTCGAGTTAACGATGTTCAAGGATGATGATGATGATGATGATCTTTAATTAAGATTTCAAAAACACATTTACAAACTTGACTGATCCACAAATAGCACTGGCTAATCTAGGCAGATCAGTCATTTATATATAAGGAATTAAAAAAAATTAAATAAATAAATGAAAAGTCATTAATTAAACTATTACAATATTACTATAAGATATGCATTAGATTACTACATTACGCTAACTGATTTACTACATTACGCTAACTGGCGGAGACAATTTTCATGTAGTTACAAGTTAAAGAAAAGAAAGAAAGAAATAGTGCAAGCAAAGCAGACTGGAAAGTAGAGAAGGGAGAATTGTGGTATATGTCTGTAAGTGAAGTATATAGCTATAAGGCACAATAATTACTGGTATTGAGTTTCAATATTAGAGAATGGGCGTCAACATAATGATCCTCAATCCCAAGTACAGTTAAAAGCAACTTATGAATTTTTCTTTTAAATGCTCTTTTCGTGAGCTTACGCCAGACGGGGTGTAGACAATTCCATAACCTTGCACCAAATGCAGAGAAAGACTTGAGTTTCACATGCAATCTAGATTTTTGTACATAAAAATTATCTGCGGAAGAGAAATGCATATTATATGCATGAACATCAGATGAATGAATCAAGGGCAAAATAAGAGTTAAAAGAGTAAGCTGTTTCCTGTCGGTTTCCGCTTCAAAAGAGAGCTTTGACTGGCGTTTCGCATGCTTTGGTCATTTGAAATGATTTTGAAGGGTTCATTTTCGTCGTCAAATGGAACCAGTGGAATGAAAATCGTATCACAAATCAACGTAAATGATGACAGTGAAAAAAATGGAACAAAATACTCACTATTTTTGTTGGCTTCAAATTGGCTTCAAAATGTACATGTGAACTTTAATCCCTATCGTCTGTTGACGAATTCATTTTCATCGTCAAATAGAAAATATGGAACAAAAATGGTATTAAAATCAAAGTAAATGACGACAGTTCAAGAATTTGGACAAAAAACTTATTTATAACTAGTTTTAGTTTTAGCTTAGCTAGTTTTAGTTTTAGCTTAAGACGGTAGAAAATTTGCATACCCAGTATATTGAATTGTGAAATTCGAACGCATACGATTCACATGAAAATTATATATTTTAACTGTTTATCTCAGGTGAAAATGCTTTTTGTTGTTAATCTTGCATGAAAATTCTTTTTGCTGATGTTTACAAGACTCCATATAAGTGAACTAACCGAGGTACTCGATGCAAAAGTGATTTATATGTTAAAATCCGCCAGCATGTTAATCTCTAAGTGTGTTTACATGACCAGACAGCCGATCATGAGTTTTGTGCTTTTGAATATTTGCTGCGTGTGGCAATGAAACTTTTCCTTGCAGTGTTTTCCAAGATACTCAGCTCATCGAAAATGGACCGACTTCTCATGATGCCGATTGCCCACTCTTAGATGAATTCTCCGTGATGTTTTCAAAGTGAAAATTTTTCCACCACAGCCGAGCGAATTTCATTTCCAGTCCTTGCCAGAACTTTTCAAGGTGACAGCGTACTCTGTGATAGCAATGAATTCTGGGAATCAAATGGCCTCTCGAACAACAGCAAAGCGAGCAACAGCAAAAAAAATGGAGTCCACATGTCAAAATTCAGCCAGTTCCAAGCAATTTGAAATTTTCACGTTAAATCATCACATACAATAGTTTCGCTTTCAGCCCTTCAATTGGTCAGTGAGATTTTGATCCAGAGTGACTTCGTCTATTGTTTTCCTTTGTTACAATTAACACTTTTGTTCTCCGTGGACTGCAACATGTTTTGTCAACTGTTAAGCTTGATCACAAATTGCCTCATTTAACCATATAACCATGAACTACCAGACTGGTGCTTTCAGATGTCAGAGACAGGAGGCTAGTATCAAAATGGGCTTAAGTGTATATCAAGTACATTATATAAGGCTTGATTTAATTACTAGAATTAACGAAAATAATGAATACATGTCAATGCTTTAATTAATTTTGTTCTTAGCCTTCATATTTTTATAATCCTTTTTATGGGGTCTGGTGGCCTATATGTTTGATCAAGTATATTAAAAAGAAAAATGGCATCTGGGTCTCTATTGTGGCTCAGTCCATTAACCCTTTCCTCCCTAAGAGTGACTAATTATAGGTTTTCCTCATCCAAGGGAGACCCCTTAGTGGTTAAAGGGTTAAAAAACTATCTTCCTCGACCCTTTCCTGAGACCTAAGAGTGACTTATAATAATTATTTTCCTCTGTCTAATACCAGATGATTTTACTCATCTAAGGGAGACCCCTTAGGGGCTAAAGGGTCAAGAGACTAATTTGCTGTCTTTTGTCACAGCATCATTGTACAGCTCTTCATACTGCTGTGAAAGACCAAGGTGGTAATGCTGCAATAATACAGTTGCTTCTGAATAACAGAGATGTTGATATTAATGCAGTAGATGAGGTGAGTGTGGCAGTAAATTTTGGACTTACAGACAGAGTGTACATACAGCTCCCCAAGTCTTCTGTAGCTCAGTGGATCGCGGATCGCGGATTGGATCGGATCGAATTCGCATGATCGCCAACCAGAACGGCGGCAGACGGGTCGAGCACGTGCGTTGCCATTACAGTCTGAAGGCTTTTGTCTGGGATGTTTCAATGACGGTCGACAATATTTTAGACTTTAAGACATTATTTCGAAAACTTAAGACCATAAGTCGAATTCTATTCTACACACTGATGAAACTCATTTTAAGAAAATGCCTAGCCCTCCGGGTTTTCCTAAAAGCTCCGCTGGCGAACTGAATTCGCGCCGCTGAAAAAATACTTGTCACTTTCCATATAAAATAATTTATCAACAAGTATATTTTTAGTCACAGTGGCTATAGTATATAACTAAGTATACCTATCGATAGAGTGCCAACGAGACTGAAACACTCAAATCATCTACATATATCCATTCACTGTGATTATTTACAGCTACCGTGAAATGATGACCGACACAACGTACCATGGCTTTGAGTTCACAACTTTCACCTACAGTACCGGTTAAAAGTAAGTTGATCCTCGTTCCTCGATTCCTGCGAGTTTCGAGCATCGAGGATCGAGGCTCAGCTATCGAGAATCGAGTCGAGGATCGCGTCTCCGAGATAATGAGCTTGTTGCTTGACTGATCACTCGATAGACCTTTCGAGCAAATCGGGATCACATCTTGAAAAGCAACTTGGAGCAATTACAAAATACTCGTCCACATCGTTTACATATTCCTTCAGCTACTCGAAGGAAGGCAAACGATGTAAGAGTAGTCTTTCAGTACGAGATATGTTTCTAAAAACGCAAACCTCTTACAACTGACAGATGGGCCGCGATTCGCAGAAATCAACGCTTGAGAAAGAACATTGGCCAAGGACTGACCACACCACTACAATATCTCGCAATAAGTAACAAATGTTCGATGAAGAAAACTTGGCCAACCTCTAAAGTTTATCTGAGTGTCGCATGTTTTTGTCAGACACGCATAATTTCAAATTTCGATACGCGCAGGTGTGACCGGTACCGATTAATGTTCACTCTTAATGGTGCTCGTTCGTAACTTTATTTAGTTGAAACAGGGTTTTCTTCGACCGTTCTTAGGAATAAATCTTACAATGTAACTCCTCCAAACTAGAGACACAAATGTGTGTAATTCGTTATGGTATGCAAATTTTCTGTTCTCACGCGCGTTGTCTGTCAAGTCTATTTTTAATTCGATGTTCTCTTTGTGCTATTTTTGGCCGAAGAGTGAAGATCATCTCGGCGACGTTTCTATCCAAATTATACACGTATTTCACTTCAGATGTTTCCTCGGAGTTTTTCTAGTGTTCCCATCGAACGTTTGTCAATTTATTTATTTCAAAGGCCTGGAGCGATTTTGATAAGCCACCATGTGTTGTTTCAGTCCTCGTGGTTGTTACGTTTATAATTATAATGAGCGGCTTTGGAAACTTGTTCGATCAACCGCACCAGCCTTTAATTCCTTACGCTTGCCAAGCGACTACTGGCTAGCGACTACGCTATTCGCCTACTTGTACACTGTGCATTGTCGTCGAGAAATAGGCTGCTAATTCTTGAAATTTTGATCGCTTTTGATGAGTGTCCGCGATGAACCGCAGCGATCTTGATTCGTTGAACGAACGGCCATACATTGTATGAACGTACATGTAGCATCGGAATTTTTATGCAGAAAAAAAACACAACGCTGTAACTTCGAATGAAACTGAATGTCTTTTGACCTTGTTTTTTTTAGTGCAGTATCCGATATTTCCTCGAGAAGTACACCGTGTCCTCAAAACATAAAATGACTTTTGACAGTATTTGACTGCGCTGTCCTTTAGCGTGAATTCGTTGCTTGAGCGGAAACTGTTGTAGTGTCTTTTTGTCCATACAGAACAACTGTGTCCTTTCCTCAAGAACTCGAAAAGTCTCCAAACAAACGCCGAACAAACGCCTCCAAAAGCCACAGAATCTCAGCGGGCAAGGATACGAAACAAGCGGCAACGAAACTGAAGGAACGCTTGTGCGCCCAGTACCGCCTTTTGATTGGTTAACACCAAAATCTAACACGTCTTTTCATTGGTTCCAATGGTTCCGTCGTTGCAATTGGCTCAAACCAAAGTCTCAGGGGAATCTACATTACATCAGTTTACACTTTTTGAAGCTCGATCGAGAATTTTTCTGCCTATTGCCATTTCTTGCGCGGCTCTATTCTGCTGCCGCCTCGCCATCCGAGCGTCTTCGCTCGGATGGCTCGTTGGCAATTATTAAAAGAGCTAAGGGGTTTGTAAAGATCATTATGATATTACAATATGAAAAATATGTGATGATTTCACAACTAGATGGCCAAAATTATTGTGCGATCTCCAACTGTTCATCACTGAGTTCCATATACTCATGGAATTTAAGTTGTTTGGCGTGTAATAATTGCGATTTAGGTTAAGAGGAGCTGAGCGAGTTCATAGAAGAAGCCAACATGGATTTAACTAAATAAATCGCTTGTGTACACTACACTTTAATCGTCACATCTAAAAACGTTACTCCCCACCTCGTTTTTCGTCTCTTCTCTTGCCCTTGCTAAAATAATATCAAATATAGAAAAAGTAAATAAACATGTGAGATGATAATAAAAAAAGAAATTATAACTGAATGATAAAATAATACGTCCCTTCTGCTTGCTTTCGTCCATGGCAACAGCCGTGAAGGAGACTGCATGTCGGGCAGTAGGGCCTAAGTAGGGCAGTAGGGCCTAAGCTCCAATATGTCACGCAATATGTCACAGTATGTCAGCATTTCTCCAATGTTCATTGTAATATACTTTTTGTTTATTACTTTTTTCCCATCCGTGATCCGATCTGTGATCCGATCCGATCCGATCCGATCCGTGATCCGTGATCCGTGATCCGATCCAATCCAATCCGATCCGGTCTGGGTTTTGCCGACGCCGCTCCTGCTCTTCATTTTTCGTTCAAGTTTCGTTGTTTTCATTTCAACTGTGGGCTTTAACAATGAAGACAACCGTTATCAGTTCCAAGAATTAAGGAAATTGATTAAAGATAAGCTTGCAAATAGTTGTTTTAAGAGTTGTTTAACATTTTAAGGTCTCTACAAATACACAGCATTAGGTTTCGGCAACAACTGCGAAGAAGCAAACAACTTTTTTGCCAGAGTGATTTTGTCAAGTTCTTATTTTTTTTCTCATAATCATGCTTGAAATTTGGGGGTGCGGCTTATCTACGAGTGTGGCTTATACACAAGTTTTTACAGTACCTTTTTAAAATTACATTTTACTGACAGATCAGTAAAATATTGTTAATGGCACATGACTCCTGTGATCTCGTTCTCAGTGTGCCTTTCATGGCGTGTTGGTATCAATTTTGCTATTGTGTAGTCATGTTTCCAAGGCCAGTTAAATCAATAGTTTTGTTGTAGCTTAGCTCGCAACATTATGGCTTTGTTGTCTTTAGCATATTGTAACAGTTATTTGCATTGGCCGAGAGTATTAACCCATTGGCACCCGTGCCGGCCAAAACCGGCCGTAAAAAACTCCCATGCTTCAAAACATTGCAACTTTCTCAATCGCACGAATATTGCCTTAACTGTTAGTTGTGAGCACGAAATGGAATGTCCTTTAAATTTGGATATCCAATAAATGCAAGAAACGTAGCGATTTTTACCAAATATGGCCTTTTGAGTTTGGACAAGAACGAAACTGGCTGTTTTTAACGTCAAAGAGAAACAACAAAAATGCCCCTTTTTGCCTTCATGTTTTTTAGGGAAATCATCGTCGAAAAACCAAAATTCAACCATCATAACAAAATTCAGTCCTTTTTCTAGCTTAGAAATGACTTTTTTTGTTCATATTCTTCTCCCGAGCGTAGATACAGCCTTTTGTTCCAGTGCATTCGGGCCTTCCCGACATTTTTCAACATCTTGAGTGCATTGCATGCTGGGAACTAACGAGAATTTTTGACAGCGCCCGTTCCTTCCCCCAATTCTTTCACATATAAACTAAGTCTACAGCCACTCCGACCTACCGCCAAAATTTCCTGCTCGTAGTCATCTTCAGTACACAGAAATTCCAAAATATGTGGCGGTAGGTCGAGAAATTCATCAATAGTCGAGTCCCAAAGGTACTAAGTGTTCGACCGGCCAAATTCCCAGTTCGTCGAGTAACAAGCCAAATTCAACAACAAAGTACATCACCTTGCTCGATTCTTTGAGAAAGTGGACTCTTAGCTACCGTCACGCTTAATGATGCTCATCAGGCAGCCGCTAAAGATGAAAAATGGCTGTAAATTTAGCAGAAATCGCAAGCAAACCGAACTTGGGCCATTGTAGTCGCTTCACGGATAAAAAATAGCTACGTCAAAATGACGTTTTCAGAAACCTTGAGCCTCCAGTGGCTTAGGACAGCACCACTTTTCCCTGGTAGTTCAAATAAAGAGTCATGAATTGCTATTCATCGTTTATAGGTGGAAAATGACTCCGAAAATGTAAAACCCTGCGGTAGTCAATGGGTTAAGGCCCCATTCATAACTTGATAAGTGCACGTGTAAAACCAAGCTGCTGTATAGTACAACTTAATCTACTGGCTAAGTGAGCAGACATTGTCTAGCTATAAAAGCCCAAGAAAACGGTGCAAGGTTCAATTTGCAGTTCTGTTGTGCAGAGTAATCAGTAGTTGCTGTCAAGTGTCAAACGTTTTTTCCATCCCACCCTCCCATTTGGAGATGGGTTGTTTGCATTATTTGCTGTTAATAAACTAGGGTCACTCCTGTGTGGTATGGTTAAGTCTGCACAGCAACTTCCCCCAAGCTTGTCAGCATCTTTGCTTTTGTTTATCACTTGCTAACCAATACTCTTGATTGATCCAGCATGTGCTGTCCAGCATTCAGCTCATAGTGCTGGGGAGAGAAGTGAGGTTGTTTTTGTCACGCAAATCGGAAGTCGCATTGACTGACCCACCGCAAGGCAGTGTGCCCCTCAATAACGCCATCTTGAGTCATTTGTCTTGTTTATTAAGTATTTCGCTCATTTCTTTAGAGCATATAGCGGTCGCGTAGCGTTCCTAAGGAACAGTGACATTAATTCTTTAATAGAATTCCCTGTTCCCCATAGACAAGTCATATAGTATGTACCTTATAGAGAAAAATAAAATTCAAATACAAATAAAACAAGTAAACAAATAATGCCATGTTTTTATCATAATATAATGTTTACTTTTATATATAATTACGGCATTCTATTACTAAAAGTAAGTACTTATTGTGAATACCCATCTACCTTAGCGAGTAAGACTGGAAGCAAGTTATGTTGAGCTCACATGAGACTCGGTACTAACAAACATCGGGATTGGTACGTAATAGCGTAATTAAAAATTAGGTGAATATTCTGAATACCCGGCTGTATTTTCAAAGTTATTTATACATCCATGTTCATCAAGTGTTGGCCAATGCGTTGTTAGTGTGTCGGCCAACGTGTTGGTCGTGTGTCGGCCGACGCATTGGAAGTGTGTTGGAAGACACGTTGGTAAAAAGTAAGTGAATATTCTAAATAACCGGCTGTATTTTCAAAGTTATTTATACATCCACATTTGTCGAGTGTCGGCCAATGCGTTGTTAGTGTGTCGGCCAAAGTGTTGGTCATGTGTTTCATTACCATTACCACATAAAGTATAGTTTATGGTTTATAGTTTGACATTGTGGGTTATGGACTGACATTATATTAATTTTTACTTTTCATTTCACAGTATGGGAATACATCTTTAAAGCTTGCAGCAGAAACAGGAAACATTGAGGCTGTGAAACTACTGATTGACTCAAAAGCAGACATCAGCAAAGCCGACATGGTAGGTTTTGAAAATGCTCAGCTACATTGGATATTAATACAAAAATGTTCCATTTATCTTGACTGAACTTAAACTTAATTCTTGGTTAATTCCATCTTACTTTACATGTATTTGTGAGAATGAATGTATGAAAATCATATATTTGAACTGTGGATTAAAGAATTAATATGTGAATGATCATTGCAGTTATGAACACTACTTTACTGCTTAAAAGCAGTAGTGAAAATAAAGCATGAAAAAAAAATTCAGGCTTGTACAAGCCAAAATTTTTTTCAGGCGTCATTTTCACTACTGCTTAAGTAGTGTTCATAGATGCAATGATCATTCACATATTCATTTTTACATGTATTGCCACAAGATGCAGCAAATTTTGTTGCTTCTTATGGCACCCTTAAGCTTGCTGCCAGAGCTTCAGAGAAGTTGTTTGAGATCAATTAAATGAAGTGTTTTAGGTCACTTTTATCAAGAGTGTTACACATCAATGATTGTGGGATAATTTGCTGAGAAGGCCTCAGAGGGACTCTGCACTGAGTATAGAGTTCAGTGCAAAAATTCCTAACTCTGACCTGTCACTAAAATCTTATGTTTTTGCAAATATCTTCTGATTAGAAGTCACATTTCTTACTGTGCGTATACAGTTAGAAATTGTGGTAATCAATATCTTGTGCAAGTTTATCATTAATTTTTGTCTAGTGGGGTATAGTTACTATTTATAAAATGTTAAATTTATGCAAACACAGTGAATAAAGAATGCAGCTGTTATACTGTCAGCAAAGATGTCCCTCTCTAGATCTTCCATATGCATGATGGACACCATTGATGATATACTTTTTCATTTTAGAAAATCACACTTATTGTACTAGTCCTTTAATTTTGTGAAGTACTTTAATTAAAGGGTTTTTAATTTTATAATTAGTGTTGTCATAAATTTCTGTTTTAGGTAGGCAACACGGCCATTCATGTTGCAGCTGCAAAAGGTTATTTTAACGTGTTACGTTTACTGGTGCTCTACATAGCTCAGGATCCTGGTCTTATTGGCCAGCAGAACAAGGTCTTGTACATAATTATGTGCACAGTTTTTCCCTTTCACTTGTCTTAATTAGAAGTACTTAATATGAAGGGTGGTTATCATTGCACAGCTTCAGCTAACTGATGGGATAATGGACCAAATGAGCTAAGATCAGCTACATCCCAGAACTTCATACCAGTTATTGTATATGATCAGTTGGTCATTAAGTAAGGGCGGCGTAAATCTTATCTGATATCCTGTAAACTTTCATCATTTGAAGGTGCTCATATATAGGAGGTTCACTTGTGTGTGAAAATCTTGTCTAATCAAGAAATACCAGCTTAGCTTTTTTACCTTTCTTAGATGTACTGTAAAGAGTCCTACATGTATCATTATTTTTCAATATTAAGCAAAATGATTTGGGAATGTAATTTTATGATGCTCAGAACAAGTTTAAAGAAACTCCTAAGTATCTAAACTGATTTCAAATGACCAAACTACTTTAAACAGTGTCAAAAAGACATCGAACAGTCATAGGCACATGCTTGCCTACTTATAAACCATGTGCCTATAAAGAGATACACTGTATGTACATAGGACAATGTTCTAAATTCTCTTTGGGCTTTTTAAATTAGTATAGTAATTTTTTTTGTAACTTAATGTAAAGCGCTTCTGAGTATTGTTTATAGTATTAGTGCTATGTACAAATTCATTCATTCATTCATTCATTCATTCATTCATAAAAAATAACATCTCCAAACTGGTCCAGAGTTAATTGCCACAACACTTGTCATATTAATAATTAATTTGGAAACTGGCAGCATTTGTTAACAGGTCTGGTTCATTGCACCCTATTGTCTGTTTGTTGTTTTTTTCATGCAAGGGTCTGCAGATCAGCTGTCATTTTAATGATGATTGTAGAGTGTGTAAAATGAAAGTTAGACTCAAATTTTATTGGGTTGTAGTTTGCACCAGTGAAAGGCATTGTATTATTATGGATACTAGGTAGTAACAAATCATTACTTCTCTCCAAGACAGGAATTTCAATGACTATGTATCTTCACATAATTTTCACTCATAGGATCTAAATACCCCTCTCCACTTGGCCGTTCAAAAACAATGCCAGAAATCTGTGTTGATCTTGTTGAGCTATGGTGCATTTGCCTCACTGGGGACAAAGAATCAGGTAGGAATAAATTATGACACTCACTGTGTAATCCCCAAACATCAAGTTGGGTTTTCTCCTCACTCATCTCAATGCAAAAATGAATGAATGAATGAATGAATGAATGAATGAATGAATGAATGAATGAATGAATGAATGAATGAATGAATGAATGAATGTATGAATGAATGAATGAATGAATGAATGAATGAATTTTACCCTTGGAAGTATTTGTAAGAAGAGTGCAAAGGCTAGTGGGGCCGAGCAAATACATGAAACAAATAATTCATATAAACAAGGTTACAAATCCCAACTGCCAGGAGGCAGACCAGACCATGTAATTTTTATGTTAGTTATGAGAATTTCCTTGATTACATCACAGCATCCTATCTTTGTGATAATTTTCTCTATTCATATGGATTGCATGTTTAATCAAGTGTTAGTTTGGTGCATAGGTATGGCAGGTCATTATTGTTGACAGTCATGTGGCCATGAAAGATAAATGTTGCGGTTGAATTTAATCCTTGTTTTAATTTTTTTTTTCTCCCTTTGTTTTTGGGTATGGCAACATGTGGTAATGTATGATAATTAGTTTAAAACAAAGGGTGAAAAATATAAACCAAGTATAAAATTGAGTAATCCTGTACCTCTTCCAGACATCTATTTTAATTGGTCCCTATGACCTGTACAGTTGTAGCTTCTTTTGTTATCAGGGCTAGGGGTATGTTCTGTGTTGTATCATTTATTGTTTCATTCTTCAATTACAGACTGCATCTGGAAAGCTACAGGCTTTCTCATAAAATTGTACTACAACATTTATTTTAATCTAGAAGAAATTACTTACGAATCTAATATTGTGGTGAAAATATTTTCAGAGAGCTAGTAAGTGTATGATTGGCATGAGTAGTGACAACAGGTACTAAGTAAACATTTTTTATCGCAGTACCATGAAACTCCTAAGCAGCTGACTGAAGATAAGGAGATTATTAAACTACTGGAAGATCCTTCAAAAGCAGCACAGGTTAGTACTGTACTGTGCTCCTTTATAAATAAAAATATGATTGACTCAGAAATTGCCTATTTTAGGCATGTACATTCAGTTCATCCCAGGGAAACAAAATTTAACTGAAGATTCAGCAAGATTGCCACAATGCAGTCTTTTGAGAATTCAATTGAATAGTCACATACTTTGCTTACTATGTTTGCCATCCATAAAAACTGTGAAATATACAGTGTTTATTTCATACTGAGAATATTAATTCAGCTGACTTGCAGTACACCCTATTCAAATCTAAGGTATACTGTTTATCTCCTGAAAGTATATGTGTGATTGATTAATTATTGTTTAGTGAATTTTTCTGTTTTGATGCTTATGTTTTCCACAATCTGGTTAATTAATTGGAATATTGGAAGTTTAATTTGATTAGTAGTTGTTATAGTCTTGGTTTGTACATAACTTGTATATAAAACAATATCTTGCCTTATTGATATGGATGCCACCCATATTTCATTATACCTCTTTTCTTTTGTTGCTACATGACTGCCATTATATTCCTGCCTCTAAACCTGTGGCTCAATAATAAGTCACAAGTATGTAATATTATATAAACACCAATGAAATACTGGTATCAGGTGACCTTTCGCAAACACATGTGAAAATAACAATGCTATCTTCACATGCGAAAAGATCATCATTGCTATGGTACATAATAAATTGCTCCTTTTGCAGCAACAGTGGAATGGTTTGGTATTTCATTGTTTACTGTGATGGCCACTTGGTGATATGAAAATTCTCTTCTCTCGTTCACTGCACTCACTCATGAAATATTTTTCAACACTTGGAAGATGTAATTTTTCTACTCTGTCACACACACATACCAACAAATTTCCGAGTTCTCCCGACAGGAGTTGAACATACCTATGATCTTAATTGTGATTACTAGTTTAAGTTTGGAAACTATTCCACTGAGCTACAGAGAGATCTTGTGGCCATGAAACTAGGTTTATGTGACAAAAGTCCTGCATTCTGCTAGGATCTGAATGTTGAAATTAAAGTGGTATATTGGCCATGAGAGTGAAGTGAGCTTTTAAGCATGGTAAATGAATGAAAGATGTAATTTAACTTCAATGCCTAAATTTTTGTGCAGTAGTAGTAAATGCCTAAATTCATGAGATTGCATTGCTTGTGATCTTGATGAATCAGCCATTATTATAATTCTCATCATTTCCATCATGGTCATGATCACCATCATCACTGTCACAATCACCATTACCATCGCCATCATAGCCTCTTCCACAACGTAAAACAATTACCGCCACCAGTGTCACCACAAACACTACCATCACCACCATCATCATTGTAATCACCACAGTCATCATCATCATCACCATCGCTGTCACCATCACCAGTACTATCACCATCAGCATCACCGTCACCATCACCATCACCATCGCCAGTACCATCACCAGTGGCAACACCGTCACCATCACCACCACCAACACCACCACCATCACTATCACCAGTACCATCACCATTACTACATGCACTAATTACCAACGCCTTCATTACCATGACCATGACCATTACATTTACCATCACCACTGCCACCACCACTATCATAATTCATCATCTTCACCCCTACAACCATCATCATCATCATCATCACCACCACTATCACCACGACCATCACACCACATCATCAGGGCTGCCATTAGGGGCTGTAACCCATAACACCTCTTACGGCTGAGCTTAGTTGACGTTCCCATTATGGTTGCTTTGTGAGTAAACAATGTTCATGGAGCAAGGTCACATGTTATATTGTTACAAATTTCATGTTATGCCTACTTCATAGTGGAGCTCCACTGGCCCGAAGGGCGGAAGTGGAGCAGGGCCATACTTATGGAAACCCGTCAACTGGTTTTCTCACGGTAATCATGGCTTGCGGTATTCCTCGTGGGTGCAACTGCACGACGACGACGACGACGACAACAACGATAGAGTCACCCACGCAACCATCTTGTCTCGTGCGATTACTCACGTGATTTCCTCAGAAGATTGATTGTTTTGATGGTTACCGTAATTTTTTGTAAGCTCTTGATTTAGCGGGTAGCTTTACAGATTTGGCAACAGGCTGTCTACACCAGAATCCCGTAAACGAGAGCATTATTGTGGTGTGTTTTATGAAATTACACTGAATCACAGAAAAGCAAGTGAAGTGAAGTGGCAAATAATATGAGCGGAGAGATTTTCCTGAACGCATTGATATCTTGTCTTTCTTTAAAAGTCTACATTGAATAAGCCTTTATGGGGGTAATAGAATGTACAGTTATCTGTAGACGAACATTGGGATCCAAGAAATGTAATAGAAGCCAAAAAGTATTTATTGAAATTACTGACAGCCGAGTTCAGTGAAGTGTGACCGGAAACACTTCGGTCTTCGTTTTGTAGACACCCAGCCACGAAGCCACATTCCTTTTCCTAATCGCTTGGCAATTCTATACGAAGATATGGTACTTTAAGGTGCTTAGAATGAGGTATTTCGTAGAAATTCTAAAGACTCGGCGTTTCTACAATAGCTTAATAACTATACTACGTAGCACAAAATGGCCCTTATGGTTCCTACCCGAACTAGAGAAGTTCATAATCCAACCACTCTCAGCAACGCTGGCCTGGCGTTCGGTTGCCAACTTCTTCAGCGGAAGTCGGTGGTACCCAGGATTATACTCCGCCATCTATGACCTTTAATATTTCTTGATTTTGAATCAACCGTGGCAGTGGTACTTAACATTTTCACAAGTTGATTTTTTGCAACTACCTCAACAAAACTGAGAGATGTTTATCCACGATGAAGCGCTCAAGAGAAATGAAGTGCATGCACGTCTGTTGTGGTTTTATTTGAGATAAGGCAGGTATTGAATGTGTCACGTACTCACTGAGTGAATGGAGGTTTCAAACCTAGAAAGTAAACTAGACTTAAACTTCAATCTTAAAAAGCACTTATAATCTCAAGTTTTTTACATACAGAGAAGATTTGGGTGACTTTTACACTGAATGCTTCCAATCCGGTGTTCACGAGCGGAGACAAAAGAAATATTTCTTGTATCTGGTCTGTTTTTGAACTAACCAAAACTATGCTGACGTAACGACTTTCTGAGCACTGCGCCAAAAATGATGTCTTCAGAAGCTGAGAGCCTTTGTGTTGCAAGGCAGGACTACTGTTTGAGAGCAAAGTAAAAGTCATGGGCACATTTTTTCGCAACAGGATTTAATGAAGTCAGACGAAAGATCAAGTAAGTGGAAATGTGGTAGGAAATGTCAGGTCTGCATGTTTTGATCACTACAAGGCTCGCGATCTTCACTAGGCTGAGTGAGCGGCGGAAATTGAAGTTACTACGGTTATCACTGTTATTAGCCATTGCAAATGTAAACTTTCTAAACTCAGTGTTCTAATTCAGTGTAGTATGAATTTTTAAAAGTCACTCTTTAATGAAATCTAACTGTTTCTTATGTATTAGGCTTCATTTCAGCAGAATGCAGTTTGAATAAATGTCTTTGAACATCACACAACAAATGCTTGATTTTGTCTGTTGCGACTGTGCCGAAGACTACGCCAGAGACCCTGTAGAAGAGCGAAGTTTGTGTCATTAGAGTGCACAGGCCGTAATGAAATCTCATAGATTTTGTTACATAATTTATATAAAATGGCATGAAGAGTTCTGTCCTAATAATAATCCCGTAAAACGTCGCCGGCCAAATGATTTCACCAATTGAACGGAACCTTGTTCCCAGTGGTGAGTATTATAAAACTGTTTCTAATTTAAGCAGAGTCAAGGATTTGCAATTCGGACACTTATTTTCAGAATGAATACAGCGCTACGTTATTGATGAATTCAGGTGATTCCAAACTTAATCGTTGCTTTCTGAACCAAAAGCTAGACAACAACAAATTTTTTCATGCAAGATTTCAGCGGAGTAAAAAGTATAAGGGTCCGAATTTTGGACCTTTGCTTTCTGAACAGATATAACAGGATATTTTTCACGATTTTAGCGGAGTAAATAGCAGGGGTCCGAATTTCGGACCCTTGGGTTTTGAACCCAAGACAACAGGCTATTTTTTTACGATTTCAGGGGAGTAAAAAGCAAGGGTCCGAATTTCGGACCCTTGCTTTTTGAACACAGATATCAAGATACTTTTTTACGATATCAGCGGAATAAAAAGCAAGGGTCCGAATTTCGGACCCTTGCTTTTTTAATTCAGATAACAAGAGATTTTTCATGATTTCAGCGGAGTCAAAATCAAGCCATCCGAAATTCAGTGCCTTGCTTCCCAAATAAAAAGAGCAATGTGCAGGTTATCTATATATTGTTGATTTGTGAGGAACAAATTTGCCTATCCGCAAAAAACAGAAAAAGTTGAATGCTGCAAAACTATATTTTGTTGATGTCCACCAGTTTTAACAACTTCCAATGACAAGAAAGTGGTAAAAAATTGTTGTCCTCAAAAATAAGAAAAAGCGTCATCCTTTTTTACCTCTTATTCCACCAAAATCGTGAAATAACGCTTATTTTCTCAACATAAAAAGGGTCCTACGATAATTCCCATGAAATTTATGGTTTTTAGCGGAGTGATTATGCTTAAAAAGGTCAAAATTATAATATTCTGTGGAATTCTCTATTTTGGAAAAACTGAAAATAGTTTGGAAAGCGTTATCAAATCAAATTACATCAAATGTTGGTTTTGAGGAGAGGGGAAAACCGGAGTACCCGGAGAAAAACCTCTCGGAGTAGAGTAGAGAACCAACAAACTCAGCCCACTTATGACGCCGAGACCGGGAATCGAACCCGGGACACATTGGTGGAAGGGGAGTGCTCTCACCACCGCGCCAACCCTGCTCCCCTCAAGATCCAACCCTGCTCCCCTTAAGATCTTTAGAAAAATGTGATTTTGGAGCCGGCAGGTGCACCGGCTGGCCCTCGAGCATTAATAGTAAATCGTGCCACTGGATAATCTGTGAATTCCATCTGAAGTCGTTTAAAAAAATGACCTCTGCCTTTTCTGCACCGACCCAGGCGAAAGTGGATGTGGCGGGATTAGTGAAAGACTTGTAAACAAAGGAAAGGATTAAAATGTCTTGCCTTTATTGGCAGGGCCCTTGATTAGAATGTTGCGAAATTTTCCCCTCCCCTGTTCTAGGAGATCTCTCACAGCTTCGGTAAAAATCTCAATTGGCACGAGGTTCCACATGAGTAGCTGTTGAGCGCATTCCGCCCACCGACCGTCGCACTCAGCGGTGCAAGGGTCCTGCAGACGTTTTTCCAAGATCTGAAGTTTTGTCAGTTTACTTCTTTGTAGCACCTCACTCGCCTTCTCCATCTCCCAGGCCGTTGAAATACATTCCTCTACAACTCTGTTGCCCCTGTTCATCACGAACTCTGCTAGATCGGTCTTTCCCTCAGCCTTTTGGGTGCTTACGAGCGCGAGTAGCTCAGTTCTGTTTTTGATTTTCTTTTCAAGTATTATGTTTGACACTTCATAACAACTTAATCGTTTCGATCGCTTTCGCGTTACTGATATTTTACTGACGTTTTTCCCCGTCATCCGAGAGCGGACATCTTCATGTTCTCTTTCTTCGCCCTTTCGCCTTCTCCGCCACTTGTGGTATCTGTTGCTGAATCATAACAATCCACGGTCGGTTGTCGTCGTTTTGCTCGCGCCTGACTTGCGGCCATTGTTCTAGGTGGACCTGAGTTGCCTAAATCTGGATGGCCAGCAGACTGGATGAAATCTTCATCTTCCTTGGTGGTGTACAACCATGCAGAATAGTAGTTGGTGTGCCGGTTAGAAAAGTGAACGTAAACACTCCACTTGCTCCTTAAATATTGCCAGATCGGTAGCCACCTCTTAATTTTGTTTAGTTTAATGACCATGTGATAATGCTTCCCTTGATTTTTATGGTTTTCCTGGCAACAAGTCCACTGAATTACTTTAGTTTTGGGTCCCTCGCAATTCAAAACAGCCTCACAAACGGCATCTGCGAACGACTGTCTGTCCGGGAAAATGCTGAGATCAGCTTGGCTATAGGTTATTAAGTACACGCTTCTCACTTTGGCTGGCTGCAATTCGTCAAGGGAACTTTCCGACTGTGAACTACTAGATACATACTGAGAGAGCAGCTCCATCGTTATGTTCTTACGAACTTCGTTGACAAGTATAAGCATAAATATTGAATTGTTATGGTACTTTTAATTTCCCGCGCAATAATTAGGAAAAGCATTCCTCAGACAGAATAGAAAGCCGACTTAGTTGAGGCGTGAACTTGACATTTTGACTCCGAATATGGCTCTGATTTATGCATCTTTTGTTTCCATGTTAAGAAAGTATCTAAAACGCTTAACATAGCATCTGATGAGTGTCATGGAGAACATTTTTTTTAGTCTTGCCTGGGTATGCATTCACTGTCAGGTTTGCATTCTGATCTAAACTTTAACTTTTCAGCGTGCAACTGCTACCTTAATCGCGCCATTACCATATTTAACACCAGTAGTCATGCCAGTGGGAATCTCGGACAATCTTGGACGGAATAAAATGGACTAATTAACCTCCATCCCCCCTAAGCAATGATGAAGGCGCGTGAAGAACAAAACGTGCCATTTTGGCATCATTGAAATGGGGGGGAGGGGTGGTTCAAATGTTCCATTTATTGTGTCCAAGATTGTAGGTTGGTACTCCTCTTTCTTTTCCACGGATATTTATGTTGAAGTTGTTTAGTAATTTTTCTAGCTTACTACAAGGCAAGCTTACTTGTCTACTTTCTTCTCCAAGAATCTTCCAGCAAACATAGGCACTGTGTATTGTTTTTTTTTTTGTAGTGTTTTAATGTTTTGACATTTTTTAACAACGGTCAATTCCCGTTGACTGCTCTAAACACTAAATATTGGCGCAAGGAAAGCCATATGCGAAGTTGCTCAATACCAGTAAATAAAATGTGGCTCTCCACAGGATTTCAGGTAAAATGGTGATGACACGGGCACGCGTGCGAGGACACGCTAAACAAAAGAAATTTCTTTTAACACGCCAGCATCGTGTCACCATGCACGTCTCATTAAAACTGCCTTTTGTCTTATCTTACACGGAGAGCACAAAGGAAAACGTTCAGTCACACAAAGAAGCGTGTCAAGTTATGAAACACAAAGGAATCGAGCAAAATGACACGGTAGCGTGCAAAATACCTCACTTTGCGGGCAAAATCACTCGCTCGAAAAATAATCATCGTATAAAATGTTCGTATAACCTTGTTCATCAGTCGACAGTTCCCGAGAGAAAATTGTTATGAGGAGTCAAAAAATTGAAACACAGCTGCCAGCACATGGAATGACTTTCTAAATTTTATTTTGCAAAAGATAAAGCTTGACAAAGTTCAGCTGTGTACAACTAAATTAAACAAGACCCTCAGCTCAGAGACCAAAAAGTGCCGGGTTTCCTGTATAAATTATGTTTAAAATGCTCACACCGTAATTTTTCGGTTATAAGGCACACTCGGTTATAAGACGCACCCCCAACTCAACTGTCCATTTTTCTGATGGGAAATTTCCGTAAAACACTTGGTTATCTGACGCACTATAAACTGAGAAAGATACGTGGAGCGACAACGGAGTTGTAATAAACAAGAGAGAAAAAGCCGTGCATAAACAAAGAGCCGAAAAAGCAGAAGGAATACGATTTATGAAGTGAAGTTTACTTACTTGTGACCTACTAAATAACCAAATGCGTGAAAAAAAGTTGCATCCTGACTTGATTGATTCAAGCAAATTCGTCGCTTGCGTGTAAAATCTAAAGATTCACTTTGATTACAAAAGCGTAAATAATTACACGCGCTCAATGGCGATTTGGTTTGAGTTTCCAGCGAGGAGAATGCTCGAGTTAACCGGCTTCATATGTCAGTGCACAAAAGTGGATGGATGGACGAACAAGGTTTGTATAATTTGTAAAGAAACACAATTTACATTTCGCAATGGAAGTGTTTGCGATTTTAGCGCGACAAGTATCACATTACAGAGCACGTGCTTTCAAGCACGTCTAATAATTATGCAAATGAAAATACTCTCTTGGAAACTAATGAGTAGATTCGAAAAACCTCCATAGCTATGAAAGTCAGTGCTTAATCATAGCGGAAAATGCGAATTTAAAAAATTGTTTCAGAAAAATATTTACTTTTTAATTTATGGCCCATTTCAAACGTCGTGCTACTGCTGTAGTTCGCACCCGATTGTTCCTGTGGTGTGACATATTGCGCGACGATAAGAACGATAATTATCTTTCTGTGTAATCGAAGATTTTCAAGGTCAAAAGATTACAGATCTTCGACTGCTTTTGAAAAATAAAGCTCCTTTATTTTTTCTTCATTCTGAGCTGCTGCACTTCGAACAAACTTCGTTCAGCTGACAAAATGCGCGTTGTGTTACCATAATTTTATGCAAACAACTGCACTGTTTCATACCGGTGAGCTTGTATTCAAACCTTGCACGGTTTTGCTTCAGTCTCGCCGAGCCCTTTTCTCTAGATAATCGTGTAACATAACACGCTTCCCGTGTTTAATCACACTCTCTGCGTGACAAATTGCACGCTAGCTTAAACAAAAGGTTATGCGTGTTAAGTCATGGAAAACAAAAGCTGCGTGCCACTTTTTGTCTTCTTCATTAAATATGTGCATATCCGTGACAAATAACACGCTTTGCGTGCCGTGTCCTCGCACGCGTGCCCGTGTTATCACCATTTTACCTGAAATCCTGTGGAGGACCACAAATAATAACCATGGAGCTCCGCTGTTAGGCTTGGCTAAATCTATATATTAACTTAATGACAGCCCTGATCATCACAATCGTTATCATCGTAACAATAATGTGTCACTGCCATCCTACCTGCTTCACCTGATGTTACCATCAACACCACCACTGTCATCAGCCATAAGTACCACCACTACCACACCACCACCAATACCATCATCACCATCACCACCATCATCATTGTCTTTTTAGCTCATTCATTGCATCATAGCGCAATGAATGAGTATCGTGGGCATCCAATGTGGAATGGAATGTGTAGACAAAATGGAATGTGTAGTAGACGCGTAGACAGAAATGAACGAGGGATCCAAACGAGGCTGCGGCCGGAAGTAATTTTGCACGCTTACCCTCCTCGTTAGTAAATTGAAAATGAACTTCGATAAAGCTGAATTACACATTTGCAAGAATACAAATGTTTCTACAGTCTCACAAATAAACAAATAACATCAAACGCAATTTCGGCACTTCTAAAGTGTGTAACGTGGATCAAAAACCCGAAATCTTCACACCCAGGTGGACCATAAACTATTGTTTTTGATGTCACGACCGGAAGTTATTTTACACACTTACCTTCCCCGTTAGTAAATTGTTAAGCTTACTAAAGCTTTTTGCTTAATTTACTGCGAAATCCAATGGTCGGTTAACCGTGGGAAATTGCGTTTGGATGAGTTCCCCAGTGAGTGTGGACCTTCTTAATTTCAAGACTTTTCTCGCCCATAAGTAGGCGCTGTGCGTTCTATTTTTAGTTTTCTAGTCGATGTTTAATTAGAGAGCTCGATTACCAGCCGCTATTTCCCAAATGAGCCGAGATTGGGCCTTTATATAAAACTACCCACAGTATTTCAGTATCTCATCAAAAATTCTCGCAACAGAGCAGAAACCAAATCACACCTGGATAGTTAGCAAAGGCAAATACAAAGTATAGCTCAAGAAGAGGAGTTATAAGCAAAGTAAGTAAAAAGATTCAAGAAACAAAAATTGTTCATTGTTCTTATTGTTTTAACATCTGGCAATACTCTGGTATATAATATTTCTCCTTCGACGTAAAAAGTAGAACATTGTTTGATTTAGAAAGATACATTGATTTGGAAACTAAAACTGGTACATTGTATGACTGAACCTCTCACAAAGATGAACTTTGAATATGCTTGTAAACGCTGCTATATTATTGTACGCATTTTCAGTAAAAATTTGACCAGCATCTTGATATGCATATCGCAAATAACGTAACGTGACCCGTTTATCAAAAAGTTGCCATTCTTTATCTTTTTTTAGATAAACTACATAAAATACATGTGTTGTTCTAAAGAATTCTATAATAATATACAAGGTTCAATACGCCATGCAAACTCTTCATAATTACTGTTACATGCATTTTAATGAGAAATTTACTGCCATTTTGTATTTTCCTATTTCTAAACTGCGCTGAAAATATTTCACGTGACCTTTCCATCCTTATCTGTATCTCAAATAAACATGTCCCGTTCCTAACAGTCTATTCTTTCCCCTTTTGGTTCACATTAGCAGCATTCAACAGTACAATGAAAATTGTCCATTACAATGAATGCGCTGGCTCCAAGAGCCCTTTGATTTTTGTTTTATATTTATTATATATTCAAAAACACACACACATACAAAACAAAATTACAGACGTCTTACTTATAAGTAAGACTACATGTTTACAGTAAACAGTGTACATTACTTTTAAAATAAAAGTAAAAAATAAAAAATAAAAATTTTTTACAGCAATTGGTTGCAAAGCTGTTGTGATAAGGCAGTGGACTGTTTTTTTCGGTGTGGGAACTAATCAAACAAGCAAAAACAAAAAGAAAGAAGAAAAATTAGGGCTTTCTAAATTAAAAGTTTTCGGTCATTCCCACTTTGTTTTTAGGGTGCCCGCAGCCTTTTGTTCAGCTAGATAGATCGACTTAAGGTATCTGAGAAAGCCTTCTACCTTAGGCAACGTTTGTTTATTCTTACAAATCCAAATATAATGTCTAGCTAAAAGGAGGCAAAAATTCATTTGGCAATGATTTTTGGAGGAATCTGGTATCAGTCCTAAAGCTATAAAGAATCTTTCACCATTGTACATAATACTTGCAGAATACCATTCAAGGCAGTAAACGGGGTGGTTGTCAGTTTTGATCAGCGAATTATACCATAACCTTTGGTATTTAAATAGTATTTAAATATTCTTTTCTTGTTCTCCTTCTTCATTTCTTAGATATCCTTAGTAACAATGAATTGTAAATTATTTTAGTGTCTTTTTTTTTCTCTTGTTGTACTGCATTCCTTATATTCATGTTTGTAACACTACTGTAATAATAGAGCTTTCTCTAATACACTGTATTTGTGTGAGATTAAATAAAATTGAATTGAAATTGAAATGAATTGAAGTTGAGAAAGTGATTCTCAGAGACTATTCGATCTTCAAATTAACTTTTGCCGAAATTGTCAGAACTTCACTGATGAAGCTATCTTTAGATTGAAGAATATCTAGGGTGTCTTTTACGTTAAGATTACCAGTAAGAGATGTTTTCCCCCAAAAGCCTTTAACTTAAGATCAAAGAAAAGTTTCCGTTTGCCTTGATTTTCTACATCCAAATATATATATTTTTTATCCAAGTAGCTTTCAAGGATTTACGAAAAGAGTCAATATCTATCATTTTAAGGCCCCCGTTTGGACGGTCAGTAATGATTTACTATTTCGCTTAATTTTGTCTCCTTTTCCATTCCAGAGGAAGGAGAAAAGGAGTTTGTTTATTTCTTTCTTGATAGCCTTTGTATTTAAAGGTAGCGGTGATAAAACGTAAAGAAGCTGTGAAACAACAAGGCTTTTTACTGAGCACCACTATTTTGCCCATCAGTGACAGTCTGCGGTACTTCCAACTGCTTAATGTATTCCTGATTTGAATTTGCAGTTTTTTCCGGGTGAACTGAAAGCCAGACCCGTAGAACTTTTACTTTGTGTTTTGGCCATTTGAAATTCCTCTCAGGAACATCACTGCTCCCGCATTTTGATCCATTCCGAAGAGCTTCTGTTTTTTTTTTTGTCATTCAATGTCAAACCCAAAGCATTGTAAAAGTCTTCCAAGGTTTGAACACAAGGCAAGCTTTTAGTGACTCACTTGATCCATCTAGTATTAACGTAGTATCATCAGCATATTGACTTAACTTGATTTCTTCATTGTTTATCAGAAAACCACTAATATTTTCATTTCTACAAATTTCTTTAGCTAACATCTTAACTGCTAAAACGAACAAATAGGGTGACAGGGGACAGCCCAGCCTAACACCTCTTTGAATTTCAAAAAAGTCATTTGTCCAACCGTTATTTTAAGATGTAGCTCTCTGGAGAGCAATAGAAAAGATTAAAGCATTGTGTTATACTGCTGCCAAAACCAAAAAAGTTGAGTTTTTTTTATGAAAGTCCATTCTATCGTGTCAAACGCTTTTTCAAAATCAAGAAACAAAAGTAATCCTGGCATATTTTTCTCTTTTGCATAGCAAATGATACTTTCTAATAGTCTGATGTTTTCACCTATGAATCTGCCTTTTATAAAGCCAGTATGGTCGCTGTTAATTAGATCGGGAAGAAAAGTCATTGCTATCATCACCATCACCACCGTCATCATTGCCATTATTGTCACTATCACCCGCAATCATCTCCATTATTTTTATGAAAAGCTAAATGTGTTTGTTGTCTGTCTGTTCAGCAATTTCGGGAATGGCAGACTAATACTCCACCTGTACAAGTTATTGGAAGAGGCAGCCCAGTGGTGGCTGACAGTCCAGGTGAGCACTTATACTGTCCTCCTTATTGGAAGCTGGCTGTTGAATAAACCTGATGTCATAACCTAGGAGATTAGAAACACTAAACTCTTGCAAAAGTGGAGTTGTGCTTGCACAGGACACTCATGCTTACTCAAACCTCCTGCTATTTCTACTGTAACCTACATTACAGTATTACAATTGGATTTGCTTGCCATTTTCAGTCATTTCCAGTATTGGCTAATTTATGTTAGATGCATCTGGAACTTGGTTAACATGAATCCATTGCCATCTCTTACTCCCATGACATTAAAAACACATTCTACCCCCTTCATGAGAATAAACTATACTTGAACTATATTGAAAGTAAACTAAACGATATGTTATAACTGATTCAGCCGTAAGCATGAAACAAAACGAATTCAGTTGAGATGACATACATTTCTTTTGCGTAATTCATTGTCATTGCTTGCTCAAGTCCTTTCAAAATCTGAATTACGAGACTTGCTTTGTCACGTGGCTTATGTAAATTCTAACGCATACACACAGTTCCTCCCATCAGAGCTCGAACGAAAGTCTCTGAACATTAACACACGTGAGCTGTTGACGCTGGCTCATTAGTCTAGCTACTAGAGTCCACCACTTCTCGTTTTGTATGATGAACGATGTTGTCATTTGCAATAAAATTAGACGTGAAACATTATTCTCTTGATGATGATGGTGCCCATTTAAATGAGTTCCCTGTGGTGGCCTCCATGTTCCTCAAGTAGTACCACTTACTCCTGTCTGCTCCAGTGAGAGCGTAAAAGCCAACAGCTCACTGCACTGTTGTTAAATATGGAATAGCTGTAGTCGGGAGATGACGTCGTTGAAAATAGTTAATTTTTGTCACTTGTAATATATAGGCGGTTCTGTTGGTCTGTGTTACCATCTGCCAGGCTTTCTTGTGGGGATAGGTGTTAAGCTCATCGCCCAAACATGTTTCTTAGTTTTAGAACTTACCCAGTACTTCATACATGGGAATACTCGCAGAGCATTATATAAGGACCACTAATTATGTCAAAGATTTGCATCTTACATAAATACATCACTACCATAAAAGGTCTATGAAGCCCCCAACCACTCTCTTGTAACTCCCACCTTTTGGGACACGAGATTTTGTAATTATTGCCTCCTACTCCCTCTTACGGAATACACTTTATGAGGCCCAGTTGGTTTGTTTCTAAACAAATATACATAAACTGTTTCCTGCTCGGTATTAAATAATAAAGTTTTACTGCAGTTGTTTGAGATTTGTACAGAAACTACTTAATAAGAAAACGGCGTGTTCAAAGATTTGAAATAAGCCCCCCCTCCCCCCCCCCCCCTCTCGCCTCTCTATTAATCCCCCCGTAAATAAGGCCTGAAATTAAATAAGTCCTCCGGGGCTTAATAGCTTTTGTGGTATCTTAAACCCAACGTTTCTCGATTCAATACCATCACCACAGACAGTATATTTTTAGGGGCGGTGTTTACACTGTAAATCCTCCATCGAGTCACGGTCTAGGATTTATAGACTGTTTTCTTCAACTTTAGGTAACCTGTCTACGGTGGAACCGGTTACCAGCTCCAATTTAGTGTTCGCACCGTTACCAAGTTTTCCAGGACCCATGCAATATGGTTAGTTATCTGTTAAATAACTGGAATGCTTCCAGACGAAAAGGATAAAAAACGTTGGTAACTTCTTGTAGCACTGATGTCTTTTTTTATAAGGAAGTTGAAAGTTTTCGTGAATGAAGAAATTACCATCTCTTGAGGTACACTGTATGGGAAATAGGAGTTAAATACAAATCTCTCTCAATGCAAACATTTCTGTTGACAACACGATGGAACGTTGTCAATCGAGAGAGCTTCCGTCTTACTTCAAGAGATGGCAATGCCACTTTCTCCAGTTTGTTGGTTTCAACACCTGGCTGTCTTGAGTAATTATTAAAACAACATCAAGAAGCAGAACGTTGGACCATGTCTAGCTGGTAGTTATCTTTTTGGAGATAAGGATACCACGCAGAACTAGCATATTCTAGTTTAGGTCTTACTTACTACAGTACAGTTTAGATTTACCTTGAGTGGAGGTGTGTCTAAAATACCTCCTAATTATGCACATTTCATCGGCTTCCCTGTGGGGTCAACCCCCAGGCTAACCAGGGGATTGAAAAATCAGTCAAGCAAACTTGACGGATTTCCCCGGAGGGTCGAGGAATCTCTCAAGACAAAGCCCCCTGGGTGAGGTATCTTTTAGCTGAAAATCCCCCCCTTTTCAAACTTGTGAATTCCCCCACCCCCTAATCTTTGATCGTAAAACAATGTCAAGATTTTCCCCTACCCTCGGGCAAAGAATCCCATCTATCTCCTTGTATTCCCCCACATAACTCCCTGGTAGGCCCGGGGGTCGACCCCACGGGGAAGCCGATTACATGTGCATTACGCCAAGAGTCTGCTTAGCACTTGAGGAAATTTGCGCAACATGATTTGCCCACTTTAAGTCCTGTGAGAGTATATGATGCCTAAATATGAATGGTGATGATCCCTATCCACTGTATGACCATTAAGAATATAAGGTGTGACAATATTCTTATTTGTGGAGAAACAAATTGTATGGCATTTTACTATGTTAAATGGCGTTTGCCAGTCCTTTTCCCACTTGGATAGAGCATTTGAGTCATCCAGGAAGATTTGGTTATCCATAGGACCAGTTATAATGCGATACAGGTAACAATCATCAGCAAACAACCTTACTGTAGAGGAAATGTATAGAGGAAAGTCATTAATGTATAATAGGAAAAGCAGCCGTCCCAGTACAGTACCTTGTGCGACACCAGAGACACCATTTTTTAAACATCTTCTTTACCAAAGAATTTGCATTTTTCCTTGCTTCGTTCTTGTCCGTTTCTGAGAATGACACCATAGTCAAACAAGTAACTATACTCAGATTCCGTTTTATCTCCATTTAGCAGTATATCAAGTGAACACGCAACAATTCACCATTGAAAATAATATTACAGCTGAAGTCCATGGTGGTGGATATGCAGCCATAGGACCTGGTGGACAAGTGAACTTAGGAGGCTCAGCAGTTACTGATAGGTTAGTAGATTCCCGCAATCTTTTCAGACTGAAAACCTTCTATTCATCCAACCTCGTTCCCAGGGTCCCTCCTCTTTCCGTCTCCTGGAGGAGACGGGAAGAGAAGAGACCCTGAGAACGAGATTGCTATTCATCCCTTCATTTGCCTGTCCGCTTGCCGGCTCGCAAGCCCACACGCCGGCCAGCCAGCCAGCCAGTCATTCAGTCGGTCGGTCGGTCGGTCGGTCGGTCAATCAGTCAGTCAGTCAGTCAGTCAGTCAGTCAGTCAGTCAGTCAGTCAATCAGTCAGTCAGTCAGTCAATCAGTCAGTCAGTCAGTCAGTCAGTCAGTCAGTCAGTCAGTCAGTCAGCCAGACATCGATCCATGCAGTTTTAACTCTGAGGGCAAACGAAACGATAACGATCATTATACAGTTTCGAGAGCTGTTAGACATAAAAAGAGCACTCCAACCCCGGTCGCACTTGAAGAATTAAACTTTGTCTGTTTTCACTTTTTGACACGTAGTGATACCATTTGAATAACAAAATAAAGGAAAGTCCTGTCCTAAAATAACCGTTAACTCCGACCACAGATAGGCGTGTATGCAGATGAAATACTAATAGTACAACCCTACCTAGTTTCCAGGGTGTTTCCTCTACCCTTCCCTTGGCGCGAGCGGGAGGGAAGATTATGTATTTATTGACTGAGTGGGAGGGCCGGAAGGGAAAATATTTGGTTCGAGGTCATGCCGTACGGACCGAGGGCAACGAGGTCCGTGCGCCATGACCAAGAGCCAAATATTTTCCTGTCCAGCCCGACCTTCCTCAGTCAATAAGTGTTTTATCATACGGCCCTGATATGGCCTCTTTAGCCTCTTCATTAGCAGGTAGAGGATGAAGTTGTTTTGCCAAAAAAAATTGACACATTTGCAAAAAAAATTGATCTAATATGTTGTTTGTATTTGTTTTCTGGTTGTAAAATCAATTTACATGGTTAGACGCGACGAAATCCTCTAAATTCGTATCGCTCGGGTCGTACGTGTTCCTAACAGGGTCGTACGGCTTTTTCCGACCCTGCTCACAATGAAAGCGCGCGCGGGCCGTACGGGTCATATGATAAGAGAGGTTAAGTACTCAAGGTTGATAGTCGTACATGAAGTTGGCCTGCCATTGTTTTCAAGGGAAAAGGGAGACTGATGGGCTTAGTTGAGATTGTAATGACTTTTGCATTGCCTGAACGAAACTGGATCGTTTTTAATATTCTGCTTTTCATTTCTTACGTAAACCGCGCAAAAACTGATATAGAGCATTTGACATTTGTGGTGGGCTCATACAGCTTTTGTTTATCAATGCATTCATCTCACATTTGAATTGAGCTTATATATCCCAGTACAGTGCTTCTGTTTAAAAATGCTGGAGCTTCGATTCTTGTCTACAGTAGAGTTCAGGGGTTTTCTTCATTGTTAGGAATGCAAGACCGTACTTTTACAAAATCAGTGTCATTCCTGTTTTTCAGTGTTCGTCCACAGCCCGTCCACACCGGAGAGAGTACTTACCATATCAACGTGTCGGGTGGGGGAAATGCTGCCATCGGTGACCACAGTACAACCAATGTGAACATAGGGACGCCAAGGTAAGGGATTTTCCCGCGCCAAACATTTTACATCTTAAACAGAACGTTTCAGGGTAGAGATATAGTGCTAGAATATTTACAACCTTGGGAGTCAAAAAGTTTATTTTGTAACCCCTTTTTTTTTTCGAAATATTTTTGTAACCCTTTTTTTTTTCCCGAAATTTCCTCCTTAACTGCTTTAATCTGGATGATTCTACTAATTTCGTTGAAACGAAAACGACGCAATCGCCTTGTAAACGATAATGAACAGCTCTCAGTACCTTTCTTGTACAGGTTTCATCCACAGGCTGAAACGATACAGTCGCCTTGTATAGACAGTACTGCTCAGCAGCTTTCACTTGGATGGTTACACTTAAGGATTACATCCACACTAGAACCATCTCGCACAGCATAGGAAGCAGGGCCATAGGAAAGCTCTATTCAGTTGCTTTCATTTGAATGGTCTCGCTTAAGGATTTGATCAAACTAAAAAATGTGAACAACCTTCTACACGTGATAACACAACGGTTAAGTACAGCTCCATAACGGCTTCATAGTATGTTCACACTGGACAACCTACAGAGTGATATTAAACTGTCAGTGTCAAGGGAAGGTACGTTGTCGAACAGTGACACACGTTTTAACACACGTTAAGGAGAAGACTCGATTGTTTTCGAGGGGAAACGCGTGTTCTGAAGCTAACCGTTTTACTTATAAGTTTTGATATGTAAGCGCGTTAAGCGGCCACTGGTTTTGCTTCAAATTCCAAAACGGATCAGATAACCGTTTAAACGTTCTAAAACGTCTAAAAGGTTAGAAGAACGTTAAGAAGTTAATATTGGGGGTCACGATTTAACCAAAATTAACTATTGCATATTTTGTAACGCAGGATTTACGTTGCATCCTGTGCGTATTTGTTTGTGGGTGTTTTTTTCTGTTCACACCCTACTTTGAAAGTGCTTATACTGTAAATGTTTAGTATAAAAGTAGTTCCCTGATGAAGTCTGTGTGATCAGACGAAACCAGTCGGATAATAAACAAAGTTGTGCTGCTCACTAGTTTTTGTTTAAAAGTTATTTTTAAAATTATTTAAAAAAATGTTTTAAAAATAAAAAGTTTTAAAAATTAAATAAATTAAAAAATGAACCGTTTTAAAAGGATAATAAACGGAATTTTACGTTAAACGGTAAAGCGTTAGTGTACGTTTCTCATGCACGGTCACAAATTAAAGTTTTCGCTAGTTAAAGAGTCTCGTAAGCAATTGTTGTTTCTGTAAGTCATTGAAATGCTATTGGGGAAATGCTTATTGACCTATTGATTTTTGACGAGAAAACTTCTATAATACTGTGAATTTCTTTTGCATCGTGACGATTGTGGTCACGTGACCTACAAAACAGTGAAAAATCTTGAAAACCTTTCATACTACAAAAACACAACCAGGTAGTTAGGCTGGCCCCAATTAAGTTTCGTTGATGGTCAAACCTTCTCGAGTTCCAAATTCTCGACCACTGAAGGATGTTGCTCAGCTTTCCACCATACGGAAAGTCATAGGTTTGATTACCGTTGGGAAGTGAGACTTTTTTGACATAGTACTTTAGTCACAAGACGAGCATTGCACCTGACAAATAATTGACGATTTTAGTGCGGAATTAATATTTGTAACTGATTTCTTAAATCAGACGATTGTCCTTTAGTAACCGTTCCTTATTACGTCTCGTACCCTATCAGGCCTCCAAGCTCTGCGAGCAGTAGTGGAAGCACTGACGATCCGTGGTTTCCAGAGCGTAGTGAGAACAGAAGTAACAGAATAGAAGGAGGTCCCAGATGTCCGACGGAAGGCGCAAGTGTCGGGGCATTACCGCATCCAATTCAGGAAGACAAAAGCTCGGGAAACCGCATGGAAAACGGATCGAAAACTCCTGGGCAATTACCCCATCCAGTTCCTGAAGAAAGCAAGAAGGGGGTTGCGTCTGGTACCACTGGGGAATTGTCGCATCCTGTTCCCGAGAGAGCTAGGCCGGGGACTCCGACGGAAAATGCCAGTGACTCTGATGCCGTGAATGTGCCCCATTCGGTTCAGAACAAAGTCACCCCCGAAACGCAGAACTAGTGACTTCCAGAAATTCTGATATATCTGAAAAATGGTCTAAAGAGACTAGACACGAGTTTTCGTCCAATTGTTATGGAGTAGCAACTGAAGCCATTGAGTTTAAACCTGGAGGAACTGTTGATACCAGCAACACACAAGCATTAACCACCGCTGTGTCAGTGACAAACAGCAGTGTGGAAAGAACTACTGTGTCTTCTACTGCTCCGAACGAGTCTTCACCCTCTGCGTACGGCATAAGCACCAGAGGGGTTGGAACGGTGCCCGTGAAAGGGAAATTGAACGATTCCCCTGGAAATACCAGAACCAATCAAGCTACTGGGGTTTCAGGTAAAATTCTCCTTCACACAATATGTCTAATTAGTATATGCCACACAAGTGAATAGTGCTTTTCGCGCGCTCTGATTGGTTAACTCGGAGGTGATTAGCATGTACTACTCACCTCCGAGCAGCCAGCGCGCGAGATTTTACAATTTCCGACCGCTTGTCATCGGTATATTGTCACACACAGAGTAATGTTTTGGTACGTTAATTCAGCTTGTGTGGTATATACTAAAACAATTATTCACCTCAGTGTCGGTGGAAGTGGTGGATATTTACCTCGCCGCCACCACTATTCACCTTCACTTCGGTGAATAATTGTTAATTATCGCGTTGGACTCCAATCGCAGAGGTTTATTTGGATGGTTAGTGAAATGTCGTTGTTGGTTAATAAGTATACTTGGTTATAATTGTCGGAGACGTTCGCAGTGAGCTACGTTTTTATGATGTCTCTGGATCACTTTTGTTTGGTGCTCATGTGCTGTCTTCCACACGATTATCATAGTAAAGCATAAACCGTAGGGTCGTTGGCAGGATCGGATAGGATAGGATAAGGATGGGATGGGATGGATTGGGATGAGATAATGAATCTATTCCGTCTGCATACGGCATAAACACTGGTTTCAATACAGTCCTCGTTGTTGGTCGTGTTTGGAAGGTGATAATCTGTTTGTTGTTGTCCTTTTTGCATTTCTGGTTGGATCAGGCCATAGTATCCGCTGTTGGTACTGTGGGAAGTATGTTAATTTCCCATTGAGGCAAACTAGTCGTTCGTTGAATCAAAATTTTGCTCTTCCATTGAGGCATAGTAGACCATATTCGTATCCTCGGTAATGAACTGGATCTAGCACGAAGTGGAGGCTCTTGCGGGGAAACATTTACATATGAAAAGGTTCTCCCGTTTAAGGAGGCTCACAATGGTTTTCAGGGTTTTACAACTGTGCTAATTTCAGCAACTGTAAATAACAAACCAGTTGAACTTTCTACCATTTTTTGGTAGCAAATACTAGTTCAATTATCACTGAACCAAAAAATAAGTGTATGACGTTATGGACAGTTACCATAGCAACGGTGTGTGGAGGTCAAAGAGACCCATTTCGAAGCTTCGAACGTAAATGGCGCAAGAACGAACTCGGTAACCCCCATTTTTTCAATTTTATTCTATTTTACATGAAAAGAGGTAAAATTACTGAGATTTTAAAAAAAATTCTCTCGAGCGGATTTTATGAAAATGCTATAAAACGTTATAATTGAATGACCAAAAATCCGCTCTAGAGAATTTTTTTAAATTTCATCTATAGTTTACTCTCTGTACACACTGGCCCATTCTGCAAAAAAATGTGGGGTCACCGGGCTTGTTTTTACGTAATTTCCTTCGCGACTTTCGAAAGAGCCACGCGCGATCCTCGCGAGTTTTAAAATCTGGCCTCTACAAGATCGCACCTTCCGCATGCGCAAGTCTTCTCCGCTGCTTAGCAGAGCCCGCGATTGTTTGGTTATGGGATAAGCTTATTTATAGCGGAGCTCTGGCGGAGCACCATACCTATAGAAACCCGTCAACTGCTTTTCTCATGGTAAAAGCGGCCAGCGGTATTGCTCGTGGCGCGCACGACGACGACGACGACGACGACGGTGGAGTTGCCCAATAATTAATAATATCCTAATAAGTAATAGTAATTGGACCGAGTGGAGTACAATATTTCAAAATCAGACGAGCGCGAAGCGCGAGGCTGATTTGAAAATACGAGCGCGATTACTCCCTGAATTGTACGACACGAGGTCCAATTACTAATTAATCGTATCTATAACAAATTTCGGAATTAAAAATGTCTTTTGGGAAGGTCTTTTGAGCGAAAACGTCTGTAGCGCTTTCCATATGTTTTGAAAACTGCAGGAAACGTTTGCAAAGGAAGCCATTAAAGCGCGCGTAATTGACGTGAAAATCACGTGGGTATCCAATTACAGGTATCCAATTACAAAAAGTTCAAATTGGATACCTGTAATTGGACACCCACGTGATCGCGCGTCGATTACGTGACAAATAGGCGCGCGGAGAACCAATCACGATCGAGAATTTTGTTATAGATACGATTATAACCATAATAATCCAACATGGCGGCCATACTCCACCTGACCCAGTTGGGTCCTTAACCGCGGTCAAACGTAAAAAAATAAGAAAAGTCCTTTAAAGATAACGTTTTTACTTTGAGAGCTCAAAGATGATGAGTCTTTCATCAGTCTGTGAGTTTACTGAATCATTTCATGAATTACTAAAAAAGTTTTAAGGTTTTTTAAAGCGAAGAATGTGGAGACTGTTCGGCGTGGGATGTTTTTGTTTTCTGTTTCAATGCGTGACTTCAGGAAAACCGATTCACCTTATTGTTCCTAAAACTGTTTTAGTAATTCATAAAATGATTTAGTAAACTCACAGACTGAAGAAAAACTTATCATCTTTGAGCTCTCAACGTAAAAACCTTATCCTTAAAGGACTTTTCTTACTTTTTTACGTTTGACCGCGGTTAAGTTGGGTCCCCAGTTCATCGGTTACCACTTGTTCACAGGGATGGAAAGGACTTTTAGGGTCAGGGTTAAGGTTAGGGCTAGGGTTAGTTAGGGTTAGGGTTGGGGTTAGGGTTTTTGGGGGTTAGGTTTTGGGGGTTAGGGTTAGGGTTAGGTTTAGGGTTGGGGCTAGCATAATTAATAAGGTCCTTTCCATCCTGTGAACGAGTGCTAACCCAGCTCATCAGCTAGTTTGCAGCGTGCAACTTTGATATAGGACATCCGTGTCATGGCCAATTGACAGCTGTCAAAACAAGGTTTCCGCTGACCAGTATCACGTGGCCATATCGCGGGCTCAAGTTTAGAGCTCATATAGGTCAGCTGTTTTTTTGAAGGTGACCGCTGACCACGCACTAGGTTTCGATTAGATCGCAGGCTCAAGCCAGGTTAATTTAACCAAAACGAGGCTTAATTTTCCGCGCGCTTTCTGCGGCTCGTAATTTCACATTCAGTTGGTTTCTTCATTTTGACCAAAACAACTTCATCTTCTTCGAAGTTTGCGAAGTTTGTCTTTTAATTCGCGTAAAAGGCATAAAAATCAATAACTAATTAACAGATACTCCGGAAGGTGAATTTTCAAGTGATAAAAAGTATAGCAAAACATTTGCCTCAGGAAACGCTTAAAACTTGGCTCGACTTGCATAATCGACGCCCGGATTGTGTGGTTGAAAAACAAAATGATTCAAGGCTTCAAGGACTTTCACTTTACCGCGGCACCTCGCAGCTCACCAAGAAAGGTCACTTAACAGTTCACCGGCATTAATGGGAGGAACGAGTAGCTCAAAGTTAGTGGAAGAAGTTCTTTCTTTGGACAAACCGTTTGCTATTTTTCCAGATGCGTGTTTTAACTCAAGTGAATTCGTATTTTCAACCTCTACAACACATGTGACTGAATTAAATAAATTTAAGCTTAACATTAAATGGTTTAATCGTTCTTATTTTTATTCCGGAAAGCAATTTGTATTTTTCTCTCGACTGGATATAAATAACAATCATCTCTACTCGTTTTGCAAGCAAAGAAGTAGTTGAATTGTTTGTTTGTTTTGTTGTTTTCATGCAAGCGAACGAGTGTTTTCACTCCGCTTGGCTGACTGTTTTCAGTGTTTTTCGACGTCGGTGCCTCAACAGCATTAAAAAAAGTTTTGCCCCTAACTTATTAACAAGTAATCGCAATGAGTCCTCGTAAAATTAAGCATTAAGCCCAGGCTAAACGATCAAACACTTCATTCAACATCGTGTTGGAAGATAATTTAAAACGGCTTTCTATGTTTGATCCAGATGAAACATTTTCATCCAACATTTCGCTCTACGAACAAATGTTTGATCGTTTAGCCAACCCAACCAAGAAAGTGCACAGTCAGTAAAAAGCAAACCAAATGAAGAACGTGAAAATTTCAGCGATAACACACAAAAAGTGTCCTGTGTACTCGCTTTGTCTTGTGTTTGGTCAAACATTGTTTGTTTTCCTGCTAGGAGAGGTTTCTCGCCCAAGGAAATTTGTTTACCGGCTAGTCACCCAACGTTATGTTTGTCAAACACAATGTTCAGGAAAATGTTTGATCGTTTAGCGGGGGCTTTAGTATTACTTGTGTTTTGCGCAAAGAAGGCAATTTCAGCAACTTATGAAAACACAAATAATATCAATTCTTAATTTTTCTCGGCCCAGTGCGATTACCAATCCAACCATCGGTTTGTTTTCCTTTTTCTCTTTTCTCCGATATTTAAGCTTATGTCAAAATTGCTTAACAATTTTTGCTACGAAATTGTCACTTGTCTATTTTCCCTACCTTCTCCAAACCTACGCATCGTCAGTGAATTTGTTTTCTTGTAATGTTTTGTTATTCTGTGGTTTGTGAATCGCGGTCAATTCCTGTTGACTGCTCTAAACGATCAGGTTCATACTCTACGGACCGTTATGTAAAAATTTAAGATTGCTTAGTAATTTTTCTAGCTTACTAGAAGCTTACTTGTCAACTTTCTTCACCCTTTCCAAGAATCTTCGATCAAACATAGGCGTCGTGTTGTTTTGGAATGTTTTAATGTTTTGAGGTTTTTGAACCGCGGTCAATTCCTGTTGACTGCTCTAAACACAAAATATTGGCGCAAGGAAAAAGCCACGCGAAGTTGCTCAATACCAGTAACTAAAATAATAACCATGGAGCTTCGCTTTTAGGCTTGGCTAAATCTATATATTATAAACGTATTTTCCGAAGCGGAGTTGGAACTTAACCTGTTAACCAAACTTGCATTGTTGGTGTGTTCTCGATAATTTTGATCATCATAATCTGACTATCTTGTGCGACGTACGTAAGCTTACGTTTTGACTGAACACCTGGGAGACGCACGAACATGTGACGCGAGACGGCTGTTTACAATTCCATTTTCCTGCTGGCTGGTTAACATTGTCACAACTTACCAAGAAGTGAAACTAAGCTGATCTGGTTATTCTTCTCTCGGAATTGTTTCCTGGAAGTGTTTTACAATGGGATCGAGAATTCTCTTCGTTCGAGTGACGCGAGGTTCTGTCGCTGTGCACTGGGAGGGAGGCATGCTGAGGATCGCCAGCAATCCCGTTTTAACGAACTTTAAATGCAACTCTCTTAAATGTGAATAGGACAGTCCGCTTCCAGCAATTTTCTGTGCCATTGACTGTTTAATTGCACCATTGTCTTCCTTGGGGTCGTAAAGCCTTCCACTGAATGTCTGGAGAATTCCATGGCGCCGACAAGCTGGCAACTGCTTGTTCGACACTAACAACTCCAGAACAATTTACAATTTTTTCCTTGTTCAGTTGAAGTGCAGAATTAAACAGAATTTTTTCAGGGCTTTTGCATCCTCCAAGGCGTCGTGGACTTCGAATTCTTCGTTGAAAAGGTGCGAGTAAAGGGCTGATTGGTTTGATTTTCAAGATCCCGATTCAAGTTGCAGAGCTGGGTGTTTTTCTTTCAACAGATGTTTGACAAGGATTTGACTGTCACCAAAGTAAACGTTCATGTTTCTTAATTTCCTGTGAAAAGTTTCGCCGCTTTGCCGGAGAAGTATTGGCGTGTCAAATGTTGAGGAATGTAAAAGATTGTTTCTGGGCTGGAGATTAAACTCGATCAAGAAAGGCTACGAACTCCTGCAGCGCTTCACTAAGAGATGCAGTTTCCACTGGTTGGTTTTCTTTAAATAATTTTCTAGTTCCATTATTGTTTTGTACAGATAGTTTGTTCACTCGTGTAGCTTGTTCACTTGTGTCCAGTGAGAAGAATTTACTTTGAGAACAGGGTGCTATTTTCATCAATGGCAGACAGCTGACAGAGTTCAGCGTTTTTTCCAGTACAGGTAGTTTCGGTGTCAAAAACAACAAAAGTGTAAGTTTTAGTTGGATCAAAAGACAGTTTTGCTGGATCAGGTTGTGCAGAATAAGGTGGTACTATTTTCTCGTACTGAAGAAACTCGTTTTCTGAGATGTTTTTTCAAGAGATGTTCAATATGAGTGTGTGCTGTTGATGTAGGCTGGTTTATACTTGTATCTAGATTTAACCCAACTGTGGTTTCATATGTTGTTCCTTCCTGAGCTTCTTTGTGAGCAGTTTGCTTAGATTTTTGACCACGTAACTGGTTCCGCCTATACTTGAAATTTTTGGTAGACTTTCTATTTCTATCACTCAACAGTTTTTTATCCATGAGGTCTCCATGGGATACACAGAAATTCCCAGGCTCAATATTAAAGGCTTCCAAAGTTCTACTTACATAGCCATAGCCAAGATTTCTTTGTGCCATGCCACATGCTGCTCAAAAGTCATTACTTTCACTCCCCCCATAATACTGGATTTTTTTGTTGAAATGGTACTATTTAGACTTTCATTTCATTGAGAGTTGGCACAAGGTGAAAGCTTCTTGACAACAATACCAGTAGTGTATTCAGAAAAGATGTTATTAAAAGGCAGTTTTGAGGGGTTCACCATGTAAATCCTTGCTGTTTGGTAGGTCTGTGTGTTTGTAGCTTGCAGGACTTTTTTTGTAACCACACCAAGATACATTTCATGAACTGTGGTCCCCAAATGAATGTGGCACTATACAGCTGAGGCTTAATTTTAGACTCTCTGGATTTCTGGCATTTTGAGTCAGCATAGCTGAAGCATTTTACTTTCTTACTCAATTGAACACCTTGGATCTTTGAAGCGATCTTTCAGATTGTAAAGATGGGTTGTTAGGGATCGTTTTGTGTGAATTATGTCTGACCACTTTTCAACTTTGTATGGTACTTTGCTATGAAGATCAGCAAGAGTAGTACTGTCATCAACTCCAACATTATGTAGCAAACTGAATCCCACTGTCAGCAACACTTGTCCAAAGTTCAACTGCCACATCTCTTTCCATTGACTTTGATGAACCTGTATGATTTTTTCTGTAGTCACGCTTTTTAGCCATTTTTCCTGAGTTTTTGCTAGATTCACACACCCTACAGGATTTGCATCTGGTTGCATAAGATAGTACTTTCCCGGTGGCAAGACCCATTGTTTCCCCATGACCTGTCAGGGAGTTGTGCCCTTTTCCTCTCTTTTGCCAACCCATGTCATAAGATACTGCTATACTGTGTACTCTAATGACAGTATTTAAATGTGTATTCTGGGTTAGCACCCTGGGAGGGAGGGGAAAAATTGGATGGGGGTGTGCAGCCCGCTTCCAGAAACCCTTACCCTATTTCAGACCAAACTCTGCGATTTTCCCTACACTATTTCAGGACCTGACCAAACATTAGATACCCCTTTTCAGACCTATTTCATGTACACAGTTGGAATAAACATAATTTGAGCCTGAATGGGCAATTGTTGATGGTCTTATCGCCTAATGATGAAGAAGTAGCTTCTTCTAAAAGACATACTCAATTCAAGACTAGCGTGCACAAAGCATACCCATTTTCAGATTGAAATGGTCAAAATCGATACCCTATTTCAGACGAAAAAAGGCTAAAAAACTATACCCTTTGGGGCCGCACATACCTATATAGCCCATGGAAGAAAGTACACCCCCAGGGGGGGGGGGGGGGGGGTGGGTTAGCAGAAGAGAGCCAAATGTGTTTTATTTATACTAGTTACAGCTGTGTTTTCTTCTGTGTATGAAAACAAAAATATTCTATGGCGTGCCACAAGAAGGCATTGCATGACTATTTTTATACCATGCTGTAGAAATTACATTACATAGCCCTACAAAATCAAAGGCTTCCCTGCATTCTGATTGGTTGTATTTTTTATGGGATGAATCTAATTACAGTATTAAATGGGGTATGTATTTAAAAATAAAGCTGCCACATATTTTCTCAGACATATTATTTTATTTGTTACCTGCACTAATGATATGATAATAAAATAATATTCCAAGCTGCATCCATTGTCTTGGTTTTCACCAGCAAAAAAAGTGCAAAAATTATGACTCACCTACTTGACAATGTGAGCAAGATTTAAGGTCATTTTTCAGCACTTCCATGTTAACATGCCATGTGCCTAAGACATACCTGCCAACCCCCAGAGGGGGGGGGGGGGGGGGGAGGTGGGTACTAAAAAAATCAATACGGGGAGGCTCCACCCTGAGTTCTGACCCCTTAGCCTTTTGTATAAAAAAATCCACTTCTTCTTTCCTTTTTGACATCTCGAAAATAATAAAATTCATGAAATTTTTTTGAAAAAGGCCACGGTAGGTATTCCCCGGGAGAGTTGGTGCTCTAACCGGGAGACCGGGAGATTTGATGAAAAACTTGGAGACTCCCGGGAAAACCGGGAGAGTTGGCAGGTATGCTAAGAGGTGAGCGTCTCTCTCCTTGTTTTGCTATAAAAATAATATGATTGCTCATGTATTGAACGCTCCAAAAGAAACTGCGATATTTTCAATTTTGTGAAGCAACGTTTTACGCAAAAAAGAATATATATTACCTGTTTTGACCTAGTCACTATTTTTGTGGGAGGCTCAAGTTCCTCTTCCTCAGTTTCACGTTTTTCCATGGATCTATTCATGCTTGCCTTTGAGAGGTTTTTCATCACGCTCAAGCGTCTTTTAGATGGAAAACGACCTTTGTAGCGGCCAGAATTGACACGGGCAGGATAATCGTTTTCCTCGTCGCTTTCACTGGAAAAGGCCATTGTTGCAGAGTGTAAAGCATGGCCACAGAAGAAGCCAGCCAAGCAAAGGTAACGAAAAAGGCCAGGAGTGCAAGTGTTGTTGTGCGGCATTTCGTAGTCCAGTCCCGCGTCCAGATGATCGATCGCGGCATGTACGTAAAATGTTTTCCTCAGACCAAGATATGCTGCTTGAGGTAGATTTTTTTCTTTACAGGATTTCAAAAATAAAGACTTTGTAGGTCTAAACGCTTGTAGAACACGTGAATTGTTATCAATTCATGTTAAAATTAGCCTTGTGCAAAAAAATTTACTCGCCGCCATGGTTGTTTTGCTTCTCTGCGGATTTTAAATCGCGCGCGTGTAAAGTAACACGCGCGGCTAGGACCCAGACCCTCAACGGTATTAAAACTATTGTGAGCCTCCTTAAGCTTCGTGTGCACGCTAGTTCCAGCTCATTGCGGAGGATATGAATAAGGTCTATTTTCGTACCCTGTCAAAAATACCTTGCCGTATCAAATGTAATCTGCCATCTTGAATTATTCAGTTAAAAATGTTTCTCACAAATTCCATTACGTTTGGGTTATTTCCGAAGCTCTTCAAATATTAAGCTGAAACACTGTTCAGCCCTTTCAGAGCTATAACTAAGAATTTCGCCATTGTGTGCATTTTCACTATTTTGTGTACTACTGCAGTAAAACCCTCATATTAACGTCGCCAGCAACCACTCTCGCCAAAACCTCCATTATAAGAATGAGAAAGTTCGTTTAACAGAACTGCCGTATTTCAATAATATTGCGTAGGTTTTTCGTCAATGTAATTTGTGCAAAAGGGTATCCTATCCTGACGTTTCCTTGTGTAGGCCCGTGAGGTGGGTGGGATATCACTTTGTGGGAACGTTGGCAATGGAAGAGAAACTGCCTTCTGGAAAATAGGGAGCTTAAGCAACGAGGACGGCAACGGCAACGAGAACGACACAAAACAATAGGCTTAATGAGCAAAAACAATGGCTCTGCACGTTTGTTTTACATTTTGGTACATTTCTTTGCCGTCCTCATGAAAACAACAACGTGAAATGACCAAATTTTAGGTTTTATCGATAACGTGAGCTTATGGCGGTGAAATCTTTCTTTTTCCCAAGTTCAAAGCCGTTTTCGCTACGTTAGTTCCAGGATAGTTCGCCAGCATTTTACAAGTGAAAAAAGTTGGAAAAATCGCGAAAGAGTTACAATAACGAGAAGTTACATTTTGAAATTAAGTTTTCGTGCCGTCGTCGTCGCTTAAGCTCCCTAATGTCTCTTTCATTCGGCTCTCTTCCCGATTTTTTTTTTTTTTTTCAAATTTTGAGAAAACGGTACTGTTTTGTTTGTATGCCTGTTTTTGCTTTGTTTTGTCGATATAGGTGTTGCTTATTTGTTGTGTTCAATTGTGTTTCAGGTAATCAAGGACAGCCCAAGGCCAGTGCTGTTGGCGCTCCCTCGCACAGAGTTGACATTGGCTGGGGTCAACAATTGCAGAAACAAGGCTCCAAAGGAGAGGTTGCTTTGACTCGAGCAGCTCCTAAAGCGATCAATAAACGCTTGCTGGAGAAGAGCTGTTCTTCGACGAGCGGCCACGAACCATCGGACTCACCATTGGGTCAAATGGAAATTTCATTCCAGCATTTGGAATTTCCTTTAAAAATGGGTATTTACCACGAGCGCAAGTCGAGTGTTTGGAAACAAAATCGCAAGATTTGGGGGGCCAGTCGGCGTCTGGTAATGCTATGGAAAAGGAAATACTAGTGCTGACAGTGGCGTTAAACCGAGTAGAGTTGGATTGTCACGGAGTCCAGGCCGGTCTCTGCTATTCAGTCAGCCCCCTGCTGAAGACCAGAAGCCCCATGCTGGTTCCAATGCTGGTCAGTGCGGTAATGGTTTAGAGCATGTAGGCACCTCGCGGTTGAGCGGCATATCTAAAGAAGCTCCCCACCGAAAGGAAAGGTTCTTTAGAGTGGGCTCCTCTCCAGATGGAGGCAGTCCAGCAGTGGAAAGCTCATTGCAACTTGCAGGAGCTGCTGTCGCTGTTGAAGACCAAAGCGCCAACAGGCCGGCTGGTGTCAACAGTACGAATAGAATGGAGCAACAATCTGCTTCAAGGGGCAGCATGAATACTGGGACACAGGAAACCTCTGTGGTTATAAACGATGAATCTGATGATGACATTGGTGGTATGAAAAGATTTTTCGGTTTTCATTGTACAATCATATGACTCCCTCACAATCACATGATTGTGCATTCAGTCATGAACGATCGTTCTACCAGAGTATTCGCAGTACAAAGGACACCTAATGTAGTACACTGTACTAGTGATTCAAGGGAATAACAGCCCTGTCAAAATGTGCCGGCAGCCGGTAAATTTGCCCCCAAAAGTCAATTATTTGCCCCTTACTTTATACTTGGACTTTACTGTGAGTTCACCACAGGGCGCCAACACAATCAGTTTGTGTAAAATGTAGCAAATGTATGAAGTTAAGAAAAATTGCTGGTTGCAGTCGAGTGCGCACTTTTAAAACGTCAAAAATGTAGTTATTTTCTTGAAAACATAGGAATAACGTCTTCTGTCCATGTGCGTGAAAGAAAATCAAACAAAGCGTGATCAACATCCGGGACACACGCTCTGTTTTATTTTCAGATGTGCATTTACAAAAACACAATACCCGCTCAGATCCAGAGGCGAATATATGGCAGCTATACTGTAATTGACACATTCCTACATCTGACGTTTTGGATATGCCATTTGTCGAGCGGTTTTCAATTGTTTTCCCAAAGCAATTCGTATTCCCTTTGGTCTTGTTTACCACCCATCGCAACTGATTAAAAAGAAAAGAGAAAAAGTGGTTCTGTCCTCTCACGCGAGTTCTCGCGCGCCAACGCTTGTCGCGAGAAAACGCGCGAGTTTCGAGTTCTGATTAAGTCATTGTGTTGGTTGGCTGTGATTGGTTGGTTCTGGTTGGGTTACGTACACTTACTAACGTTGAAACGTTGAAAACCGCTATGATGGCAGTAATGAATTAGAGGCGCGACATCAGCTGATTTTGTATGCAGTTATAAAGGGTGTATACTCCTCAATTTGTTAAGAAAAATTTATAAAAATATAACATAATAATATAATTGTTATTGCAATGGGAACGCTGAAGAAAATACGGAGCTTAGCTTTCAGTAGAGAGGGATTTTTGTGGCTGACTGCTCCAAAAAACTGGGAATGTGTTTTAGCTTTTCAAGATCCTTGAACAATGTGCTCTGAACTTTTTCCTGTCATAGATATGTAGAATTATCTTAGTTATGAACAAGATACAAGGTGGTTTTCAAGTTGTATTGCTATTATTTAGGATACAGTATTTTTATTTAACCTAGCTCTGTTTAACAGCTCGGTTAGCTTGATAGGCACCTTGAGGACTGGGAACGTGGCGCTCTTATTGCTTTAGTTTTTAGACATTTTTTTGAAATTTGGCAGAAACTTAAGCAACTTTTGCTGGTAAAATGTACGTCTTAAAAAGTGCGAGACGTTAAAACAAGCAGTTTAAAAATATGTACGTATGTAATAAAAATTACCTTTTTCAGCATAAGAGCTGTTTGTGTCTCCAGCAAAACCAACACCAGTGCGAGCTTAAAGTCATAAGCGAGGAGTGAGAGGACTTCCTTTGACCTGGAAAAACGGCTTCCGCAAGTGTCCCAAATTTGTCTTATCCGCCTCTAGTTCGAAAGATCAGAACAGTTTACCGCCGGACAGCAATCAAATATGGATAAAACAGAGTTAGAAGGTCCAATTAAAAGAGTGGCGTCAAAGTGGAATATCGAGTGATCTCTAGAAGGTTTGTCGAGTACCAGATCGAACGCGCACCGTGTTCCTTGAACAATTTAAAGCCGCGCGTGTTTGTGTCCGTTCGCGAAACCAATCAAATTGCTATTTGGCCGAGTGTTTGTTATTGCGGTTCTGTTCGCGTGTTTTATTTCAAGGTAAAACGGAAATCGCTCGAACAACGACATGTGTATAAGGCTGGCGAAGATAATGATGAAAACGATGGTGTATTTTGTTTTGACTTCTGTGGAGCCCGTGCCCCATTTTGATGTTGACACAATTGCTGCTACATCTGCGTTTGTTAAACACGTAAAAGCTTCACCTCAGTTGGTTTGATATTTGTTGAAAACTGACATCAAATTTCCCGTAGCAACTATCAGCCGATAGTGCCTCTACTGAAACACCCAACTGTTAAAATGGTGTTTGAATTGGATGCAAGAGAATTTTGATGACAATAAACTAAAACAATAAGTGAAGTTGAGTATTACATATTTTCCAGTTACCTGAAGCATTCACGATAATACGGAGCCTCTCAGTCGTGCCAACAGCCGGCGCCACGAGCCCAAGTCAGGCTACGTCGCTCTTTATTTGAACTGGACAATGGATATGCTCCTTCTCCGCATTCTGTTTTTTTCCTGCTGCTTCCACGAAATGTTTGCCTTAAAATGCGCATATCATGGATCATTGAATCACAGTAGCCACCCCTGTCCATCAGTTAGATGTGACGTGCCAGCGAAAACCAGTGGTCTTAGTTTCATTTGTACTCCATGAAGCTATTTATGCCTCTTCTGTTCTTCTTCACAATGAGACTGATCTACGACGAATGGAAGGCATAGAGCTGTTTTTAATTGAGTGTCGAAAGTAATTCTGGTTTTACTTTGGTTTTTTATTGCTTCGCTCTGTGATTGGCCAAGAAAACTCGCGCCACTTTCTCAACCAATGAGAAACAAAACAATCGTGATTTGCACGCGCGTATTTTCCCGCGCTTTGCGTCGGCTACATGTAATTGCTTCGTATTCTGATTGGCTCATTGCACTGCTTACCTCTGTTGTGATTGGTCAGAGTAATTGCTGTGGTTTTGGTTTTACGACACTCAATTGAAAAGCGCTCTAATCAAAACCAATCGTGACTTGGTTTTGGTTATGCTTATCATTGAATGAGAAAGTGGCCCCAAGCAATTGCTTGGTATTCTTATTGGTTCATTGCGTTGTAGCGTCGGTCGTGCCGATTGATTAGAGCAATTCCTTTGGTTTTGGTTTTAACTATACTACCTCTGCTGATCCTACTCAATTTCGAACTAAAGTGTCTAAATCACCTCAAATTAGTTATTTATGTCATCCCATTCCAGTCTGACCATTCCGATCGACCGTCTACGTATGAAAGGCTTCGCGTTGACACTATCGCTTTTGTAGCGTTTTCCTCGTCCACACTAAAATACTCGAGATGGAGAAAAACAAAGCGAAGCGTTTTCAAATGTCTCCACTTTTTATAATTGGGAGAGCATTTTTGATTGCATGCGTTTGCCATGAAAACGATAGCGTTTTCGGATCGTTTTAATGTGAACGCAAGGCCAAAGCGCATCGAAATGTATGCATGGGAAATGTGCAAGGGGCCTTAGTTGAAAACTAAGCTCTAAATGCTGACTCCATAATGTGACACACCGCAAAAACTGCTGTTTATAACTTTGATCACGGTAACGGAGGGGGCTATAAAACTTGAGCGAAAAGACCTCTGATATGCAGGGTAGAGTTGTATTTACCTTATTTCGTTTGTTTGTGTTCGACATTGTGGGGGAGCTCTTAATTTCATCGCTCTGTTAACATTTTGAGACGTAAAGTTTTATCAACATTTATTTTAATAAGGCACAGTCTTCAGTGCTTCCAAAAAATTTCAGCGTTGTGGCTGTCAAAGAAACGCCATATGGTTCTCAAAAACGTGCATATATTGCGCATTGTACTGTAGACGCCAGGTTTTTGTAAACAGTATTGAAGAAAGTTTCATCGTTTACCGTCAACATGTTATCGTGAATAAACAATGGGGGTATTCCCGACAAGAACTTTTCAGAGCAAACAGATGATCGAAACAAGCTGTTCGAATGAAGAAACATCTAAGATCTGGAGAAAGAAGAAAATTGTGCCGAGTATACATGTGTCAACACCAGCTTGTCGCAGGCGGGCTGCTTTCATCAAACCAGAGAAAGCCAAGTCAGCTACAAATTGCGTCGATAAAAATATGCTTTGGGTCTATTGGACACCCAAAAGGAGATTTTCCTGGCCAAATACAAACTGAAATGGAATCAAGAGTTTTTGAGCGACTGACGATGCGGGAACATTCAGCTGATGTGGAAACGACCGGGTCATTTGCACAAAGGAAAGTTTTACAAAAAGACTTTTAAATGCTAATTATTTCAATGGCGACTAACTTGACACTGAAGACGGATGTTAGTGTAGGCAATGATTTTAACTGATTATGGTCACAAATTTTTATCTGTCCTGCAGGTAATGGATATATCGACCGACTCTGTCGGCCGGACGCCTCTGAATTTACATTTCATCATGGATTACAACTACTAGAGGGTACCGAATCGAAGGATGCTTTGAATTGGAAGCTATACTTTTTGTATACCGAGCGCTCGTGTTATAAAACAAGAAAATTCAGTGCTACATTATACAGTGCAGGCCGTGCCCAAGTCTCAACTGATAAACTCCACACTTGTTAACTATAACTTTTGCGAGAATCATGTTGCAAGGCCTTCTTGACTGTAATCTAATCACCAAATGGCTGAATTTTTCAACTGGCAATAAAGCGTGTGCTTTAGGTCTCTTATCAGGATATAGAAGGATATGGATGTTTCGAGACGTTTCAGCAAAATAACCTTACGCGAAAAAAGTCGCACGACTTTTTACTAACTTCGCTAGACTTTGAAACATATTTAATGTTTAATTTTCTGTAGTGTCACACGCACGCTTGGAAAAAATTTGGAGTTCTGTTAACAGAAGTCGAACCTTTGACCTTGCGATTATTAATTCAGATGCTCTAACAAGCTTAAAATTTAACATCATACTTCACTTGATGTTGCCTGTGGAACATTTAACGACTATTCCGCACAGCTGGCTGTGGTTTTATCATGTTTTATTAGGGCATGCCCTGGGGCATGGTTTAAAGCTGTTTTTAATTGAAGTATCGGTAGTGACAAGCAGCTTACTTCTCTCTTCAATACTACTGCTTGGTCCAACTTGTGAAATAAAAGGATATTCGCAAAAGACAACATGCCTTGATGTATAGATAAATATTCCTAATTGGTAGCATAAGCCGTATATATGACGGACAGTGAAGTCGGAACACACATGTCAATATTGGGACTTCAAACTGAAGGGTTGAACATCTTAAAACGTGATCAAAATGTAATCAAAATTTCATGCAGTCAGACTGAGACACCAAGGCGCTCACCACAGCATTTCCATATTAATCCTGATGTTAGTTAATAGCAGTGCGAAACTAATGAGGGTGACTAAAAGAAAAAACCAACGGATGATGATGATAATGATGATGATTATCATTATTGTTGTTTGTGGTGATGATGATGGTGATTGTGGCACAGGACACAATACACCTTATTCCAAAATGGCATGCATTGCATGCTGATTAGCCCTCCTTGTCTCTGAAGTGAAAATGACGCAAAGAAGGCTAATTAACACACAAACAAAAGAATGATAAATTGTGCCGCCATTTTGGAATAAGGTGTATGGCGGGGACTTGTTTCCTAAAGAGAAGTGGTATTCTCCTACACAGATCTTATCGTTCTTCGAGAGAAAGCCTCTGGGGAAAAATATCCTTTTAAAAATGTTGCACATGATACCTCTGCGCATGTTCAGCAGTAATGATACGTTTGTTACAGACTGTATATGAGATGGAGAGGAAACAAATCCTTTTGATCAAGAGTCAAGGGTTGAAATTGCCTTCCAAGAGGAGAGGAGACACACGGCAGAAGAAACAAGGGAGCACAGGCATTTTGACCTCTTACGGTGACTGACTATGAGGTGTCAATTTCATATTATCTCCCAAGACCATTAATATGACCCAATTAGAATTATTTCTCCCGATGTCATCTGCTCTTATCATCGATACAAAAACATTAATTAAAAAATAAATAGTAAAAAATGAATAGGTTACAGCTAGTCATGGATCTGGGGCGTGATTTTTACTCCAAATATAAGTATACTAATGAAGTCGGTGTGATTAGAAGAAAACATTTGGATTCAGTGATTTTGTTAGAAATTGCCATTAGTGAGTCCCTGGGACTCACCCTAAGAAGAATTAGAGTCTCAGACCAAAATCAGTGGGTCCCTCTACAAAGTGCTCAGTGTCATTTTCGATTTTCTGTTTTGCAGAGTTAATAGTAAATTTTCCTCCATTCTAAAGAATGGAAGCTGAAAAATGGATAATTGAAAGCCGAGACAATGTACAGCAATCACAATAAAAACCAACAACAACAACAGAGAGCAAAATGAAGAAATGGACATATCGTGTAAAATTACATGAAATGACTGACCAAAAGTTCGTGTTATGTTAGCCATCTTATGTCTTCTTTTCACTTTTTCCAGCCAAATTTTTCAGTGAAGGAACGTTAAGGTCAAAGGAAGATTGATTTGTGGTTACGTTTGTTCAAATTGTAACTAAATTTAATACGCTGAATTTAGGAGCACCTTAATTAAAGATTAAAGAAAGATTGCGACACTTTTAAAGAAATATGTGATGATCAGTAAATTGCATCCGATATGTTTAGGCAAATTGCACAAAAGTCCTGACTTGAACCATTAACAAAGTACAATTTGTAGTTCAGTTGTTATTAGAAATGCGAGCAGCTCATCGTTTTGTTCAATTCATTTTATTGTAAATAGTAGTTTAATGTACTGTATATACTATACAATTTTATTTTTATAGTTTTTTCTTTCTCGGAGAAATTAGCTATACAGCTACTCTTGTCAGTCCGAGGTGAAATAAAGGTGATGTGCTGGGATGTGAACGTGTCATGTCAGCCTTTGTTGCGTCCTGCAGGACGCATGCCGTATTATTTTAGCTTATTTTGAGGCAGGTACAAAAGTCGGACCGGATCAACTCGGACCGCTAGTCCGGGTCGGATCAAATCGGATCAACTCGGATCGACTCGGATCATGAAAAAACATAAAAATTAAATGAAATTGAAACTTTTACCCATTTGAAGGTTAAAATTCCGGTAAAAAATGGGCCAAATTAAGAAAGACTCGCGACTTTTCTCCGTGTCGTGCTGTGTAGTCAAGCCGCCATTTTGTATTCTAAGCGCCAGTTCCTCTCGGACTCGTCGGGTTTACCTAAAACATAGAATCCGGAATCCGGAATCTAGAAACTGGAATTAATAATTAATAAGAGGGTTAAAAGAACCGAAGAAGACGATAGATGTCTTACAGGAGGAGGGTGACAGGAGTGAAGTCTTAGTCTGGGACTTGGTTTGTTCTTTCCAGTTGAGCCGATGTGGAGGGATATAGGGATAACTATTAAGAAAGACCGTATGCAGGATCATTAAATGCAACTTAACGAGCTGACCCGCGAAATTTTACACTAGCCTCGTACATGTTTAACGTTAAGAAACAAACAGGCCCATACAGCGCGGCCCTCGCTGCAAAAACGGAGTGAGAAGCATTGCTATTAACCACGTTTATCGCCTACTGTAAAAGTAGGCCTGACGGAGTCCTCAGTTGTTGTAGATATCCTTAACCGATCAGAAGTGGAGAGCAGCGGATTTCACGTGCTCGAGGTTCCTATATAAAAGTTTCAAGGTATATTGGGCACCATACTAATTTAGGTTTCAGCAAAGGAACGTCTCTTGGAAAGCCCCTCGAAAAAAAGACCAATGACAGAAGATAGTATGAGGGTGAAACAGTGCTGTAAGCAAACGAAAGCGCTAAAACAATCCTCACCCAGCCCCCATAGCTATCATTTATAAACGTATTTTTTAGTTGTAATAAATATTTTTTTGTCTTCTTTTTATCGCCAGTTAATCTCTCGAATTATATTTATTTCGTGTTAGTTTCTTTTTTCTGTATATTTAAAGTTTTTTAATCAATTTTTCTTCGTCTTTTGGAGATGTTCCGGAATGTACCGGGATGTTCCGGAACGTCCCATGTTCACCATTTTCTCGACGGCCACTCGACAACCTGTTCCCTGCTAGCAGAGGTCTCTGGCGGCGAGAAAGGAGGGAGACCTCTGCCGGTGCCCGACGAGTCTTACACAGAGACCGGTTTGCGCGTGAAATTTGCAAGTTCACAACAAACTACAATTAAAAGTGTCTGATGTCCGAGATGAAATTTATTCTCCCCAAACACTAGTACACCCAGCCGTCACAGCCACATGTGCGATTTCTTTTCCTTCAAGAGATGGAAAGTCACCTTCGATCTTGACAGCTTTGATTGCGCCAGTCTTTCACACGATAATATCTGGTCCTTAATGAGGGAGTTCAACGGAGATACAACCAAAACTAGTGGCTCGGGAGAGTACTGAGACTTGCAAACTTGACAACTCTGCGGCTACGTGGATTGCCAGTTGGGATTTTCCGTAACCTGTCGGAAGACATACGAATGTATCGCGTTTGTTCAAGAACGCAATAATAGCTTTCTTCTGCACTGGTGTTATATCCTTCATACTGAGACTGTTGAGGTAATAAATGGCCGATTTAAAATCTCGATCGAGGCTCATTTTGCTTTACGATACGATACGATACGATACAATACGATAATCTTTATTTAAACACGATCAATACGCCATTGCGATTGTAGTATTGCGGGCTCAGAAGTTTTCAGCAGAGAATAGAAAAAGAGCAAGCGCATTCCTGTTTAACGGAAACCGGTTTTTCAAAACCGGTTAGTTTCGACCAAGAATGTGGTCGGCGGCTACATGAGAGAACTCGTCGGGCACCGGCAGAGGTCTCTCTCCTTTCTCGCCGCCAGAGACCTCTGCTAGCAGGGAAGACCACCTGCCTGAATGTATGCACCGATACAGTTCCCAAACATTCCGGCATGGAGCAACAGACAATGACCAATCAGGCGTAAGCGTTCCCACGCGCAATTAAGGCCCCGTTTATATGGAGAAAAGGTGTCCCGGTAGAAGGGTCACCCGCCTACCCGAGCTACCCTGGGCGAGCCAACTTTTCATACATTTCCTTACAAAACTTGGCGAACCGTTTACATGAGAAGCAAAAAGTTGGCTCGGCTAGAAGGGTGACCCTCCTAGCCGGGTCACCTTCTTTCGATGGTAGGGTCACCCTCCTAGCCGAGCCAACTTTTCTCCATATAAACACTTTGGCTCGCCCAGCCGAGCCAACTTTCTCCATATAAACACTTTGGCTCGCCTAGCCGGGTCAACTCGGGTCAAGGTGAGACAATCAGAGCATGCGCGAGTGCTGTTGGTTCGGGCAAAAGGGTCAATTTTTTCTCATATAAACGCTCGGTAAAGTTGACTCGCCAAGGAGGATGACCCTTCTACCCGGGACAACTTTTCTCCATATAAACGGGGCCTAAGTCAAGATATGCAAAGTAATTTTCCTCTGCTCTTTGGTCACGTACCGTTCAAAATAATAAGCAAAAATAGCTCTTGTTTTATAAAGATCAAGCTGAAATGAATAACAAAACATTGAAAACGGAAAAAAAAAGTAGCTCGAATCAAAAAAGGTTGATCGAAAATCGAAAGCTGTTCAAAAAGTTGCCGTCAGCGTGTGGAAAGGCCTAACACTTTTCATCGACAATTAAGATGGTTTGATTTAAATATGTTCAATATGCACAATACATTGATTAGTATCGTTGTGGTGTGATTGAAAGCCGTGTGCTTTAAAGGAATCAGGCGGTTTATTAAAAGCAAAACCAAAGTAATAAAACGCTGCCCTAGAATAAACTTCATGGGCTTCATGACCTTTTGAACGTTTTGCCCAAAACGTTAAACGAATACTAGTTTCTTATAAACGGATAAGAAAACTGTTTAAACGGATAATAAACGGAATTTTACGTTAAACGGTAAAGCGTTAGTGTACGTTTTCTCATGCACGGTCACAAATTAAAGTTTTCGCTAGTTAAAGAGTCTCGTAAGCAATTGTTGTTTCTGTAAGTCATTGAAATGCTATTGGGGAAATGCTTATTGACCTATTGATTTTTGACGAGAAAACTTCTATAATACTGTGAATTTCTTTTGCATCGTGACGATTGTGGTCACGTGACCTACAAAACAGTGAAAAATCTTGAAAACCTTTCATACTACAAAAACACAACCAGGTAGTTAGGTTGGCCCCAATTAAGTTCCGTTGACGGTCAAACCTTCTCGATTTCAAAATTCTCGACCACTGAAGGATGTTGCTTAGCTTTCCACCATACGGAAAATCATAGGTTTGATTACTGTTGGGAAGTGAGACTTTTTTGCCATAGTACCATAGTCACAAGACGAGCATTGCACCTGACAACTAATTTACAATTTTAGTGCGGAATTAATATTTGTAACTGATTTCTTAAGTGAGACGATTGTCCTTTAGTAACCTCTCCTTGTTACGTCTCGTACCCTATCAGGGCTCCAAGCTCTGCGAGCAGTAGTGGAAGCACTGACGATCCGTGGTTTCCAGAGCGTAGTGAGAACAGGAGTAATAGAATAGAGGGAGGCCCCAGATGTCCGACAGAAGGAGCAAGTGTCGGGGCATTACCGCATCCAATTCAGAAAGACAAAAGCTCGGGAAACCCCATGGAAAATCCATCTAAAACTCCTGGGCAATTACCCCATCCAGTTCCTGAAGAAAGCAAGAAGGGGATTGCGTCTGGTACCTCTGGAGAATTGTCCCATCCTGTTCCCGAGAGAGCTAGGCCAGGGATTCCGACGGAAAATGCCAGTGACTATGATGCTCCCGTGAATGTTCCCCATTCGGTTCCAGAACAAAATCACCACTAGTAAAGTGGGGAATAACAGTCCTGTCAAAATGTGCCGGCAGCCGGTAAATTTGCCCCCAAAAGTCAATTATTTGCCCCTTACTTTATACTTGGACTTTACTGTGAGTTCACCACAGGGCGCCAACCCAATCAGTTTGAGTAAAATGCAGCAAATGTATGAAGTTAAGAAAAATTGCTGGTTGCAGTCAAGTGCGCACTTTTAAAACGTGAAAATTGTATTTATTTTCTTGGAGAACATAGGAATAGCGTCTTCTGTCCATGTGCGTGAAAGAAAATCAAACAAAGCGTGATCAACATCCGGGACACACGCTCTGTTTTATTTTCAGATGTGCATTTACAAAAACACGATACCCGCTCAGATCCAGAGGCGAATAAATGGCAGCTATACTGTAATTGACACATCTGACGTTTTGGATGTGCCATTTGTCGAGCGGATTTCAATTGTTTTTCCAAAGCAATTCGTATTCCCTTTGGTCTTGTTTTACCACCCATCGCAACTGATTAAAAAGGAGAGGGGAAAAGTGGCTCCGTCCTCTCACGCGCGTTCTTGCGCACCAACGCTTGTCGCGAGAAAACGCGCGAGTTTCGAGTTCTGACTAAGTCATTGTGTTGGTTGGCTGTGATTGGTTGGTTCTGGTTGGGTTACGTACGCTTACTAACGTTGAAACGTTGAAAACCGCTATGATGGCAGTAATGAATTAGAGGCGCGGCATCAGCTGATTTTGTATGCAGTTATAAAGGGTGTATACCTCCTGAATTTGTTAAGAAAAATTTATAAAAATATAACATAATAATATAATTGTTATTGCAATGGGAACGCTGAAGAAAATACGGAGCTTAGCTTTCAGTAGAGAGGGATTTTTGTGGCTGACTGCTCCAAAAAACTGGGAATGTGTTTTAGCTTTTCAAGATCCTTAAACAATGTGCTCTAGTGAACTTTTTCCCTTCATACATATGTAGAATTATCTTAGTTATGAACACGATACAAGGTGGTTTTCAAGTTGTATTGCTATTATTTAGGATACAGTATTTTTATTTAACGTAGCTCTGTTTAACAGCTCGGTTAGCTTGATAGGCACCTTGACTACTGGGAACGTGGCGGCTATTATTGCTGTAGACATTTTTTTGAAATTTGGCAGAAACTTAAGCAACTTTTGCTGGTAAATTGTACGTCTTAAAAAGTGCGATACGTTAAAACAAGCAGTTTAAAAACATGTACGTATGTAATAAAAATTACATTTTTCAGTATAAGAGCTGTTTGTGTCTCCAGCAAAACCAACACCAGTGCGAGCTTAAAGTCATAAGCGAGGAGTGAGAGGACTTCCTTTGACCTGGAAAAACGGCTTCCGCAAGTGTCCCAAATTTGTCTTATCCGCCTCTAGTTCGAAAGATCAGAACAGTTTACCGCCGGACAGCAATCAAATATGGATAAAACAGAGTTAGAATGTCCAATTAAAACAGAGTGGCGTCAAAGTGGAATATCGAGTGATCTCTAGAAGGTTTGTCGAGTACCAGATCGAAAGCGCACCGTGTTCCCTGAATAATTTAAAGCCGCGCGTGTTCGTGTCCGTTCGCGAAACCAATCAAATTGCTATTTGGCCTAGCGTTTGCTATTGCGGTTCTGTTCGCGTGTTATCAGTCATTTCAAGGTCAAACGGAAATCGCTCGAACAACGACATGTGTGTTAGGCTGGCGAAGATAATGACAATGAAAACGATAGTGTATTTTGTTTTGACTTCTGTGGAGCCTGTGCCCCATTTTGATGTTGACACAATTGCTGCTAAACCTGCGTTTGTTAAACACGTAAAAGCTTCACCTCTTCACCTCAGTTGGTCTGATATTTGTTGATCAAATTTCCCGTAGCAACTATCAGCCGATAGTGCTTCTACTGAAACACCCAACTGTTAAAATGGTGTTTGAATTGGACGCAAAAGAATTTTGATGACAATGAATTAAAACAATAATTAAAGTAGAGTATTACATATTTTCCAGTTACCTGAAGTATTCACGACAATACAGAGCCTCTCAGTCGTGCCAACAGCAACCAATGAGAAGCAAAACCAAAACCAATCGTGATTTGCACGCGCGTATTTTCCAGCGCTTTGCGTCGGCTACATGTAATTGCTTCGTATTCTGATTGGCTCATTGCACTGCTTACTTCTGTTATGATTGGTCAGAGTAATTGGTTTGGTTTTGGTTTTGGTTTTGGTTTTATAACATTCACTTGAAAAGTGCTCTAATAAAACCAATCGTGACTTGGGTTTGGTTATCCTTATCAAAAAAGTGGCCCCAAGCAATTGCTTCGTATTCTTATATGTTCATTGCGTTGTAGCGTCGGTCGTGTCGATTGATTAGAGTAATTCCATTGGTTTTGGTTTTAATGATACTACCTCTGCTGATCCTACTCAATTTCGAACCAACGTGTCTAAAATCACCCACAAATTAGTTATTTAGATAACTCCATTCCTGTCTGAGCATTCCGACCGTCTACACCTACTGCGTTTACGCATGAAAAGCTTAGTGTTCATACTATCGCTTTTGTGGCGTTTTCCTCGTCCGCACTAAAATACTCAAGATGAGGAAAAAGAAAGCGAAGAGTTTTCAAATGTCTCCACTTTAATTTGGAGAGTGTTTTTGATTGTATGCGTTTGCCATGAAAACGATAGCGTTTTTGGATCGTTTTAATGTGAACGCAAGGCCAAAACGCATCGAAATGTATGCATGGGAAATGTGCAAGGGGCCTTAGTTGAAAACTGGCTGTAAATGCTGACTCCATAATGTGACACGCTGAAAACATATGACAACTGAAAACTGTTGTTTATAATTTTGATCACGGTAACGGAGGAGGCTATAAAACTTAAGCGAGAAGACCTCCTGATAGTCAGGGTAGAATTGTATTTACCTTATGTCGTTTTTGTTTGTGTTCGACATTTTGGGGGAGCTCTTAATTTCATCGCTCTGTTAACATTTGAGACGTCATACAGTTTTGTTAACATTAATTTTAATAAGGCGCAGTCTTCTGCTCCCAAACAATTTCAGCGTTGTGGCTGTCAAAGCAACGCCATATGGTTCTCAAAAACATGCATATATTGCGAGACGCCAGGTGTTTGTAAACAGTATTGACGAAAGTTTCATCGTTTATCGTCAACATGTTAACGTGAATAAACAATGGGGGCATTCCCGACAAGAAATTTTCAGAGCAAACAAATGATCGAAACAAGCTGTTCGAATGAAGAAACATCCAAGATCTCGAGAAAGAAGAAAATTGTGCCGAGCATACATGTGTCAACACCAGCTTGTCGCAGGCGGGCTGCTTTCATCAAACCAGAGAAAGCCCGGTCAGCTACAAATTGCGTCGATAAAAATATGCTTTGGGTCTATTGGATACCCAAAAGGAGATTTTCCTGGCCAAATACAAACTGAAATGGAAACAAGAAACGGGCAGTTTTTGAGCGACTGACGATGCGGGAACATTCAGTTGATGTGGAAACGACCGGGTCATTTGCACAAAGGAAAGTTTTACAAAAAGACTTTTAAATGCTTATTATTTCAATGGCGACTAACTTGACACTAAAGACGGGTGTTAGTGTAGGCGATGATTTTAACTGATTATAGTCGCAAATTTTCCAGAATTTTTATCTGTGCTGCAGGTAATGAATTTTTAACTTTATTGGCCGGCTGCCTCTGCATTTACATTTCATGATGGATTAAAACTATTAGAGGGTACCAAAGCAAAGGATGCTTAGAATTGCAAGCTATAGTTTTTGTATACCGTGCGCTCCTGTTACAAAACAAGAAAATTGCTACATTATACAGTGCAGGCCGTGCCCAAGTCTCAACTGATAAACTCCACACTTGTTAACTATACGTTTTGCGAGAATCATGTTGCAAGGCCTTCTTGACTATAACGAAATCACCAAATGGCTGAATTTCTCAGTTGGCAAAAAAAAGCCGTGTGCTTTAGTTCTCTTATCAGAGTATGGATGTTTCGAGACGTTTCAGCAAAATAACCTTACGCGAAAAAAGTCGCACGACTTTTTATTAACTTCGCTAGACTTTGAAACATATTTAATGTTTAATTTTCTGTAGTGTCACACGCACGCTTGGAAAAAAAAATTGGAGTTCTCTTAACAGAAGTCGAACCTTTGACCTTATGATTATCAATTCAGATGCTCTAACGAGCTTAAAATTTAACATCACACTTCACTTGATGTTGCCTGTGGAACATTTAACGACTATTCCGCACAGCTGGCTGTGGTTTTATCATGTTTTATTAGGGCATGCCCTGGAGCATGGTTTAAAGCTGTTTTTAACTGAAGTATCGGTAGTGACGAGCAGCTTACTTCTCTCTTCAATACTACTGCTTGATCCAACTTGTGAAATAAAAGCATATTCGCAAAAGACAAACAATGCCTTGATGTATAGATAAATATTCTTGATTGGTAGCATAAGATAGATACGAAGTACAGTGAAGCCGGAACAGACAAGTCAATATTGGGGCTTGAAACTGAAGGGTTAAACATCTTAAAACGTGATCAAAATGTTAGAAAAATTTCATATAGTCAGACTGAGACACCAAGGCGCTCACCACAGCATTTCCATATTAAACCTGATGTTAGTTAATAGCAGTGCGAAACTAATGAGGGTGACTAAGGCCCTGTTTACAAGGAGGGAGGGTAGTGCTAGGGTTACCCTAGCAGGAGGGTCAAAGATAGCCCGGATTTGCTAGCAAAATTTCACTGGTAGGGTTACCCTAGCACCCGGGACAGCTAAATCGCAAACAATTAAAATGGCCGACAAGAGAAGAGTTCTGCTAAGTACTTCGATTTTCCTGTCTGTGCTGCCTGTTATCGCTCCTTTCGAGTGTCATGGAATGCAGTCATGTTAAATTCTTATTTCTAGACGACGACAACAAGTTTAATGCAATACTTCACTCGATCGAATGAGAACGCAACATGTGAAACGGGAGACAGATTCGACGAAGAAGATTAGGAAAAGAACTTGGCCGTACAGATCATTGGTGGAATAAGTTATTCGGGGAAGGATGCTTACCTACCTTGCAATTATAATGTTTATTGTTTCTGAGATAAAAGGAAGATTCTAATGCCTTGAGCACCGCGTTGTATTCGGTACGCCATGATGGCCGTTTGTTGTCAACATTCAAAGGGTCTGGAAACAATTAAAAAGTTGTCCCAGGTAGGCGAGTTGTCCCTAGCTCGAGCGTTTACAAGGCAGCTAGGGTTACCCTGGCGCTAGGGTAACGCTAGTGTTCAGCTAGGGTAACCCTCCTGCTAGGGTAACCCTAGCTATCTTGTAAACACGTTAATGAAAGAAAGAAGAAATGTGGGAGCGCTAGGGTAACCCTCCTGCTAGGGTAACCCTAACACTAGGGTTACCCTATCTGCTTGTAAACAGGGCCTAAACGAAAAAATCAACGGATGGTGATGATGATGATGGTTATTATTATTATTGTTGTTTGTGGTGATGATGATGGTGATTGTGGCATAGGACACAATACACCTTATTCCAAAATGGCGACCAATTTATTATTCTTTTATTTGCATGTTGATTAAGCCTGGTTTTCACTAGCGACGCAAGCATAAGCGCAAGCATAAGAAGCTTATGCCAAGTGAAAACGACACAACGCAAGCATAAGCGCAAGCACAAGGAAAAGGAAAAATTTTGATCCTTGCCCTTATTCTTATGCTTGCGCGTTAAGCCCGTTTTCACAGTGAAATAAGCGCTCTTGTGCTTGCGCTTATGCTTGCGCTTGTGCTTGCGTCGCTAGTGAAGAGCAGGCTTTAGCCCTCCTTGTCTCGTCGACACGGAAAAACAAAAGAATTTTGAAGTGAAAATGACACCCAAAAGGAGATTTTCCTGGCCAAATACAAACTGAAATGGAAACAAGAAACGGGCAGTTTTTGAGCGACTGACGATGCGGGGACATTCAGCTGATGTGGAAACGACCGAGTCATTTACACAAAGGAAAGTTTTACAAAAAGGCTTTTAAATGCTAATTATTTCAATAGCGACTAACTTGACACTAACGTTTCAGTAAAATAACCATACGCGAAAAAAGTCGCACGACTTTTTACTAACTTCGCTAGACTTTGAAACATATTTAATGTTTCAGTAGTGTCACACGCACGCTTGGAAAAAAAAATTGGAGTTCTCTTAACAGAAGTCGAACCTTTGACCTTATGATTATCAATTCAGATGCTCTAACGAGCTTAAAATTTAACATCACACTTCACTTGATGTTGCCTGTGGAACATTTAACGGCTATTCCGCACAGCTGGCTGTAGTTTTATCATGTTTTATTTGGGCATGCCCTGGGGCATGGTTTAAAGCTGTTTTTAATTGAAGTATCGGTAGTGACGAGCAGCTTACTTCTCTCTTCAATACTACTGCTTGATCCAACTTGTCAAATAAAAGCATATTCGCAAAAGACAAACAATGCCTTGATGTATAGATAAATATTCTTGATTGGTAGCATAAGATAGATACGAAGTACAGTGAAGCCGGAACAGACAAGTCAGTATTGGGGCTTGAAACTGAAGGGTTAAACATCTTAAAACGTGATCAAAATGTTAGAAAAATTTCATATAGTCAGACTGAGACACCAAGGCGCTCACCACAGCATTTCCATATTAAACCTGATGTTATTTAATAGCAGTGCGAAACTAATGAGGGTGACTATAAGAAAAAACCAACGGATGATGATGATGATGGTGGTGATGCTGATGATGATGATGATTGTTATTATTATTATTATTATTATTGTTTGTGGTGATGATGATGGTGATTGTGGCACAAGACACAATACACCTTATTCCAAAATGGCGACCAATTTATTATTCTTTTATTTGCATGTTGATTAGCCCTTCTTGTCTCGTCAACACGGAAATAAAAAAGAATTTTGAAGTGAAAATGAGGCAAAGAACGCTAATTAACATACAAACAAAATAATAAATTGTGCCGCCATTTTGGAATAAGGTGTATGGTGGGGACGTGTTTACTAAAGAGAAGTGGTATTCTCGTACCCAGATCTTATCGTTCATTAGGAGAAAGTCTCTGGGGAAAAATATGTTTTTTAAAATGTTGCACATGATACCTCTGCGCATTTTCAGCAGTAATGATACGTTTGTTACAGACTGTATGTGAGATGGAGAGGAAACAAATCCTTTTGATCAAGAGTCAAGGGTTGAAATTGCCTTCCAAGTAGAGAGGAGACACACGGGCAGAAGAAAAATAAGGGAGCACAGGCATTTTGACCTTTTACGGTGACTGACTTTGAGGTGTCAATTTCATATACAGGGCACGCGGAGCAGTTTTTGAAGTGGGGGGGGGGGGGGGGGGGCGCTCACGCGTTATCAAGTGAGGGGAGGGGACTAACTCTAAAACTTATTAAAACGCATATAATTCCGTTAAATTCATAAGCTTTGTCCCCCAGTTAACATACTTTATTAACTCAAAAAATCAAGTGATATCCTTTATACACTTTTCAACTCAATTTAAACATTTAGAGAAAGAGGTTAGTGACAAAATAAGCTTTGTAATCACACTTAACGTAATCTGTAAACGAAGGTAGAGTAATCATAACTTTGGTTCATTTATTCGTCTACTGTCACGAAATCGGACTCTCTGAATGTACCGAAATTCCTTATTTTCGATTGTCGTTAAGACCAACAAATTCATTTGCCACTTCAACAAGGCAAAGTTTTTCTGTTCTGTCTCTGTGAGTGTTGAGTACTGTAAGGTTACTGAGCCTTTCTTGAGTCTTTTCTTTGAGCCTTTCTTGAGTAACTCTTCAAGAGTCACATTCACAGACAACATAGAAAATTTTAAAATTCGCCTTATCTCTAGAAGTTACCCTAAGAAAATGGTGGAATAGATACTTTCAGAAGTTAACTATGAGGAGAGAAAAGCAGCTCTAACACAGAATCAGAGAACGCACAAGAAGCTTCTACCCTTCGTGACGCAATTTCAACCATCGTTACCATGTTTGAAAAACATACTAATGAACAAATGACATCTCATACAAGAACAACCATTATTCAGAAAGATATTCAAGGAACCTCCCTTGATTTCTTATAGAAAAGGAAAATCGCTTATAGATATGCTTGTGTTACACAAAGGGCACACAGCAGGAGTCGGCGGCGTTGGTCTGTCAACCCAATTTTAATCACCAACACTATGAAATACACATAGTGGTTTTAAAACTGATTTATTCCATCAGACAGGATCGTAAGGAACCAATCATAAATTTGGATGTTTTTTCCGCGAGGTCCGCCATCTTTAGCCAAGCACAATTATCCCGTGAAAGTATTTTTTTAAATGTCTTTTACTTAATTTATTATTTTTTCCACAAAAAGTGGGATGGATGCGCAGCTTGTAGAGAATTGGGACTAGTGGATGAGGGGCGGATTAGGGGCGGGGAAGACACCCTTTTACATTTTTAACAGAAAAGGTACCTCTTTCGTATACCTTCCAATGACAAATGGTACCCCTTTCGTATACCTGAAACAGGAAGTCTTCTTGTCATTTTCACGTAGCGTTCAACAAATTAAAACAGTACAGTTGTAAGTTACGCGTGTTTGAAATATTTTAATGGAACGCCCTTTTAAATACCTAAATGACAGATTTCCCTACCCTTTCATATACTTCGACTCGTGAAATCCCTACCCTTTCATATACCTGAAGCGTGAAAAAGGTACCCCTTTCGGGCGGAACCTCACCGTATAGGCCATTATAGGGAGTATCCCCCCCCCGGGCCCGTAAGCGGACAGTAAACAATATCAGGTTAATCACACACTGACCTAGACAAAAGCAGTGTTTGAGTCTGAACAGTACAGTGTATATATTTAACAATTAGATTATTAGATTTCCATCGCGTGATAGCTGAATTAGACTTCGTAAAGCGCACGTGGGTGGGGATTTTGACATCCACAATGGTCCCCAGGGTGGGAAATTTGACTTGACTACCATCTTGAAAAGTTTGTTGTGAGTGCCTATCATTTAGTTTATTTAACTTACTGTGCAAGGTCTGTGGTCCCCAGGGGTGGGAATTTGACTTATAATGGTGACCCAAGGGTGGGGAATTTGACATTTGAAAACCTGAAAATGTCAAATTTCCCGTGGGTTCCCCCCCCCCCCCCCCCACACCATTGATAGGTGCATAATGTTCGCGATCTTATGTCTTCCTTTCACTTTTTCCAGCCACATTTTCAGTGTTTTCAGGTTGGATAAGGAACGTTAAGGTCAAAGGAATTACTAAATCCTCGTTTTAGATTGATTTGTGGTTACGTTTGTTCAAATTGCAACTGAATTTAATAAGCTTAATTTAGGAGCACCTCAATTAAAGATTAAAGAAAGATTGCAACATTTTTTTAAAGAAATATGTGATGATCAGTAAATTGAACGCGATATTTTTAGGCAAATTGAACAGAAGTCCTGACTTGAACCATTAACAAAGTACAATTTGTAGTTGAGTTATTATAAGAAATGCGAGCAGCTCATCGTTTTGTTCCCCTCTCCCCAAAAACCAACATTTGATTTCATTTGATTTATTTAGCGTTGATTTGATTTAGTCTCCCCAATTAGTAGAGCATCTGTGCTACGCTAAATAGATTTGAGACTTGAATATAGTGATTACTGTGATGATGATGATGATTATTATTATTATTATCAGTATTTTTCAATGTCCCACTGAAAAAATAGTTGGCCTAAATCATTGTTTCTTTTGCGTTTTAAAACGATTGTAATTGAAAGTGAAGTTGCTTCACCGACAAAAGTAACTTGTTCAGTGCTTTGCTCATGTAAGCTGGCAGACTTTCGAAATCGAGAAGTTGTCTATGCGCATTCTATATATTTGTGATTTTCGTCACTTGTATGGATAGTCTTTTTTCCCTAAATTTAGTATTTTTTGAAATGTAAATAAGTGATAAATACGTTGGGATGCTAACGTCTGCAACCGGCTTTGTTGGCGTAAAGTTGTTACAGTGATTCTTTGGCAGCGTGGAGCCCCCAAATAAACTCCAGAAATTGCCAAGTTGAAACCAAAGAAAGGCCTCTCTACCCCCCTTGCGCTTTTCGACCTAAAAGGGGCAGCAATCTATGCACTCCCTGTAGTAATAATCATCAGTACCCCCCCCCCCCCCCTTCCCCAACCTTTCCCACCCCCTCCTTGCAAAAGGGAAACATTTGTGGGGCCCGGATTTCAGGGATTTCCCTTGATCATTTCAAATTTCTATTACAATCTATCTATCCCCACTCCACGCAAAAGGGAAACATAAACATTTGCTGGGCCATTTCTCTTGATCATTTTAAAATTTGTGCCAAAGCCATATGTTGAAACACGAACCGTCTTCTGATCCAACACAGCATGAGGATTCTTAGAATCGCCTCACTGACCTTTTGCGAGTGTTTTGGTGACAGTGCAGGTTGGTCTGCACGCAATCGACCACGTGAGAAGCTTCGCCAGCACGATGATCCCTGGTTGCACCATTTATTTTAATTTCCTTCGAGAAGCTGAGACGATTTGCGAGTATTTGGATTGCAGAAAAAACTAGAAAGTAAGTACATTATTTATGCTTAACGGCATTTGCCCTGGTATAGTAGCCTAGCTAACGTGGGATGTGAAATTTCGCGGTTTGCCGATTGTTATGTTTCGAGGAGAACATATTTTCGCGGCGGATCTCAGGCAAGTTCTATCCAGTGACAAACTGCTAACTATGACCAGACCAATAAACAAGAAATGCAATGTTTTCTCGTTTAATTCAACTCACGTAGTGAGTCGTCGATTGTGAATCACAGCAGCCGAAATGTGCGATTTCGCATGCTATCTTGGTCGGCAGCTGTGGGAAGTTGTATAGCCTGCTTGGCAGGCGCAAGAAAGGGAAACGGGCGCAAGCGGGAAGCGAGAGGAAGGAGTGCGGGACTTCCCCCCTTCCCTTTGCCATTCTAGTGCCTGCCACGCAGGCTAGCAGTTGTAAAAACGATAGACAAAATATTGTTTGCAGTCCGCAGTTATTTAATCGAAATCCAGTAACTAAATAGATGCAATGATTTTCGTGCATTGTGTTTGCTTTCCGGTCAGTCAGTCAGTGGCAGTCTGCAGACTGCAGATTGTAGACTGGGTGTAAAATGCAGACTGAGACCAAAACTGTGTCTTCGTCAAATACGTGATGTATTTTCAGTTTTTAACTTATGCTTCTCGTCTTTCCGAGAACACCTCCCGCAAAATAGACATTATTCTTTTCAGAAAGTGCCAGCCTCGAAATTATTGACATGATTGAGAGGGCGCATACGCTTTTAAGCGGAATTGAAAGCCTTGTTTGCGATCGTTTGTATACTTCCAACTTATCTCGCGCATCACAAACAACCCCAATATTTTTAGAAAGCAATGACCCTGTCACATATGACCTTACTATGCACGTTTAAAATTGAAAATATATCACGTATATTGTCGAAGAGACAGTTTTGGTCTCAGTCTGCATTTAATACCTAGTCTGCAGTCTGCAGTCTACAGTCTGCATTTTATACTGACCGGTTTGCTTTCGCGCGACCAAATGCCGTGAATTGATGGTCAATCCGTGAAACGTTCATGCCACAGGGTGGTAGGCTCTGGTAGACATTACTCAGTAAATATAGTAGATTAGGATAGCTTGGGAATATAACTTTTTGTCGGTGGTGTATTTCGTTACTCTAAGAAATGTAGCTGGCTACAAAAGCAATGGCCACATGCCAGTGATAGTGTTGGTAAAGGAGCAAAGATTGCATAAAATACTATCACAGATAGATACCATGAAAGGGTGAGTGGGGGCTCTCCCGTGGACATATGTATCTCAACCACAACCATAATCATGTGTTCGTTTTAGCTACCTAGTGTTCGGTTTCAAATGTTCGATATCAAACAGCGACTATAAGTGCCTTTATTTGCCATACATTCAAAGTAACCTATTACACAATCAATAGGTAGGAGATCCAGCATAGAATTCATGTTTTATAATAAAACTGATGGTAGAAATGCGTTTGTTTTTTTACTAGCGGACTAGTCTCATTATAAAGATTATAAATGATTAGTTTACGTTTAAACATATTGAAAGAGCTTATAAAATTGGAGGTCTGTACCTCAAGTGGGAAGCAACACAAAGGTGTTATGAAATCGCATGAATAGGAATTGAGCGTGCCGTAATATTTGCTTTTTCTTTACCTAACCGTGGCTTTCCACGCGTGTAGTTACTCATCAGCTGATCAAATCTACTTTGTATGATTATGTGACGACGTAGTCAAAATGTTTTGTCTTCCTGTTTATTTCGATTGACGGCTCGTGATGAAATGGTATCTTGCTTGTTTTGCTTGGGACCTCCAGGGAAGTTTGTTTCGGGTGCGCTAGCCATGTATGAGTTGTAAACTGCAAAACAGCCGTATTCTTGCGTTGGCCGATTTCGCGGTCTCGTCAAGCGATAGTGAAAACGCCTCCGGGCGTGTGAGGCTCACGCCTTCAGAAAACGCAAAAAAACCGGACTGTTTTGCAGTCTATATGAGTTGTGCATTTACTGCATTTTCTATTTCGTTTAATTAGTCCGGGAAAAACTGCATCTCCGTCGCGCTCTATAGGCACAATACCCGGAAACTTGATCGAACAAAACGAAAAGATGATTTGAAACCATTTTCACGGATGGATGGCAGTGACTATTTATGTTTTGATTTATCCAGAGTATGTAAACGGAAGATATCTAAGTCGATGCCTTTTGTAATTTTGGACGGCTCCAGCTATTTATTATAAATTGTTTGATGTAGAAATTTTCCTTTAAAACACAAGCGGCGTCATGTGCCTTTAACGTTACAGAAGGGTTTCACGGGTGTCTTTCCGAAAATCTTGCATAAGCGCGTTACTTTCTATAAAACCATGGGAAACTATATATCACTGTAAAGCTGAATAACTGAAGATCTTGAAAATACCGGCATTTTTATATAATAGATAAGCGCTCGGACGGATTCAAAGCCAAAACTAGCAATTAACTGAATTACTCGCAACCAAACTGTACAATATCAATCAAGAGATGATAAGCTAACAAAGTGTGTCAGAGTGATCGTGACTAAAACACCACACGAGTACTACAGGGGCACCCAACGACAAGTTTCGGTAGATATCTGTTCGGTGGAGGGTAGTTCGCCTAAGGCTTTCGGCGTCGATTAAAGAGTGCACTCGGATTTTCGTAAGTAAAACGTGGCCTAAAAGATTCGTAATGTGGCAATCTTAACCCCTGAGCTTTTCGGAAAGGTCGTTATTGCTATTTTTGGCAGTAAAAAACGTCAGCTAGCATTTTCGGAAAGAAAAAAAGGTTCCCTAGAAAGTTCATTTCAGCTTTTATTTTCTCAAAGAAAGATTTTGTTCCCTAAAATTTTCGGGCAATTAACATTTCAGCTAGGGAATCCGAACAGATCAAAGTTTTCTAGCTAACCAAAACATCACTTTAAACAGACTTCAAACACCATAACGTACTTAAAAATGCCTTTCTACAACTTTTGGCTGGTTTGGCTCGTTGGGTGCCCCTGGTACTACGAGTAACACACGAGTAACGAGTACATAGGAGTGACGTATGGGTACATACAAATACATACGAGTAACATACAAGTAACATCCGAATACATACGAGTAACACACAGGTAACATACGGTCAAATGTGGGCAATACGCACGAAATCTACAAAGTAAAATACAAGAAATTGGATCTTTCGCTGATATCTTTGATTTGTTTTTATACAGCTTGGTGTATTTATTAATTCAAGGGTGTAGTGTGGGCAGAAATTAGCATTTGAGGGTGTGTGATGGGAGGGGTGGGGAGGGAGGGTGATACAGCTTGGTGTATTTATTAATTCAGGGGTGTAGTGTGGGCAGAAATTAGCATTTGAGGGTGTGTGATGGGAGGGGTGGGGGAGGGAGGGTGATACAGCTTGGTGTATTTATTAATTCAGGGGTGTAGTGTGGGCAGAAATTAGCATTTGAGGGTGTGTGATGGGAGGGGTGGGAGGGAGGGTGATACAGCTTGGTGTATTTATTAATTCAGGGTGTAGTGTGGGCAGAAATTAGCATTTGAGGGTGTGTGATGGGAGGGGTGGGGGAGGGAGGGTGATACAGCTTGGTGTATTTATTAATTCAGGGGTGTAGTGTGGGCAGAAATTAGCATTTGAGGGTGTGTGATGGGAGGGGTGGGGGAGGGAGGGTGATACAGCTTGGTGTATTTATTAATTCAGGGGTGTAGTGTGGGCAGAAATTAGCATTTGAGGGTGTGTGATGGGAGGGGTGGGGAGGGAGGGTGATACAGCTTGGTGTATTTATTAATTCAGGGGTGTAGTGTGGGCAGAAATTAGCATTTGAGGGTGTGTGATGGGAGGGGTGAGGCAGGGAGGGTGATACAGCTTCGACTGGACTTCAGGGTTGTTTACCATTTATTAAAAATCCTGAAATTTCGGTTAACACTTTTAGTTCAGAAGGAACGGTACGTGTTAAAATTTCCGGATTGCTGGGCTCGCTGACTGGATAGATTACGCTCGGCCAAAAGCCAAGAGTTTACAATCTAGTTTACAATTTTATAGCTGGTTAGATCTATTACAGGATCCGGCCCTTCTATTTTGTAACGGTGGTCCTTTCTCAAGTATTTTCCAGTTTTTTCAAAAGCCAAGAGGACTGAAACTAGTACGAAAAATTGAAACTTGTAAATGTAAACACATGTTTTCTCTGAACAAACTGATCCCATCACCCCCCCCCCCCTCCCCCCGTCCCACCACACACGCAAATACGCACACTCTCAAATGCTACTTTCTCCCCACACTACACCCTGGCATTAATAAATACACCGAGCAATAAAAAACAAATCAAAGATTTCGGAGAAAGATTCAATTTCTTGACTCAGGGACAACTAAGAAACCCATCAAGCCCCCCCCCCCCCCCCTCCCCCAATCACACAGATCACAAAGATTTCAGAGCAAGATCCAATTTCTTGTTTTTTACTTGGTAGATTTCATGCGTATTACCGGCATTTGACCGTATGTTACCTCTGTGTTACTCGTATGTAATCGTATGTTACTCGCCTGAGAGTGATGTCACTCGTATGTACTGGTATGTTACTCGTGTGGTGTTTTAGTCACGATCGTGTCGGAGTTTTTCTTACCTCTTATTGGTTTATGAGAAAACTGATCATGGACACTGAAAATTTTTAACACGTCACGGGAAAAGTATTTGGAATTTCGTAAACGCTCGATACACTTTGATGCACATTCTGGCCAAATTTCGTTGAAATCTGACAAAATCCACATATGCACTCACAAATGCTACTCTCAAATGCTAGCCTGCGTAGCTGGCGGTTTTGGTATTGTTGGGGGCGCCCGAGCGAGCGACGTAGCCGCGAGTAGCATGGAGCTCGTTTTCGCGATTTCGTCGCTCGCTCGCGCGCCCCGGGGGGGAGGGGGGGGTTGCACTCCCTTATTTGGGCTATATAGGTATGTGCGGACCCAAAGGGTATGGTTTTTTAGCCGTTTTGGTCTGAAATAGGGTATCAGTGTTGACCATTTTGGTCTGAAATAGGGTATGGTTTATGCACTCTGGTCTTGAATTGAGTGTTTTTTAGAAGAAGCTACTTCTTCATCATTACGCGATAACACCATCAACAAAATCCCTTTTTTGTCTTTTAATCATGAAATGGGTCTGCATAGGGTATCAAATTTTTGGTCAGGTCTGAAATAGGGTAGGGAAAATCGCAGATTTCGGTCTGAAATAGGGTAAGGGTTTCAGGAAGCGGGCCGCACACCCCCACCCAAATTTTCTGGGAGTATCTCCGGGGTCGCGCTGAAAAGCCATCAGCTAAACTAAAACGAGGAAAAACCCGGGCGAAAGAGGCAGCGGAGTTGATTTACCAATATACACTAAAAAACGTTTTTAAAGATAGCTCGTTTTAACTTTTTGAACTGCTGTTTTCACGAAATTCTGCATCATGTTTTTGTTTCAACAATTACCTAATTTTTTCTCCAAAAATGCGACCATTTTTCCCTTTCCGCAACCTTAAAACTACCAGGTGTGCGAAACACGCGAGCGCGCGCGGACTTTGCCTCAAGCGAGCATGCGCGATGTGCCGTAAGAAGGAAAAAAACTATCGTGACATTGCTTCCAGAAAAACAACTGCAACTGTTCTTTTTGACGAATCTCTGAGTATCGTTCCTCAAGTGACTGCAATTTGCAAATCGGCATTCTATCAACGCCGTAAAATTAGCCTCATTCGTAAATATCTCACCTTTGATGCAGCCCAGCTTCTTGTACATACACTAGGCTGATTTAGCAAAGACAACGGGGATTTCTTGACAACGGCGCGTGCAGATCTAAAAACCGGCTTGACCAATGGCAGAGCAGCAAATTGAGCACCGGAAGTCGTGTTCAGTCCTTTCCGCGCGCTCTCGCGTCCTCAAATGACGTTCCCGTTCTGTTGCTAAATTAGCCTAGTACTGGTTATATCAAAACTTGACTACTGTAACTCGCTAGTATATGGTATACCTAAGTACGCGATTAAACAGCTCCAGCGCATACAGAATGCAGCTGCTGGTGTTGTTACTGTTTCGCCCAAGTTCTGCCATATTACACCTGTTCTTGCAAATCCTCATTGGCTTCCCATTGATTAAAATCCTTACCGTTACCTACAAGACTCTCCATGGTCTGGCTCCTACTTACATTAAAGATCTTCTTAAAAGCTAGCATCCACCACGAGATCTTAGGTCTTCGGCAAAGAAAAATCTACTTGTTGTTAAGCCGCTTCTCTGGAACAGTCTTCCTCAGCATATTTTAGGGATGCTGAATCACTGGACATTTTTAAAAGACGGCTGAAAACTGTTCTTTTTATAAGCGCCTTTTTAAATTCATGACGTGACTTTGGTGTTTTATAACCTAACTATTTTGTCTTAGCTTTTGTAGTTTTAACTTTGACTCTGTTAATAGCGCCTTTGAACCCTTGGGAAAGGGCCTTTATAAAGGTATTATTATTATTATCATTATTATTATTATTATTATTATTATTATTATTATTACTATTATTCGTTTCCTTTTCTTTTAAGAAATCATTTGAAATCTACCTCTTCATGTTAAACGGGCCTTTTGCTTAATAGAAAATTTACCCCTTTAAGACAAAGCTGGGCTTACATACCAGTTTTAAGAACATCAAATTTCCAAGGGAGAATTTTGCAGACTGATGGTCCAGCTACAAAAGCAGTCTTGTGCTTTTACTCTTCACTTGTAAATGTTCTACCCAGCCAAACTCGCTAAAACTCTAAGTCCCATTTTGAGACACAAATATACGCTCAAGTCCGTCAGCCTCGGAAGACTATGGAGTTGAGATCTGGGTGGTGGTTCTAGTACAGCTTGGGGTGTGGCTGGTCAAGTCAATCCGGGAGTGGCAGTCCCTTCCACGCTTGGTGAAGGTGAAGTCAGATACTGGCCTGTCTGTAATGGTCGACCCATCGCCTCATTTGTTGCATCCCATCCTGGATTACCTCGCCTGTGGAAGACTTCATGGGGCGGTTTTCTTCTGTGTAGGGTCCAGGACATGTTTGATGCCGTTGTACATCTCCTTGATGTCGCCAATGCCTGCTGTGGTTTGTATCTGGGAGAAGAGCTGGAGCCATTTGGCGCTCTGCTGGACTTTGCTGCGGGCAACCTCGGAGGACCTGCAGGATGTGATGGCTGGGGCAGGCTTTGTAAACTGCAAAGACGTTTCTCTTCTTCTCAACGAGGCGTCCCATTCCCTCAGAGTATGCCTGAAGCTTGTCATGGCAGCGTTGTACACAGCGTCTCTGAAGTGTACCCATCTTTAGCGGACACTGGTCCAGGAAGAGCTTCTTCGAGCGCACGTGCGAATTCTTCCACTTTTTCTAGGTAGTGGTTCTTGCTGGTGTCAAAACGAGGTCTGTCCTCCTTTTTCGTGCTGTACGCTGTATTTTCTCGGAGCTTGAGCTTGCTGCATACCAAGGAGTGGTCGGTATCGCAGTCAGCACTCTGAAAGCTGCGAGTGATGTTGACGCTGAGTAGAATGGCACGCCTGGTAAGGAGCAGGTCGAGCTGGTGCCAGTGTTTGGATCTAGGTGTCTCCAGGAGACTCTGTGTTGGGGCTTCGTGCTGTAATGCAGAGGCCATAGTGACAGCACAGATCTAGCTGGGGTTGCGTTCTTGCTCATCCTCCCCGTGCCGAACTGACCCAAGCAGCTGGGCCACGGGTTGTGATCAGCCCCCACTCTGGCGTTAAATTCGCTGAGGATGAACAGTGGCTCTTTTTCAGGGATACACTCGATGGCGGCGTTAAGGTCGTCATAGCGGAGCTCCGCGGCCCCAAGGGCCCGCCAAGCGGAGCACCATACCTATAGAAACCCGTCAACTGCTTTTCTTATGGTAATCATGGCTAGCGGTATTGCTCGTGGGCGCGTACGCACGACGACGACGTTGCCCAATAATTAATATCCTAATAATAATCCTTAGAAACAAAACGACTCTCTTTAATCTTTCAGACATGTTTCGACGGTACATCCGTCATCGTCAGTGTGACAGTTAAGATAACAATAGTTCGTTACATAGTGTTACGATAACAAGTGTTCGTTGTAACATTACGTTTCATAAGATTTCAACACTTTTGCTGTTATCTCGACCTTTTGGACTAATAATAATAATCATAATATATAAATTTAGCCAAGCCTAAAAGCGGAGCTCCATGATGATGATTATTATTATTTCTTTTTACTGGTATTGAGCAACTTCGCATGGCTTTCCTTGTGCCAATATTTTCTGTTAGAGCAGTCAACAGGAATTGACCGCGGTTCAAACACCTCATACAAAACCATAAAATAATACACGATGCGTATGTTTGTTCGAAAAACAAATTTAACAATCAAAAAACGATCAAACACTTTCATCCAACGTCGTGTTTGACCGTTCAGCCACCTCTCTCAACACTGCATTTATTCTTAAATGACTTTTCATGTTTGATCAAGATCAAACATTTTCATCCAACATTTCGTGTTACGAACAAATGTCTGATCGTTGAACCACCCCAACCAACAAAGCGTGCACGGCCGGTAAAACGAGCAACCAAATGAACCACATAACGTCGAAATTTTACCGATCTAAGTACGCAAAAAATCGTTTTGTGGACTCACTCCGTCTAGTTTTTGGTCAAACATTGTTTGTGCGTTTAGCCACCCAACGTTATGTATCAGTCAATTCCAAAAGCGCCCATCCCCCCCCCCCCCCCCCTTGCGAGATGAATCTAGGAATTCCTAGGATTTTCCTAGGAATTCCTAAGAATATGTTCCTAGGAATTCCTAAGAAATCTTAAGAATTCCTTGGAATGAAGGTGTGAATTTTCACGGTAATTGGAACATGGAATTCCTAGGAATTCCAAGGTTTATGCTTGATCTGATTGAGGACATAAAATTCCTAGGAATTCCTAGGAATTCCTAGGAATTGCTGCAACCTAAAAAATCGTGACTAAAATCCTTTGGAATTCTTAGGAATTTTTTGGAATTTTTTTACCTTTAGCCAAACTTAATTAGAATTCCAAAGAATTCTTAAGAATTCCTAGGAATTGATTGAATTCTACAGTAAGACAACCTCCGAACTAAAACAAAAGATCTCTCAGGTATCAATGTATTTATTAGAACAATAAAGAACTGAAGAACTGAAGATACCCTAAACAGTCAAATAGGATTTTAAAATATAGTACCTTTAAATAGAGGTAATGAATGCAAAAAATGGATTTAAAATAACTTTAATGCAAAAAAAAAAAATACCCCCAGACAGATACATGTTAAGTAACGTTTGGTAAGTTACTTCCACAGTATTGTTGAGGCCTAATCCAAGAGGTAGAAATGACAAGTGACATGGCTCCGAAGACAGGCAACAATTTGCTCCCAAAACACCAATAAACAACCGAAATTGGTTAGTTTTTATCATGTCTGCATTGTTATAGTAAAATTTCAGATACATGTAGTGCACATGTACAAAAAAGATAAGGGAAATTGTAATAGTAAGTTTAAATGGATCCATCACAGTTCAGATCAAGAGAATTGTTGCCTTAAACTCAGAATCTACAAATTCTATTTCTACACTCTCACATTATTATCACAACAAACCTAAGCAATTAAAAGATAACAGCTACAGTTATTTAAATGTGAAGTCCTGAAAACTATTATTAGCTTGTTCAGGAAGCATTAATGGTGCGTAGGCTTGAGAGGACGAGTCCTGAGCCCTCATAAAAACTGTGAGAGTTAAGCATCTGCATAAAAAAAAAAACACTGAGTGGTTAAAATTAGTCTTCCAAGAGATCACTGTATTCATTTTCTCCCTAATTTATAAGAACAGTTTGCAATGTGAAATACTCCATGACTGATCTGACAGAAATCAACAACACAAACAACCAAGACACGCAATCTACAGTCATTACAAAACAAATCGAGTCAAAATTGTCCAGTTGAACTAAAAGACATGTTTTTCCTTTAAAAAATGGTACTATTATGCCATGGGAAGGTTACAGAGTTCTTAGTACATTAACCCATTGACTACCGCAGGTTTTTACATTTTCGGAGTGATTTTCCACCTATAAACGATGAATAGCAATTCGTGACTCTTTATTTGAACTACCAGGGAAAAGTGGTGCTGTCCTAAGCCACTAGAGGCTCAAGGTTTCTGAAAACGTCATTTTGACGTAGCTATTTTTTATCTGTGAAGCGACAACAATGGCCCAAGTTGGGTTTGCTTGTGATTTCTGCTAAATTTACAGTCATTTTTCATCTTTAGCGGCTGCCTGATGAGCATCATTAAGCGTGACGGTAGCTAAGAGTCCACTTTCTCAAAGAATCGAGCAAGGTGATGTACTTTGTTGTTGAATTTGGCTTGTTACTCGACGAACTGGGAATTTGGCCGGTCGAACACTTAGTACCTTTGGGACTCGACTATTGATGAATTTCTCGACCTACCGCCACATATTTTGGAATTTCTGTGTACTGAAGATGACCACGAGCAGGAAATTTTGGCGGTAGGTCGGAGTGGCTATGTGAAAGAATTGGGGGAAGGAACGGGCGCTGTCAAAAATTCTCGTTAGTTCCCAGCATGCAATGCGCTCAAGATGTTGAAAATGTCGGGAAGGCCCGAATGCACTGGAACAAAAGGCTGTATCTACGCTCGGGAGAAGAATATGAACAAAAAAAGTCATAAAAAGGACTGAATTTCGTTATGATGGTTGAATTTTGGTTTTTGGACGATGATTTCCCTAAAAAACATGAAGGCAAAAAGGGGCATTTTTGTTGTTTCTCTTTGACGTTCAAAACGGCCAGTTTCGTTCTTGTCCAAACTCAAAAGGCCATATTTGGTAAAAATCGCTACGTTTCTTGCATTTATTGGATATCCAAATTTAAAGGGCATTCCATTTCGTGCTCACAACTAACAGTTAAGGCAATATTCGTGCGATTGAGAAAGTTGCAATGTTTTGAAGCATGGGAGTTTTTTACGGCCGGTTTTGGCCGGCACGGGTGCCAATGGGTTAAAATGGCCTGAAATTAGCTTGTAGTCTCGAGGAAAAAGCACATGGTCGATCTTCAGTCAAACATTTGAAGTCAATCGTTCATCAAAATTAATATAATTTGTTTTTAACTAAAGCTTACCTGTTTCAAAAGATCATTCATCCGCTTTGTAGTGTTTTGAGACTTCATTTTAAGCTTAAAACAAAGGAAAATCGGGAGAGATGTGCTTGAACAATGTGAAAATCCGCCAGAATTGAAAAGCAACGGTTTTTTTTCTGCGTAGGTACTTCATGTATGAGCCCTGAGTTGAGTGACTGCTGACCAAAACGGCTCATTCTTCCCAGTCTCTCTTGTCATTCAAAATGGCTGCTGTTTGTGCAGTACGAGTTTGAGTTTTCTTCCTCAATTTAATAGAGCTTGTGTCGTGCAAAAGAGAGCAGAAGTTATTTTCTGGATCAATGAACTCAGAGAAAATTGTCCTCTTGTAAAAGGTAGTGCTTGTATTATAAAAACAAACTTCAGAGTACATGAATTCATTGATCTTCTGCCATGGAGTAAACAAGCATGAAAGAAAAGGTAAAATGTGGGTGGTGGAGCATGACTTACTTCCATCTATACCCAGTCAGTGATTTACATTACTTTGTTTTGTTTTTAATAAAATGAAATAAAAAGACTTGAAGCCTCTGATCACTGACTTCCCAGAAATTCCTAGAAATTCCATGCTTTTCCAAGCCAACTGTGTTACAAAGTGAACATTCTTAAAAATTCTCAGAAATTCTAAGCTTCATTTACTTAGAATCTTGGGAATTCTAAACATTTAAAAACCATTCCCAAAAATTCATGTGTGTGTGATTTGCATTGTTTGGAATTTCTGAGAATTCCTAGGAATTCCTAGAAATTCCTAAGAACCTGAGAATTCATTTCGCAGCCCCCGCAAATACCCGGGCTTTTGACCTTTTTGAAAAATTTTGGTCAAATGCCCCGCTGTTTAGACGGTCAAATGCCGAACCGTTAGGGCCTCAAAATGGGTCAAATCCCGCGCTGTTGGGGGCATATCTTATCCCAAACCATTTCCCACGCGTATAGTGGAACGCTTATTCCAAAGAGGAGAATTTCTACACAGTTTGTTGCCAAAAAGGATCGACTCAATACGTGAACTCGGATATCCAAAGTCTCTTTAAATTTAACAGCTCCATTTAATTACAGGTAAAGGTTATCTTTTTAATACAGAAAAAAGTAAACAATTCAGAAAACCTAAAGAAGAGAACTCAAATCAAGTGTAAGCTTTATAAATCTAAAGCAGATCATTGCATGAAGCATTTTGTCGCGCTCCCCGCTCATAATAAATATTTTGATCTATTCCAAAAAAGTCGCTTACTTACCTTTGCAAACGAAATCTAAAAAAATGCTCGCTAAAACCCCTTTTCTGACTATTTTGTCCTCATTCTACACTTTGAATAAAGGCATATTGAATTATTATAACAGAAGCAGAGCGAAGGGTCAAGGGAGCGAAGCGGCTCCCGTGGTGAATAAATGAATTTTCGCGCGAGACGCGCAAAATCCTTTTGATGGCGACCGCTGACCAGTGTTTAGCCGATAGTCAAATGCCCCACCGGGCGGGGACTCATGTCGGGGCAAATTCCCTGCTGTTCGGGGCTACCCTCTGGTCAAATACTCGGGGTATGCCCGGGGTTGGATGGGCGCTTTTGGAATTGACTAATACATTATGTTTGACAACTGACGATGTTGGATGGAAATGTTTGATCGTTTAGCCGGGGCTTTAATCCTTAATTTTACGAGGACTCATTGCGATTACGTGTTAATAAGATAAGGGCAAACGTTCTTAACGCTGTTGAGGCACCGAGGTCGAAAAACAGTCAGCCAAGCAGAGTAAAAACACTCGTTCGCTTACAAGTAAAACAACGTAACAAAACAAACAAAAAATTCAACTAAATATTCGTAAACCAAAAGGTTCAGTTGCTGCGTGGCACAGTAAACAGTAAAAAGTTGTAAATAGTAATAACGCAGTGCCAAATAAAAACAAAGCTTATAGCAGACATTTCGGGCCCAGCCCTTCCTCAGTGCTAAGTTGAGTTTTGAATGGGACACGTAATTGAATAAGTAAATAGTTGTACGCGCGACTCTAACGGATAGGTAAGAGCGCTAGCGCCGTGACGAAATGCGCCTAATTTTTCATCTTGGCACCCTTCGGCCGCATGGACTGAACGTGGATTTTATTTTTTTAAACAGCTCTACGCGCGCGCACAGTTGACCTCGATGAGCTCTAAACTTGAGCCCGCGATATGCTCACGTGAAACTGGTCAGCGGATGCCTTGTTTTGACAGGTGTCAATTGACCATAAAATGGATGTCCAATATCAAAGATGTGCGCTGCTCGTGCGCTGTAAACTAGCTGGTCAGGTTCTGGTCAGGTGGTTCATGGTTCATTTATTTCACACTATTCACCTGGCGTGCGTTTCTCGAAACCCCGGAAACTTTTCGGGTCTATTTCGGGTGCCACAATTTCCTTCATATCTTAAAAACGAAGACGTCTCCGGGCATGAAATTTTGCAAAAAATTTGCCCTTTCCTATCTTAAAATCATAGTAGAATAGATGGGTCTTAGTTTTTGAAATGGCTTTTCGGGCCCGAAAAGTTTACGGGACTTTCGAGAAACGGCCCCCTGGCCCCGGTTGTTCAAAGAGCGGATAACTTTATCCACTGGATAAGCCTGTCCACCGGATAAATCTGCTATCCACCGGGTAGTTATCCAGTGGATAAAAAGTCGTTGCACAAAGCCTGGATAGTGCGATAGATAACTATCCACAGGATACGCCGCTATCGGGTCCGTTGCCATGGTGAATCTCAGTCACTTTTTAGATGAAACATTGCATGGCAACAAAATGGTGGAGGATGTGGAACCTGGAAAGTGGAGAAATCAAAGCCAACTGCATCCCTAAAGTTCCCTAAATTATTTTGGAGACCTTCGAAAACAACTCTCAAGTTATAAAAAGAGCCATTTTGCCAAACGTCAACCTTATACCACATGGAACTACTACGTGGGGCTGCGCGGGATTAAACCTTTTTCGATAAACAGTCGTATTAGAAATTCTGTAAATTAGCCTACTTTATATCTTGAACTTTCACAGTGATAATTAAGTTCCTTGTCAATGCATCCACCCTCATATAAAGCCATTTTCGTTTAAATATCTTTTACAATTTGAAATACGTTCGTTTTGAGTTCGGCAGTAGACTACTGCGGTCTACTGATGCAAAGGAGCACAACAATGATTGAGCTTAGATTGTTTAACTTTTGCCTTCTCCAAATTCCTCTTGAATAAATTTCAGAGTAGGCTTGCTAATACACCATTCGTTAGAAACTTTCCTGTCATGAAATTCTTGCGTGTCTGTGAAAAGCCGATCGATCGACATTTGAAAATAACACTACAAAACGTCGGTTTTTCTTGCATAGAAATTGAAATATTTTGAAAAATAATACACTTGACGACTTGCCCGACGTTTTATGGTTGAATTTCTCTTATTATCATACTTATTTCAGTTGATAAACGATTACAAAATGGTAAAAGTCATTTACATTTACGCCACAAAGCCGTTTCCTCTGCAGACCGCATGTTGCCGCAAAGGAAAAATTTTTGATGTTGGGTTTGACTACGAAGCGTTTAACATTCGGTACCAAAAGCTAGGTAAGACTCCAGCTCTGAGAGAAAACAATTCTTTAAAAACTAAATATTTCAAACCTTTACGCGGTGCTAGCTAACAACGTGTTGAGCGATTAGTTCTCCCTGGAACGATGGCACAATGCGTATTTCTCCCAGATAATAAAATGACAACAGTAGTAAAAGATCGATCAATCGCTTGTTACATATTTCTTTATTTCGCAGTCAATGCGTCCGTAGGTTTTCCAGGTACTTTGTTTCAATTTTATAATTAAATGGTTGATTGTTCGAGCAGCCATGTCTGTTTTACAACAGTTTTATCAAGTGGATAAAAAGTTATAAGACCTACCTAGATGTGAATAACTTTATCCGCTGGATAGCGGCTGGGTAACGCTATCCAAACTCCAAACAACCGGAATGATGCAAGTGGATAAATTCTTCTTCTTCTTCTTCTTCTTCTTCTTCTTCTTCTTCTTATTATTATTATTATTATTATTATTATTATTATTATTATTAGGACATCATTAACTATTGTGCAACGTCGTCGTCGTCGTCGTCGTGCATACGCGCTCAAGAGCAATACCACTAGCCATTTTTACCATCCAACATGGCGGCCATACTCCACCTGGCCCAGCTGACCAGCTAGTTTACAGCGTACGTCTTTGATACTGGACATCCATCTTATAGCCAATTGACACCTGTCAAAACAAAGTAACCGCTGACCAGTGTCACGTAACCATATCGCGGGCTCGAGTTAAGACCTCATCGAGGTCAGCTGTTTTTTTTAAGTTGACCGCTGACCAGGTACTTGCTTTCGATTGGATCGCAGGGTCAAGTCAGGTATGGGACACCCAAACCGAAACGAGGCTTACTTTTTTGCGCGCTTTCGGCGGCTCGTAATTTCACATTCAGTTGGTTTCTTCATTTTTGATCAAAACAACTTCATCTTCTTCGATCGAAGTTTGTCTTTTTATTCGTGTAAAAGACATAAAAATCAAGAACTTCTCAAAAGATACTCCGGAAGGTGAATTTTCAAGTGATAAAGCGAAGAGCGAAAGATTTTTCTCAGGAAAAGCATCAAACTTGGATCGATTGTATGGTTGAAAACAAATAAATTCAACGCTTCAAGGGCTTTCACTTTGCCGCGGCATCTTGCATCTCACCAAGAAAGGTCACTTAACAGTTCACCGGCATTAATGGGAGGAACGAGTAGCTCAAACTCTGTGGAAGAAGCTGTTTTTTTGGACAAACCGTTTGCTATTATTGAGCGCAAGCGGGCGTTGTTAGGCGAGCATGCGCCTCATGCTCCTCGCTTTTTCCCTCGTGGCTCTCCGCCATTGTTATTGTAAACGAAGTTGTTGTTGGCATTAAACGGTAACGGATCGCTATTTACGGGTTGTCCTTTCCTCGTTACTGGCGTGGTGGCAGCGGTACTTCGTATCCACTCCTCGACTGAAGAGAAAGCCAGCTCCTTGATGATTTTTCCACCCGTATTCCATACGAGGAGAAAGCGAAGCAGCTCTGTATACAGCCGTTCTTACAGTTACTACAGTCATTTATCCACTTACCTTTGTCAACATACTACCATGAATTCTCGTGCTCCTAAACAGTGGTCCTTAACGAAGCACGAACCCATCACTTCGTTCGAGGCCTGGAGACAAAATCTTCAATACACTCTCTCGCTGGATCGTAATTTTGCCAGCTTTCTTGGTGACGGCGTCACATGGCTAAAGAAAACTCCCGGTTCTCCCACAGACGCAGTACCCACAGCTTCTCGCAGAACAGCACAACAGAAATGCACTCACCTCGACTTAATGCTTGACCAAATAGCCAACTACTGCCCTGTGATTTCTCATAACACCATCGTTAAAAATTTTACCTCGATGAATTCTATCTGGCAGGCAATTCGTCTCCATTACGGATTTCAGTCAACCGGAGCTCACTTTTTGAATTTCAACAACATTAAACTCGAAGCAGACGAACGCCCTGAGGACTTATACCAGAGGCTTGTGTCCTTTATCGAGGACAACTTATAGCTCGCAAACGGCTCTATCTCACACCACGGCGAAATTTCTGGCACCGATGAGGAAATGGCACCAACCGTCGAAAACCTTATTGTTCTCACTTGGCTCAGCTTAATACACGCTGATCTCCGCAGCCTGGTAAAACAACGGTATGGAACCGAGCTCAGGTCCAGGACCCTCGCATCTCTCAAGCCGGAAATCTCCCAGGCCCTGGAGTCCCTCCTAGAAGAAATCCACACCTCCACTGATGCCAAGATCTTGAACGCCACCGCATCAAAATTCAAACCTTCTCTTTCTTCCTCTGTCAAGACTCCTTACCACCCATTCCAACAGCCCGTCGCCAAACGTCCCGTCAAATCCTGTCCCTTATGCACAAGCAGGCCGTAATGACCGTCACTTTTTAAACAAGTGCTCCTACCTACCCCCTGATGACCGTGCCTTCCTCACCAAAGCTCGTCTTACAAGCTGCCTCGACCATAATGAATAAGGCGAAGCCCTCGGTTCCTTCTGTCCACCAGAGGCGGAAGACCCCCCTTCCCCTCGGCCAGGATCGTCTCCCGCCGTGTGAGCACCAAGCAGTCTCCCCACTTAGACGCCTTCTACAGACACCATCCGCTTAGGCTCACCATAGACACTGGTGCCGAGACAAGCATGATTAAGGCCTCTGTTGCCCGTACCATTGACGCTCCAATTACCGAAACATCCCAACAGGCCTTACAAGCTGATGGAGTCACGCCTCTTGCCGTCGTTGGTGAAACTCACCTCGCCCTCTCACGAGCTGATACCCGCCTCACACTCGATGCTCTTGTCGTAGAAGATTTGGACGTCGACGTATTAGCTGGGACACTGTTTCTGATCGCCAATGACATTTCAGTTCGCCCTTCCAAAAGGCAAGTCCTGATTCAAGGTTCGGAAGTTATCCTGTACGATTCGCCGTCCAGTGCCACCTCCAGTGCCCACTCAGTACGTCGCACCCAATCTTATGTTTTACGTTCGTCCATGCCTACCACCGTCCTCTTCCCCGGAGACTTCCTTGAAATGGATGTGCCCTCCGACTTAGGCCCTGACTGCACTCTAGCTATGGAGGCCCGTACCGCTACACCATCCAACCAATGTACCAAGGTCTCACAGCTCTGGCCTCAGCCTCATATTATTGAAGCCAAGGTTCGCGTAGCTAACGATACCGACGAACTGCGAATTATTCATCGTCATAAACATCTGTGTCAGGTGCACCTCACCACAGCTGTGGACACCTCATCCGTCCAAGCAGCACCTCACCCACCTCCAGCTCCCTGCCTCCGAGGGGGGGATTACTCCAGTCTGGCTTCTCTTCCGTTGTCGTCACCGTTGATCCCGACCATATCTTACCTGACAGTGTACGCAACCAGTTTCGTCAAGTGCTTCAGGCCCACGATGATGTCTTTAATCAGTCTATTGTAGGATACAACGGTGCCGCCGACCCTGTTGAAGCCACTGTCAACATGGGTCCTGTACAACTCCCTCAACGAAAGGGTCGTGTTCCCCAGTACTCGCGCGACAAGCTTGTAGAGTTACAGGAAAAATTTGACGAGCTGGAACAATGCCATGTCTTCCGTCCTCCTGATGATGTTGGCGTAAGTGTGGAGTACCTCAACCCATCCTTTCTTGTCAAAAAGCCATCAGGTGGCTTCCGTCTCGTTACCGCGTTTGCTGATGTCAGTCGTTACAGTAAACCGCAACCCTCGCTGATGCCCGACGTCGACTCCACCCTTCGCACCATCGCTCCATGGAAATACATCATAAAGTCAGATCTTACATGCGCCTTTTACCAGATACCCCTATCCGTGGCGTCCATGAAGTACTGTGGCGTTTCCACCCAATTTCGCGGCGTCAGGGTGTACACAAGATCCGCCACGGGAATGCCTGGCTCTGAGACCGCATTAGAAGAATTAATGTGTCGCGTCCTGGGTGACTTCATCCTGGAGGGATGCGCAGCTAAGCTTGCCGATGACCTTTATTGTGGAGGCGAATCACCCGAAGAACTTATTTCCAACTGGTCCCGCATCCTGCAGGCTCTCAACAGCTGCAATCTCCGACTGTCCGCCGCCAAGACCGTCGTCTGCCCAAAGTCAACATCAATCTTGGGTTGGATCTGGTCGCAAGGTGTACTCTCTCCTAGCCCCCAAAGTATCTCTGCGCTCACTAGCTACCCTCCTCCTGAGTCCGTCAAAGGTCTACGTTCCTTCATCGGCGCCTACAAGGTCCTTAGACGCGTGCTACCTCACTGCTCCCAACTCATAGATCCGCTCGAGACTTCCCTAGCCAACAACCAATCCCACGATATCCTGTAGTGGGATGACAACCTTCCCCACGCATTTACCACTGCACAGGAGGCCCTTAAGTCTGACAAGTCCGTTGTGCTACCACGCCCCTCCGACCAACTTTGGATCGTGACTGATGGCTCGGTAACCAAACGTGGACTTGGCACTACTTTATATGTTACACGCAATGGCCGACTACACCTAGCGGGCTTCTGCAGTGAAAAGCTTCGCAAGCACCAAGTAACGTGGTTACCCTGTGAAGTCGAAGCACTAAGTATCTTCGCCGCTGTCAAGCACTTTAGCCCGTTCATCATCCAGTCCAAACATCGCGCGTGCGTCGTGACAGACAGCCAACCATGTGTCCAGGCCGTCAACAAGCTTTGCCGAGGAGAGTTTTCCGCCAGCCCTCGCGTTACCTCCTTCCTGACCACTGTCAGTAGATATCAAGTGAGTCTGCAACACCTTGCTGGCAGTGCTAATTTACCATCTGACTTTGCTAGTCGCAACGCTCCCGACTGCAGTGCACCCCATTGTCAAGTCTGCTCTTTCATTCTCGACACTGAGAGTTCTGTCGTACGCAGTGTGTCTGTCCAAGACATCTTGGTCAGTGGCAAGCGCCTACCATTCACCAGCAGGCAGCGTGGTGTAGTGTCCAAAACGAGTGCCCCGATTTACGCCCCGTCTGCGCTCACCTGAAACAAGGCCCCCGTCCATCAAAGAAACTAACCAACCTCAAAGACGTAAAGCGGTATCTCAATGACGCGCCCATTTCTAAAGATGGCCTGCTCGTCGTCCAACGTCAGCAACCATTATCAGTCCCCACTGAATTGATCGTGGTACCACGCTCCGTTCTTGATGGCTTACTTACCGCCCTCCACATCAAGTTAGACCGCCCTTCTAAGCACCAGCTTCAAATGGTGGTACAGCGCCACTTCTTTGCCCTTGTTTTGAACACCGCCATTACTCGCGTGTCAGATTCCTGTCACATCAGTGCCTCATTCCACATGTTCCCACGCTCCCTCATCACCCAGTCATCTGATGACCCACCTGAGGTTGTTGGCTTGTCATTTGCAGCCGACGTCCTCAAGCGCTGCCGCCAACTCATCCTGCTCCTGAGAGAGTGCACCACCTCCTACACTGCTTCATGCATAGCACCAGATGAAAAAAGTGCCACACTTCGTGACGCCCTTGCCCGTCTAGTCGTAGGCCTACACCCCTTGGATGGTCCCAACGCAGTAATACATGTTGACCCTGCCCCTGGATTTGCCTCGCTCACGGCCACCATTGCACTACAACACCTTGGTGTTACCATTGAACTTGGCCGCGTTAAGAACGCCAACAAAAATCCTGTTGCCGGAAAGGCTGTCTTAGAGCTTGAAACGGAGCTCTTACGCCAAGAACCTGGTGAGGGCCCTGTTACTGAACTACACGTGTAGGGCTCGCCGTTGCCACAGCCCGTTTCAACTCACGACTCCGCAGCCAAGGCCTCTCCGCCCGCGAGCTTTGGACACAACGCAACCAGTTCACCAATGAACAGTTACCCGCGTCTGACATGCAACACATCATTGCAAAACACACCAGCCCCCAAACTAACCATCCCTACAGCGAGAAAGCGAAAGGGGGCCGCAACCCAATCAGTCCCTCGGCCCCTCTATAAGTTGGAGATCTTGTATACGTGAAATCTGACCGGGATAATTCCCAAGCCCGTCCCAGATACATCGTTGTCCGCATCGATGGAGAGTGGTGTTTTATTAAGAAATTCGTAGGTTCTCAACTCCGCGCGACATCGTACAGGGTCAAGTTATCTGAGTGTTACGGCGTACCCCCAACTGTCTCACCTGTGGACACCTTTTTAGCTCCCCCTACCTACGGTGAGGACGACTGCGGCTCGCCCACTGCATCTCTCTCCCCTTATCAGCTACTCTTCGCTCCATCTGAGCTTCTCCGGCCACACAGTCCAGGTCCTTCAGACTCCCTTCCGTGCCAGGTCGCCTCCCCACAAGCCTTTCCTCCTAATGTAACCAGCGACTCCTACTTCTTCCTTCCCTGTACAGACGGAACCTGAGTCGCCACTCCCTGCTGCCTCAGAGCCAAGACCTCAGCGCACCCGTAGGCCCCCAAAGTAGCTACAAGACTACATTTTGGACTAGTTGCCCTATGCTTCCCGGTCTTTGTGCCCTGTGGGGCTATCTCTTACTCTCTAAGGACGGAGATGTTGACATTTCTAGGACACTCGTTCACCTATTATCCTTGTAACACAATAGTTATGTTAGGTTAGGTTTTTGTCGTTTGTTAACCAGAAAGCAAAAGAAGAGGTTGCGCCAGCGGGCGTTGTTAGCGAGCATGCGCGTCATGCTCCTCGTCTTTTCCCTCGTGGCTCTCCGCCATTGTTATTGTAAACGAAGTTGTTGTTGGCATTAAACGGTAACTGATCGCTGTTTACGGGTTGTCCTTTCCCCGTTACTGGCGGAGGATGCTTGTTTTTGTTTTGACTTTACTGAAGCTTATGTATTTTCAAGTGGTAGAAACCTCTACAACACAGGACAGTGAGGTAAATTAAATAAATTGAAGCTTAACATTTGGTTTAATCGTTGTTACTTTTGTTCAGGAATGAAACTTGTATTTTTCTCTCGACTGGATATAAATAACAATCATCTGTACTCGTTTTGGACTCAAAGAAGTAGTTCAATTGTTTGTTTGTTTTGGTGCGTTGTTTTGTTTGCAGGCGGACGAGTATTTTTACTTTACTTGGCTGACTGTTGTTTGACCTCGGTGCCTCAACAGCGTTGAGAAACTTTTGCCCTTATCTTATTAACACGTAATCGCAATTAGTCCTCGTAAAATTAAGGATTAAAGCCCCGGCTAAATGATCACACATTTTCATGCAACAAACAATGTTTGAGCAAACACTAGACAGAGTGAGTCCACAGAACTATTTTTTGCGTATTATCGCTGAAATTTCGGCTTTATGTGGTCCATTTGGTTGCTTTTTACCTGCTGTGCACGTTTTGTTGGTTGGGGTGGCTAAATTAAACGTTCAAACGCGAAATGTTGGATGAAAATGTTTGATCTTGATCAAACATGGAAACCCATTTCACAATAAAAGCCATGTTGAAAGACGTGGCTAAACGGTCAAAATCTCCGTGTATTGTCATCTTGTAATGTTTAATGTTTTAATGTCTTGAGGTTTTTGAACCGCGGTCAATTCCTGTTGAATTCTCTAAACATAAAATATTGGCGTAAGGAAAGCCATGCGAAGTTGCTCAATACCAGTAAAAAAATAATAATCGTGGAGCTCCGCTTTTAGGCTTGGCTAAATCTATATATTAGAATTTGTCCTTCGTCTTTGCTTAAGATGTCAGAATAGGTGCGTACGCACTGATTAGACTGGCAGGTCCTGCTGAGGGCTGACACTTGAGAGACAGAATTCGTTCGGATCCCTCTCGGTTGAATGATGTATCCCAGCAGCGTGTTCCTGACCGCGAATCCCACTTCACGTTCCCTGATGTCGTCTGGAAGTTTTTTCCCTCTCTCTTTCACACGCCCTGCTCCTGGGAGTCTGGTATCTTGAAGAGCGACGATGTCCATCTGCAGTGTGCTCAACTCCATATCAATGACTGCTTATTTCTTGCAGGTCTTTAGGAGCCTGGTGTCATTGTCCTAACTTTCCATAAGCGCAGCTTTAGGGCAAGAGATTTCTTCTTTCTGTTGTTTGCTTGGTTGCGTTTTCCTCAGGGTTAACTCCCGAAGCCGCAAGGCAGCAAAGGTTTAGAATCAGGATTTTCCTTCTCCTAAATGAGGTGTCCTCCCAAGCTGACGGGCCCCTACTGCCCGAAGCATCTAGTTTTTGGCGCCAAAGAGCCGCCTTTACCAGTTCTCCTGTCAGTAAAGTTAGTTCAGCTGGGCTTAGAGACCAAGCCACAGGAGCATGCCAGGAGTTGGACTTCGTTGTCAAAGGCCGTAGTTGACTTTTAAAATGATCGACAACTTAGGTAGATTACGATTGTCCATTCAAATAGCAAAAAAGTCCAAGCAGGGATTCTGCGTCTCTCTTGCTACGGGCTGAGTGGCTTAAGACAAAAACAAAACTTCATTATTTGCTAATAACTAAGAAAAGTGGGTGAGAGGTTTTTCTTTGTGGGGGAATGCTCTCCTCGGACTAACACTATCACGTGATCAATTTTAAGCCAATCAGGAAGGGATAAAATTTGAAGATCCACCACTATAAGGCCTTTGTTCATCCGTGGACGCATTATAAGCCGATCGGTTGACTCCTGCAAAAATACCTAGATGAGTCAAAGTCACCCTCGTAAACTCTAAATTTTCTTTTTCTCTGAGTCCGCGGGTTTTTGGCCTTCGCGTCTCATCACGATCGACCGTTTTCGCGCTTGCTTGCGTGTTTCGCTCGCTTTATCTTCCCTAAAGGTAACGGAGTACTCGTAGTCTAATCTCCAAGGACAGCTCTACAGTCTTCTTGATCACACTGCTGAGGAAAGAAAAACAAAGTTATGACAACCACATGAATGGGAAGCCGTACATAATTAGCATCGTTCATAACTCCTTCTGGCTCCATTAAGATAGAGATAAAGATTTTTTTTCCAGCTGAATATCACGAAACAAAGCTTAAATGTTAACCTGTTTTAACTTAAATCCTGTTGTTGGAAAGCAATTTTAAGCGTCAAAATGGTTGCGAGATTTCAGCGAAAGCTAAAAGCAAAAGGAAAACTAAATTATCATACGTACACACCAACCAGCACATAAAACACAAAGGCAAATATCTTGATTGGAAAGTTGAGTTCTGATTTAAAACCAACAAAACGGTAAACATCATAGCCCTTAATTCGGTTTTATATTTTGAGACTATGTCTATTCTTTGCTCTAATTTGTGTAGCCTTTGCAAGTATTGTTTAAGGTTTTGGGAAAGGCCTTGCTCTGAATAATCTTTCTCATCTTCAATAGTGATTACTGCATCTTTGAATTTCCTCCCTTTAGCTTGGATAATTCCGATAGTAAACTTTAGTAAATGGAGTACAAACCAGAGCAACTGAACTATTTTCGGATATGCTACATCGCTTTCAACCTGGTTCCAGAAGGACTGCGGGATGTTTTCAAGCAGGAGTGGGATTTGCGATACAAGACAACAACCTTTGGAGAATGGAAAGATGCTCCACAGAATGGCCGTGATTTCTACAATAACGAAACTTGTTGTAAGAAAAATGCAAGATATCTGGCCACAATTCAGAACGGCAAAACAGCAGAGTGGGACTGTAGTTGTCTGTTTTTTGCGATTCTGTACTCAGACAGCATTGGCACCACACTCAGCCCAGCTGTTAACAATGACGTCGATGAACTTCGACAGGTGAGAAACGAAGTTGCTCATATCAGTGAGGCTGAACTAACAGACGCTGAATTCCAAAATCATGTCTCAAACGTGTTAGCTGCATTCAACTCTTTGAACCTGTCAGCCATTGCAGCTGAAATAGAAGCCATTAGAAAACAAATAACCTTCCCCACGGCTGAAGTCACGAGATTAAAGATCCAGGCTGATAGTCTTAAAGCTGACTTGGTGCAAGCAAAAGCAGATTTACAGACAAAAGAAGAAGAATTACAGAAAAAAGAAGAAGAAGTTGACAGCCTAACGCAGGAGATTAATTCCAAAGTTGAGTCTTTTTGTAATCTGACATTCAAGCCATCTCACAAAATCATCAGGCGTTCAACTGACGTCAAGAGAATCGTGAAGAAAATGGAAGATCTTGTAAACGGAAGCAATGGAGCTGTAAGCACGATTTATTTATCAGGAAATCCAGGATGCGGCAAAAGTCAAATAGCTCGTCAAATTGGACAAGAAGTCTTCAACAAAAGATCACAAGAAAATACAGGGCTGACATTTGTAGCAACCCTGAATGCAGAAACCCTCGAAACACTGGCTGATTCTTACATCGTCTGGGTCGAAAGTTGGGAATTACTGAATACACGTCAACAAGCCTGGCGACCTCGAAAGTCAGCAGCCCGAAAGAAACAATTCACCATATGACTCGTTTGATTGTACATCAGATCAAACAGTTCTCTAACTGGTTGATAATCGCTGACAATGTTGTTGATCTATCCTTGGTTCGTAGCGATCTGCCTCCAACCGGCAGCGAGGAATGGGGCCACGGTCAGGTATTAATTACCACTCAAGATGGCAACTCAATACCTTCCAATGCTCCTCATACCTACCATGAACCTCTTAGTCAAGGAATGCAGCCAGATGATGCAGTGCAGCTATTACAACAAGTATCCCAAATTGCGAATGAAGAACAGGCTGAGAAGGTTGCTGAGGTCCTTGACTATCAGCCACTTGCGTTAGCAACCGCTGCGTTTTACGTACAAACAGTCGTGTCCAATGGTTCTCCGCGCTTTAGTTGGACGAGCTACCTAAAAACACTTCGCAGTGAGGAACGCAAGGCAACAGAGGAAGCTTTTGCGGACAGAACTTGGCTTATTCAAAAACAATGACTTCTGCAATTAAAATGGCAATAACTAGAGCAGCTGCAAGCGACGAAGTTCTACGTCAGGCATTTTGTTTGTTCGCACTTTGTGCACCCGATTCTCTCCCAACGAAGCGGCTGTAAATTTCGTGAAATCTCGCGCAACAAGCGAAACAAGTGAATTAATCAAGGCGACAATTTTGAAATCGCCCTTGATCTCTTGTTTGTATAGCGAAGAAGGAGAACCTGCCTATTTAAGGGTACATAAAGTTGTTTATGAAATATGCAAGACAACTTTTACTTGTGATTTCGAGAATGTAGACGGCGCGCAGAGTGTATAGCTGTGGCAATTAAAACGTTTCATTCTCTAATTGAGGCTGAGCGTGAACAGTTATTATCGAGTGAACATGTTTGCATCAAGTTCCGGAGAATTACAGATCACTGCAGAGAGATCCATCAACGTCTCACCACCAGCCTTAAATTGAAGGATCACGAAGTGAACGAAATATCACCCCTCATCACCCCTGAAGATGTAGTTTCTTGGCTGTGCTCAATTGCCGACGTGTGTTGTGACCTCAGCAGTGTATCAAATGCAAGTGTGTTTTCTTCATCAACTCTCGAGTTTGTTAAATACATCAAAAGTACTAAGAAAGGCGACTTGCTGAAAGCAAGAGCTTTTTCAGTGCACGGGGACGTGTCACGGCTACATTGTGAGTATGAATTAGCACTGTCATACTATGAACAAGCTGAGACTATTCGTGTAACAGTTTATGGCCGCCAGACACATGGCGACGTAGCATCAATTTACAATAAATTAGGAAATGTTTACAGTGATCTTGGACAGCACAGTGAAGCTAAAGAATACCATGAGAAGGCACTGAGCATTAGAAGAAAGATTTATGGTGAACAACATGGCGATGTTGCAACAAGTTACGGTGACCTCGGAAGTGTTTACCGTGCCGTTGGACAGTACAGTCAAGCTAAAAAGCACTATGAGAAAGCACTGAACATAAGAAGAAACATTCATGGTGAACAACATGGCGATGTAGCAGCAAGTTACAGTAACTTAGGAATTGTTTGCCGTAACCTTGGACAGTTCAGTCAAGCGAAAGAACACCATGAGAAAGCACTTACAATTAGAAGAAAGATTTACAGTGAACAACATGGAAATGTAGCAGCCAGTTACAATAACTTAGGAATTGTTTGCAGTTGCGTTGGACAGTACAGTCAAGCTAAAGAGCACCACGAAAAAGCACTTCTCATTAGAAGAAAGATTTACGGTGAGCAACATGGCCATGTAGCACCAAGTTACAATAACTTAGGAATTGTTTACAGTGACCTTGGAGAGTATAGTCAAGCGAAAGAGAACCACGAGAAAGCACTTTTCATTAGAAGAAAGATTTATGGTGAACAACATGGCAATGTAGCAGCGAGTTACATTAACTTAGGAACTGTTTACAGTTACCTCGGACAGCACACTCAAGCGAAAGAGCACTATGAGAACGCACTTCATATTCTAAGAAATATTTACGGTGAACAACATGGCGATGTAGCAGCGACATACAATAACTTAGGAATTGTTTACAGTGAACTTGGACAGTTCAATGAAGCTAAAGAGCACCTCGAGAAGGCACTTAACATTAGAAGAAAGATTTACGGGGAACAACATGGCGCTGTAGCAACAAGTTACGATAACTTAGGAGCCAATTATCTTGATCTTGAGCAGTACGCTGCAGCTAAGGAGTGTTTCGACAAAGCGATGAACATTTATAAAACAATTTATGATGAACAGCATCCTGATGTTGAAAGATGTTATCGAAATTTAAGAATTGTTGAGAGAAATTTCACACAACATGAGCAATCTGGGAATGAATGTTGTATACTTTGAAAAAAAATCGATTTTTTTAACTTTGCAGTTAGGATAGTATTTATTTAAAACGGTTTACTCACTAAACAATTTTAAACGTGGATTTTTCAACTAATTGTATCAATTTTGATATTTGTAGTAGGGCTGGGTGGGGAATAACGTACCATGGGTGGGTGGTGAGCTGTCAGAGCTCGCTGATCCTTTACTGCGGCGTACAAATCTCGAAAGTAAACCGACAACAACCTACCTGTGATGAAGCATAGCTATCCCTTACTTTAGGAACGTCAACATCCTTTCGATGTTAGAAATCAAGTGGATTCTTGTCTTTGATATATTAATCCCTCTCTTCCCCGTTCCTAATGTTTCAAACCAACTAAGGTATTAGGTTAGCATTTGATATCCAACGTTTTAATATACGGTGAGAGAAGAGCTACATTTGCGGTCAAGGAAGGCTAAAGGAAGAACGTACAGATGGCAAACTAGCTGGCGAAGATGTAATACTGTAATACTGACTGGCCATTGTGACCCTGGGGTGGAAAATGTTTCAAATAGTCGTCCAGTTCCGATTCGCTTTTCTCTTTTTTCTCTTGAGCATTTTGTAATTTTTAGGTATAAAATTAATAAAATTGTTGTTTTTGTTGTTGTGGTTGTATTGGCTACTTGATTTATCTATGTGACTTCCGTTGCAAACAACATGTCGGCTACCGAGGCGAATTTGCAGCAGCTATAACTTACTCTCTCTCGGGGTTCCACTGCAATTTTGTTTTATGAAGGCCGCACACCCACTACTCCAGCTCCTGAGATTTTTATTACTCTTTTTTTTCCACGGCGGCGAAACAATTTGTTTGAGATCGTTACCACACGAGTACTACGAGTAACATACCAGTACATATGAGTACATACGAGTGACATACGGGTACATATACATACATACGAGTAACATACAAGTAACTTCACTGCGCGAAGTCTCTAATTTCGGCGATGGTGCAACTTCGCGCGCGCGTGTGTCTTTCGCCCGCCCCACAATCCATCGCCGAAATTAGAGACTACTCGCAGTCTAACAAGTAACATACGAATACATACGAGTAGCACACAGGTAACATACGGTCAAATGTGGGTAATACGCATGAAATCTACAAAGTAAAATACAAGAAATTGGATATTTCTCCTGAATCTTCGATTTGTTTTTACTGTGCGATGTTGTATTCATTAATTCAAGTGGGTGGGTTATCTCCACCGGCGGAATGATCGCTGGAGAGGGACCAATGCAGAACCAAGTTTTAAAAAGTTGACCACCGGTAGTCCATACCAATGCACTGAAACAAACCATCATCGTCATCTTCTTCTTGCTAAATCTTACCTGCCACCTCTTTGTTCCTTCTCAATTGTCTCCTCACGAAACAATAAGACATGCTTAATCATGTACTGAACCTGCATGGTCCTGCCCAAGGACCTGACATTGACATGGACATGAGAGGCCAAACTGGTTTGAGAGTCTCAATGGGGTTTGCCGTTAGCAGTAAACCGTCCAAAAATCTAGCCGTTAGGCGTAAAAATTGAAAAAAATTAACCGTTAGCTTTAAAAAATATTAACCGTAAAAAATTCTGGCCATAAAAATAAAAGCCTAAGGTCTCGTGTGAAGACTTAGTGTGTCTTCAATGAATTTTCTGATTTTACGAGTTTTTATAGCGAGTAAAACCAAACTCTCATTATTCAGCAAACAGGAAATTGAAATTGTCTGTCAAACGCCGAACGGTGTCCGTAGCACGAGTTGACAGACGTTTTGACAGCTCTTACTATTTTTAGACCATCTCCAGTTTCTTTATTCATGGTTTCACGACTTTTGCAATGTCGATGCGATGGCCGTAGTCAAAGCTGTTATAGCCTGGTTTTCACGCGAAAGCACAAGCGCAAGCATAAGAAGCTTATGCCGAGTGAAAACGACACAACGCAAGCATAAGCGCAAGCACAAGGAAAAGGAAAATTTTTGATCCTTGCGCTTATACTTATGCTTGCGTTAAGCCCGTTTTCACGGTGAAATAAGCGCTCTTATGCTTGCGCTTATGCTTGCGTCGCTAGTGAAAACCAGGCTTCAGAGTTTTTATCGCACTGGTGAAGAAAAACTGACCCAATGAAAGATTGAGGAATTGAGGAACAACACAGATTGTTTTTTCATTTAGAAAAAATGTTCATAGATTTCCTTGGACTAAACGACAAAGCCAAGAAGTTCGGATTAAGGTCTTTTCACCTGAAACTTTACCGCCTCGCAAAATTTGGTGGCAAAAGGGAAAACCTAAACTGCGAGCAGAGTCTCCTTCGATCTTCCTAGAAAAAATCGGGAAGAGGAAGAAGACTCTGCTCGCGGCCTGTACAATTTCTATTGAGCATGCTCCAAATTCAAATGTAACCGTTCCTTGGGCGGTCTCGCTTTTAAAATGAGTTAATCATCAAATCTTGAAATTTGACACAATTATGTTCCCGTGTTATTTCCGCGCGTACTGTCAAAATTCTTTCAACCCCGGGTAATTCAATCGTGGATTTCCAGTTTTAAGATCTCCGAAAACTCCCGTGAAGAAGTCGACGTCAAAAGTGAAAGACACAATTTGTTTGATATGTGGAATTTGCCTAATCGGCGAACGATGTACATTCATGGAGCAAATTTGAGAGCTTCTTGGAAAATATTGTTTGGCTTGTCGAAAGAGTATCATCAGTGTGAAGCGGATGTCGAAAGCTAGCCCGTCGCCAAAAGCCAAGAAATAACCTCGCCATAACCGGTTGATAGCCTCCGCTTCAAGAGATGGAAGGATCTGCGAGATAAACCTATCGTTCCACACAGAAAATTAAACAGAGACCTTGATTGTGGTTCCGTGAGGCTTGAAATTGGTCCGATTTTAACTTTTGTGAGAGCACATTTCACGGCTTTTTCAAAGACTTTGTACGAAAGCGAAGCAGCTGCTATGCTTGTCGATCGATTGTAAACAATATTCCGTGGGCGCGAAAAAAGTCAGCGATTCTCACGATTGAGCATGCGCACCAGGGGCAAACCGGTACTGACTCATCCATTTTTTTGGATGATCGGCGGATCAAAAATGTGCAGGCCGCGAGCAGAGTCTCCTTCCTCTTCCCGATTTTTCTAGGAAGATCGAAGGAGACTCTGCTCGCAGGGTACGGGTAGGCTGCAGCTGGAGCTGGAATTGCCCGTCTTGCTTGCTTCAGATGGGGAGAGCGATTTAAACGGTAAGTAGTTTCATTAAATGATAGCTGAGTTAATCTTTTGTCTCACGATTGAGTTACAAAGATGTGGATAGCGACGTTTCGACCACTATACTGCTGGTCTTCATCAGGCGACGGTGTCGACTGGCTGCGTGTGAGTATAAGAAGCACCGTGGCTGGTGGTGATTGGTGCGTTTCGATCCTCGCTTAGGCTGTTGTTGATTGGAGGATTTCGATCCTTGTCGTTCAGACCAGAAATTGTTCCCTCAGCGGTCCGTTTTGGTACTGATCGGCTGTTGTGTTGTTTGATCGTGGGCATCCACGCTTCAGGAATTTCAATTCCACTGTCCCTGTTACCACCAACCACAGTGCTTCTTATACTCACACGTAGCCAATCGACACGACCAGCAGTATAGCGGTCGAAACGTCGCGATCCACATCTTTGTGACTCAATCGTGAGACAAAAGATTAACTCAGCTATCATTTGAAACCACGATGACGAACACCTTTTATAACATAGTTTCATTAAATTAACGATAAAATAGGCTGCATTTGTGTTTTCATTTGCTATGTCGAGGCAGCAGGCTAGCAGATTTGACAGGTTTGGCACGTTGTCGGAGTGGTCGTACTTCGCAATCGTCAAGCAAAACCACTGGACTCTGGAATTTTGTAATTTCTGTCATAATTAAAGCCAAATGCTTAGTAGTTCGACGGCGTTCTCATAGACACGTTTTCGCCGGTTCATGAGCCATTAAATGTGCATTCATTGTAACTGTAAAATACCAATCTAATATCACAAAAAGAGCTCTTCCTCCGGCAGTTTATGCAAAGGCAAATCCGAACGCTGTTACAAGGGTGCATTTTCCAGGCGACCAAGTTAACCCGACGCACACTGCCTCCTTAAAAAACCGCTCTGTTGCTGACGAAGGGTGCGCAATAAGTTTCGTAAGTGATACCATTGTTCCGCAACTCACGCTCGCGTGCGAGGCTGATTTAAACCAGGTGGAGTCCTGAGTACGAAAGCGATTCCGATCATAGTGATATTGATTCAGCAGATTTTGAGTCAGAGGAACTGGTCACTGGTAAACCTGTGATAACAAGGTCTGGAAGACAAGTCAATGCGTGGATACGGCTTGATGTTTAGGCGGTCACAAAAAGATAAGCCTCGTCATTAAGGTGAATTGAAGAACTGTTACCCATGCAGCATGGATGTTATTTCAAATGTTTTATTCGGCACATTCGTCATTAAGCTCTGAAAAGTACGAGTAAATATACTTTCTTGTTTTATTTGTTTTGTTTTCGTCAAAGTACCGCAGTGTACATGTAGGAATGAAGATATAGACCAGATATAGTTTACCGTGGTAGTATATTACCACAGTTGAGACTGACTTTACAACAATGAAAATTATTTTTTAAACAATGGTAATTAATTTTTAACAGATCCGTTAACAGTAACGGAAAGAAAATAACCGTTAGCCGTAAAAAAGCCAAAATATTAACCGTTAGCCGTAAAAGACACTACCCCATTGAGACCCTCTGGTTTGTCAAACAAATGTGACTTATTGTCAGACAGACAACATGGTTCAGAAGATCACTCGCAGACAAGTATGGTTTGCTAGAGAGGCAGAAAAGTGGCTCCTTCGGAACGAGAATTCCTGTTTATTAACGCTAAAAATGAACATCGTTCCCTTACTTGCAGGTCCTATAACGAAATGGAACATTTTTCCTCTTTTTTTTTAAGCGCAATTTATTGCTGCTTAAGATTAGAAAAGAGGATTAATGTGATCAGAAACCAACTTATTCCTCTGTGTCACTGATGCGAACAGAAATCATTCAAAAAGTAGGCCGGGCCAGGCGTTTTGGGTATATGGTATCTAGAGCCATTTTTATTTAGGTATATGGTATTTTTATGTTACAATTCGGGTATAAAGTATCTGGTTCTTCCTGAATTTTAGGTATTCGATATGCAGCCATAAATTAAATGCTTCAATATAATTTTAGGTATTAAGTATCACACGTTTTACAATTATAAGGTATCTTGGTATCTTATGGGGGAAAAACTGGGTATATTGGTATCCCACTAGCCCTCCTGGCCGGGCCTGAAAAAGGAACAGCTTGTTCTCATTTGCAAATCAGAGAACACTTTCCCGGGACAGTTGTTCCTTTGTATCGTTGCCGATAATGTAATATTCCCGTTAACAGGGACGACGTGTTCCCCACTGGGTTAAGTACGCAGTGAAATTAATGGCATGAAAAGGAACTTTTGCTCCTAAAAAAATATTAACGGAACAAAGTGTTTCTTTTCACTGAAATAAACAGCAACTTTGTGTTCCCAACGACAACAGCGGGGCCTTTGGTTCCGAAATGAGCTGACATTTGTTCCTAATGTATCAGCCAATTCCAAAAGCGCCCATCCCCCCCAGGGTATAACCCGAGTATTTGATCAGAAATTTGTGCCGCACGGTGGGGCATTTGACTTTGGGTTTCGCGAATGTTTCGCGCGCAAATATATTCATTCATTCACCACGGGAGCCGCTTCACAGTTGATATGCCTTTATTCAAAGATTGGAGTGCAGACAAAAGAGATCGGAAAGGAGTTTTGGAGAACGATTTTTCGGATTTGGTTTGAAAAAGGTAAGCGATTTCAGAATAAAATATTCATTATGAGCGGGGAGAGTGCCAAAATGCTTCATGCAACGAATTTTTTAGTCAGTTTTTACACTTGATTAGCCGTTTTTGAGGCCCAGACAGTGGGGCATTTGACCGTCTAAACTGGAAACACAGCGGGCATTTGATCAAAGTTTTTCAAAGAGTCAAATGCCCGGGTGTTTTCCCGGGGGGAGGGGGATGGGCGCTTTTGGAATTGACTGATACATAAGGACGGATTTCATAAGCGAGCAAAAGTTGGGTTTCTTAACCCTGTTACGTTTATTCGAATTATTTATTTGAGGCTGTTTAAGTGGAATGCCTGTGAACTAGCTAAAGCAGCTGAGTGCATTTTCACTATAAACAAAGCATTTACATTTTTATATGTGCAGGATTAATTTGCTCATTTTAAAGGGCCAGAAACTCGCGGAACACTTGATTTTCAAAAACTCATTATCTCTGGTTTCTCATCAAAATACTTCTAATTCTCCAGATGTTACTCATGAAAATAATTGCCCAGCGGCACCGAAAACAAACTAACAAACAAAAAATTTGATGCCAAAATCTGGGTCAGTTGCAATTACTTTTGGGAAACGTGGATGATAATGACGATGTTGATAGTGATGGTGATGTTGTTGTTTAACAGTTCCTGTCTGGCGAATTTATTTCTGACGTGGATAAGAAAAGTGAACAACCCGTGAGTAATTCCTTAACGAATACATGGGTATAACGAAAGAATGGGGATCTTGCAATAGTGCCATCCATACCGGGGATAGAGCAAAAATATATACATTTTCAAGGTCGCGCAGGACCCTTGGTCATTTCAGATCTCTCAATTCCGCCACTCGATCAATGTCAATGAAATTTAATCGGCATACTGGCGGAAGACTGAATTGCATCACGACTGCCATCTAACAAGGAAACAAAACCCTGTATGTGGTGATATTTTGAGCTACCAAAGTTAAGATTTACAGAAGGGTAAATTTTGAGTCCACTCTTTCAGCCTGAGAAGTACCATGAGTTAAAGGGTTGCATTATCTAGTGATAATTGAATTATAACCTGTTTTGTAAGTTATGGGCTTCTAAGGGCGTAAAAAGATAAGGATTACATTTTGGAACCTTCGACCTTCTTGCAGAAAGTTCTTTTTGCAAATTCCGCTTCCGTCACATCACACCTACGTGTATCAAGGTAAAATTCTAGATCCGCAACCGAAACTCGAACTCAAAATTGCAAACCCGACTCCAAAATTCATAACAAAGAAATAATTTATTATACAATCGATATCACATTTTCGATGAACAATAGATTTTGCCCGTCCAGACTCGTCATCAGGATGAGTTCTAGCTCCCATTGGATTAAGATCCTTTGTGTTTGCTCGTCACGAGCAAACACAAAGGACAGACAAATTTATTGTTCACAGCAAGTGTGATATTAGTCTATAGGGCGCATGCACGTTACGTCATAACCGCCATGTTGGTGTACCATGAACAAAAGATTTCTCGTTAGCTTCTTTTGTTATTGTCCACCGACATGGCCGCCAACCATCGTCATTCGAATCTCTGGAGACTGGTTGCATACCCTCTATAACAGTCCAGACGTTGCGCTCGAACACGTAAACTCGTTCACGAGCGTATGACACGCGTGTTAGACGTGCGTACCCTCCTTTAGCTCGCTAGGTTTCAATTCCGCGCACGTTTACACAACAGACCATCGCAAAGATAGAGATCGTTTCTCAGCCTCTGTTTGACAACGGTCACTCACCGAATCGTAAACTCTGTTGTTCTTGTGTCCATTGCGAGTGACAGCCGTGTGTTTTGTTTATTTTTCACTCTTCAGAACAAGGCCAATAGACTTTGTGACTTCATACAATTTTGTATTGTTCAAAATGAGCTGAAGCGTTAAGTCTGCGTCTATAGCGTAAACACAGCTTCTTTAACGTTTTCAGTTTCCATTCCCGATGACACTGTCTAAGTTTTCAACCGTGTTCCTTGTGAAAACGAGAAGAAGACCCAGTGCCGTTTGGACGTTTAAACGCAACACAGCTGTAGGGACATCATGTATTTAAGAAAGCGAGAAAAAAACCTGCACTTATGAAACAGAATGAATGACCTCAAGAGGAGTTTACATTTTGTTGTTTGATTGCAGATCTGTACTGTTTGTGGAAGCTAGTGCGACAACGTATTCAAAGGTGTTTCTAGAGGTAACTACTGTCAATTTCGTCTTACCGTATTAAGACACCATGAGCATGAAGCATAAAAATAACAACGGCCATCAAGTAATGGAAAATTGCTACCTCTATTAAGGCCAAAACTTTTGTCACTCCAACTAAATTTAAGAAATTAGTCGTGCTTTAAGGCCAATTTTACCTCCTCTTTAACTTTCGCCGAAATCGCGGATCCAAAGAGATACTTCTGCAAGGAGTTGTTGCGTCTTCACCATCCAGCAGTAAAAGCGAAACTATGGCACAGCATTACTTTCTTCGTCAGCAACGTTGGTATGTAAAGGCTAAACCAGGCAAAATCTTATTTTGTTTGGTCAAACCCGTGAACTATATCACGGTGTCTGCCTTTATTCGGATAGAGAGGTATATCGCTTGATGTGAAATGTTAAACATTTATTTGAGCCATCAAAAGAAATCAGTAGCTTAAAGCCAATGAGCAAGGTATGAAAGAATGTCTACGGATAAACCCTAATTATATGCATGCTTGATAACATTGTTTATCCCCGCTGGCAATACTTTCAAACTTGTTTTCTTAGAGTGAATTAGTTTACTGTGAAAGCCGTTTGAAGTTCAGCTTCTCTTTGCTTGAATTACACCTATCAGTCACTGTGTAAATAGAACCATTCTTTGTTCTGACCAGCATTGTACAGAACCAACTGTGTTGTATTTGAGGTTTTGTCAAGTGATGCAATGACTATTCGCAAACTATTGTTCTTTCGCACATTTTGATTAACATGTGGTCGTGTTATTTTTAGTTTCATTCGTAACAACAACAGAAACGCTTGTTCACAGTAAGTCACTGTTGAAATTCCACTAACGAATAAAATCTCATTTTGCCTCTTTAATATTTCAGTACGTTTAATTTTCCCCATGAGGAAAATCGACACAGAGGTGAATAATTGTTTTAGTATATACCACAAAAGCTGAATAATTAGCGGACCAAAACATTACTTTACGTGTGACAATATACCGACAAATGGTCGGAAATTGTAAAATCTCGCACGCCGGCTGCTCGGAGGTGAATAGTACTTGGTAATCGCCTCCGAATTAACCAATCATTGCGCGCGAAAAGCACTATTCACTTGTGTGGTATATACTAATCCAGTTTATTTTCATTTATTTTATTTCATTCATTGCAGGTCTGTATTGTTTTGAAAGAAAGGGAGTGTGGAAACGTTTTGAAAGGTAAATAGCGTCTTGTGACCGTTTTGATTTCCTTCTTGTAATATTAAGATACTAATATCCAATTGCAAAGATTATGCATTTGTGCATGTCTACAAATATCCAGTATAGATAGGGATCCAGTTTTTGGAAAACAACGCAGTTTTTTCGCTTTTCCGACGATGAAAGGTAAATTAAGTGAAAGTTTGGAGTAAAAAGACCGAAGGGACACAAAATCTTTTTGTTTGTTGAAACCGAGTATTATAATTCTACCACTAATAAGTATATCGCTTGATCATTATGTGGAATGGAAATAGACATTTATCTGAGCTCTCAAAAGAAATCAGTAATACGCTGGACAAAACTGTTCTAGATATACGTTTTACCATATAGAAATAGAACAAGAAAAGGAACCTGAATGTTGTCTTTTTTAAAACGTTATTATTTCTCCCAATAAAAATAATACATTATAAGTTGTAACAGTGGCAGGAAAAGAAACGCGTTGGCAAATACAATTGGCGCCAAAATTCTCGCCTTTCACACAGAATGTTTCTTCGTGAGAAATATTGGCCGTATTTATACTAGAGACGGATCATCCGTCTGGGACAAACTTGGGCAAAGAAGGGTAGCTCGTCTGATAATCCGTCTGTGTATAAATACGGGCAAGCAGACGGATCATCCATCCACACGAGCTATCGCGATAGCCCGTCTTGTGAGACGAACCAACGTGGATAACTCGTCAAGACGGATGATCCGTCTTTGTGTATAA